>PVKB01000262.1:512372-720081 GCA_004027205.1 Ctenodactylus gundi
TTTTTTTTTTTTTTTTTTTTTTTTTTTTTTTTTTTTTTTTTTTTTTTTTTTTTTTTTTTTTTTTTTTTTTTTTTTTTTTTTTTTTTTTTTTTTTTTTTTTTTTTTTTTTTTTTTTTTTTTTTTTTTTTTTTTTTTTTTTTTTTTTTTTTTTTTTTTTTTTTTTTTTTTTTTTTTTTTTTTTTTTTTTTTTTTTTTTAGCTCTGTAGTCCAGTCTGGTCCTGAACTCAGGCTAGCTGTGGATTTACAGAAATCCTCCTGCCTCTGCCTCTCACAGGCCCACCCTGCCCAGTTTATATGGTGCTGGGGAATTGAACTGAGGATACTGCTTGCTAGGCAAGTGTTTTAGCTGCTGAGCTATTCCTCCAGCCCTGGGAATCTAAATTCTAGTGCAGTTGTTTGAATTGAGAAAGAAATTAGGTAGGACTGAGGATATAGCTCATTGGTGGAGTGCCTTCTGACATGTTCAGTCAGGGCCCCGAGTTTAGTCCCCAGCACCAGAGAGAGACAGCAGGAGAAACAAAATAGTCGATAAAAGGGATTGGTGATAAAATTAATTTTTTTTCTAAAGATCTAGGACAAAGTCAGATTTGAACAGTGTTGCATTTTAGAAACCTAGCTTGGTAGGTATATCGAAGGTTTGTGTCAAAGTAGAAAAAGACTTCCTGCTCCTTTGGTGCTAAAAGTCTCTTGCTAACCTCTGGTTTGAGATCCACTTGCCCCAGTGTCTTGAGAACTGGAATTGCAGGCGTGCACTGCCACTGCTAGCTAAAGTAGAACCTTTTCTTTAATGTTACCTGCTTTTCTTCCCCTTCTAGCTCACCACAAGGTAGGAGTCTCATGCACTGGAGTAGGTGAGTTTCCAAGAGAGCACATGAAGCATCTTAAGTATTCCCTGTCTGTAATAGAGAGGAAAGGCTTGCCTAGCATAGTATTTCCATCATTGCTGGGTGGTTACATGAAGTTGTTTCATGACTTTATGCTGCCTAGTGATACCATAGCCATCTTGGTTTGTGTCGGTACACTCTGTAGCATGCTTGTCTAACCCATGGGCTGTGTAGCATCCCAACACAGGTTGCAGACCTTGTTAAAGTTGGTGACTGTTGTGCATTTCCTGAGTGGATGTTTTGTAGGTGACAACGCAATGGAATGGAGTGACAGAGTGTATCGCTCCTGCACACACTGGGGTTCTAATCAGTATTGTGATTGCAGAAAGCATGGTTAGAGAATATGAAAAATGTTTAAAAATTAATAAAATCAAAAGCCAGAGAGCTCTGTTGCAAAAAAATGAATTGTGACAAAGAATTTCACGCATGGATTCCAGGGGCATCTAGCCTTCGTTCTATGGGCTGCAGGCAACCCTGGGCAGCTAGTAAGTAACACAGTCCTACAAGATGTAAACTTTTAACATTATTATGTGATTTTTTTTTTAGCTGTATAGTTTATGACATGGTGTGGTCAAATGCAGATTGTGTCGATGACCACAGAACACTTTGGAGGGTAGGACACAGCAGTGCTAACTCAGCTTCCATGCCGCACACAATCAGGTGAATCAGAACCTGCTCACATCATATGTTCTGCGTGCTTGTGCAACTTGAATGAAATACCGTGATTCTTGGTGATAGTTTCATGTGCCTGTGAAGACAGAGGTTTATCATAAGCAGGAATGTAGGTTTTATTATATAATTATTAAGCTACTTGGCAATGGGAACATGTTAAGGGATGTGGTGGGCAGTTTTAGCATTGTGAAGATCTCAGGCATTCATTCCGCCTTTCATCTGGCCTAGGCTGCAAGGGCAGAGACCAGTGTCTTGAACTGCATATAAAATACATAACACAGCTACTACGTGAGCAGCAAACTTTTTTTTATATTTTTTGTTGTAACATTAAAATGAAATAACACAACAAGCCCAACCTTAAAAATTAAATAAAACTACATTCCTACAAAATTCAAATTTTCAAAGTTTTACTTCATTTATTTTGCAGTTTCTGCTTTGCAATATAAAGATCCCACTCAATTTAAAAATCACATTCCATTACTGTAAAGATTTTATTAGTAGTGAAGACACTGTGTAGCTGAGCCTGCCTGTAATCTCAGCCCTCTCGGACACAGAGGCAGGAGGATTGGAAATTTAAGTCCAGCCTGGGCAATTCAATTTAATGACTTAGTGAAATCCTGGCTCAAAATTAAAACTAAAAAATAGGCTTGGGATTCACCTCATTGCAAAGGCCCTGGGTTCAGTCCCCCAGTACTGCAAAAGAAACAAGGCTAGAGGCTGATACACAGCTCATTGTAAACGCCCTCAGTTTAATCCCTGGGATCGCACACAGAAACACAGAGAAGACAGGTGTTGTTTCACATGTGTTTTCTTAAGTAGAGCCATCAAGATAATAGGAAAGTTTGGTAAGCGCTTTGTATTTTTAGGATGCCTTTTTGAAGTAGGCATCACTGTTGCCGTTTTATGTAAGATAGTGAATGTCAGATGTTGAATGATGTCCATCTAATATTATGAGTTAATAAAACTATTCTACATTTCAGGCTTTTTTGTTTCTGCTTTGTGGCTCAATTTTTAAATGTACCATTTGATTACGTCTAAGTATGTGGTTAGAATGAGAAGTGTATAGTGGTACATCTTCATCCCAGCACTCTGGGAGGCTGAAGCAGGAGGATCACAAATTTGAGCTCCACGGGGGCACTTTAGTGACCTACTGAGACCTTATGTCAAGATAAAAAAAATCAGTTGGGTGTAAATTGGTGTAAAAACCCAGGGCTTGATCTCTATTCCTGCCTCACCGCCAGTAATATGTCTCAAGTCTAAACTGTAAATACATTTCTCAGTGCTTTCAGTTGGCTGTAAATTTAAATGTAATAATAATTACTGGAAACCTTACCAGTCGAGTTGTTACGGTAACCCTCAAGAGTTAACCTCCATTAAACAGTTTGTCAGTTTCTTAAAAAGTTAAATATAAATTTACCATATGATTCAGCAGTTTTTACACCTAGGGTTGCATGCCCGTAGTGGTCTTTCTCTTAACAGTCCCCAAATGGAAACAGTGCAGCTTCTCCAACACTGATGAGCACATGAAGAACAGGCAGTTCTCTATACAGTTCAGTATTACTCAGACATTAGAAGGGATGAAGAACCAGTGTATGCTGCAGCTTAGTGAAGATGCCAGTCACAGAAGGCCATTTACTGTGTGAGTCCATTCCTGTGAAGTGCCCAGAACCCCCAGTACCACCACCACCACCACCAAAAAAGGGGGGAGGCACATTTGTATGTCCATGCGCACTGGGGGCCTTCAGGGGGAGAAGGAGCTGTTGTGCAGGAGACACAGGTGACAGAAGTGTTTTGGACTTAAGTAGTGGCGATATCTGTACAAGCCTGTGAATGTGTCAAAACCCATCGAGGTTGAAAAAATAAAAACAGTGAATTAAAAATAGGGATGGTATAGGTCCCTATTTCTAGAATCAATTAAAAAAAAGCTTCATTTGCAAAAAACAAGTTTCTAGTTTCTATTTGTAGTATGTTCTCAGACAGACTGTATCTGACTTTCTCCACTGTAATCAAATCGTTTTCCATTTCCTCACTTATATTTATTTAATACTTTTCTTACAGAAACACACTTTTCCGCCATTTTTTACTTATATATCACTTCCCTTCCCCCTTCTCATCATCTCACTCCCCCAACATCCCCTTTCCTTCTCCACAAAATCTGTCTTACTCTCTTGAATCTTTCTTTTTAGTTTCGTTTTCTCATAGTAGAGGAGCCATATGATATTTAACTTTCTGTGTCTGATTCATTTTGCTAAGCATGACAGTCTCACAGTGCATCCATTTTTCTACAAATGACTCAGATTTGTCCTTTATGGCAGAATCACACACACAAGCACACACCCCTTGTTCATCCATTCATTTGTCCAGTATTTGGCATTCACAGTTTTTTGAGGAATCTCCATACTGCTTTCCACAGTGGTTGTACTAGCTTACAGTCCCACCAGCAATGCAGGAAGGTTCCCTTTTCCCCACAGCCTCACCAGCATTTATAGCTTTTTGAGTTCTTAATACCAGTCATTCTTACTGGAGTTAAATGGAACCTCAGTGTTGTTTTGATTTGCATTTCTCTCTGATGTCTAAAGATGAACCTTTTTTCATGTATTTATTGGCCTTTCAAACTATTACTTCTGAGAACTGTTTATTCATTTTAGATTCCCGTTTTTTGATTGTGTCCTTTATTTGTTTTCTGCTAAATTTTTTTTATTATATACAAGCAAGCCCAATTAATACTAGAGGGATATAATGAACGTATAAAAATTCCCTTTGTGGTTTCCAATTTGGTTTTGGTCAGGCAAAGGAGGGGACCTGTTATAAAGAAACAGATGTGTGAGAACTGCTGTGTTTTTGTTCTCTTGCCTGTGAATGGGAACAGCAGTCTTTGCCTTTCTAGTGGGGGGGGGGGTTAGTTGGACACATACTGAGCGTTCAGAAAATGTAATTGGTACAGCTGTGTAGTTATTTAGTGGCTGATTGACAGAATTAACAGACTGACAGTTAACAGAAACGTAAGAACCTATTCTAGTTCGCGAGTCTAGATGAGCTAGTAGTTTTGGGGGTTTGGGACCTATTATAAAGCACTTTCAACACGTTGCATCAATGGATAGTGCTTCGGTTGGTTGGTATGAAGAGTGAGGGAAAACCAGGAAAGTGAGATGATTTGTTTCATTGCTTCATCAGAATTGAGGTTAGGTTTCTCTGTGGGGCTTTGACTATTAGTTTGACTAATTTAAAATAATGTGTGGTAACAAAAGTTTAACAGCAGTCTTTTCTGTTTTTTTTTTTTTTAAATCTGTTTGTCAGGTTATTCCAGTACTTTGTTCTTTCTTGTGTACTCAGCACCTTCTCTCAGGACTAATAGAATTGGGTGAACATCCCACAAGTTTTTTGGTTTGTTTTGTTTGGTTTTTTGTTTTGAGACGCGTTTCATTCTGTAGTCCACACTCGTCCTGAACTCACTATGCGACCCAGACTGGCTGCAGCCTCACGCCAGTTCTCCTACCTCAGCCACCTGAGTACTAGAATTACAGGTGTGTACCACCACACCCAGTTTATGTGGTGCTGAGGAATAGAGCCCTGGCCTTGTGCTTGATAGGCAAGCACTTTAACTGGTCTGCTTTTTCCTGTGGCCCACAGATGATTTCACATTAAGGAAGCATTTTTTTTTTTCAGATAGTAAAATGGTGTTTGGTTGTATTAAAAAAGATGATCTTTTATCAATACCTCTTGCAATGTTTATATTGATACCTGAGGTGTGTATAAAGTAGGCCGTGGGTTTGCCATGAAGTTGAATTCATTATAGTGTCTACTTTTTATCTACTTTTGTGTATAATTGATACATACATTCTTAGTAAAAGTTTTTAGGTCTGTTTGTGTTGATAACACTAAACAAACACTGTAGGATCCTTGGCTTCCTCATTTTGTGTTCATATCTTCTTTTGTCAGAATATAGAGAGAGGGGCTAGGCATGTCTCAGTGCTTAGCTTGCCTAGGAAGTGGAAAGCCCTGGGTTCGATTCGCCAGCACCACATAAGCCAGGCATGGTGGCACCTATAACCCCAGCACTCAGGAGGCTACAGCAGGAGGATTGCTGTGTGAACTTGGGTCAGATCTTTTGACTTTGAGTCGTTGAATTGATATCATTGGATTTATTTGTCCTATTGAGACTACTTGTGTGAGATACCAAATTTTATTGTGTTAAAGTACAGATAAGATGCACCAGTTCTCAAATGTGCCATTCTGCGACATTAAGTATGTGTGCGTTGTGGCAGCCTGAGTACTGTCCACCCGCAGGCCTGGTCTGTCATCCACAGAAGCGTCTCTTCCCCAGTCTGGCAGTCACTGTTCCACTTTCTCTGTGAACTTGACCATTGGTACCTCGTGGGAGTGGAACAGTAAAGTGTTTATCTTCTGTGACTGGCTGCCTTGATTAGTACAAAGTCAGGTCTCACCCATGTTGTAGTGTGTTAGGATTTCCTTCCTTTTTAAGGTTCAATACAATCATTGTTACATATAAGTCATGTTTTATTTATTGTCTGCTGGTAAACGTTTTGATTGATTTCATCTTTTGACTATTTGACTAGTGATGCTTTAAGCACAGTGTTCATGCTTTTGCTTTTGAGTTCTCTTGGTGTGTACCAGAAGTGCAGTTGTTAATTCATAAGGTAACTCTATGTTTAACTTTTTTAGAAACAACCCGTACTATTTTCCAAAGTGCTGCATCATTTTAAATTTCCATCAGCAGTACACAAGAGTTGAAGTTTCTCTCACCAACACTTTTTTTAAAATTTTGAACATAATAGCTCTCTAGTTGGTAAGAAGTAGTATCTCATTGGTTTGTTTTCCTTTTTAATTTTGAGACATGGTTTGCTAAGTTGCCTAGTCTAGGCTCAGCCTGGAAATCTTTTTTCTTCTTTGAATAAGTTTATTCCTGAGTAATTACTGTAAATAGGATTGTTCTCTTATTTTCCTTTTCAGGTTGATCTTTGTTAATGTATAGAAATGCAACTATTTTTTGTGTAATGACTTTGTATTGTACAACTTTAAGATAAAAAATGGTTTTATTGCTTAAGTGAAGTGCTAAAACATTTGAGAACCTCTTCCTATTGACCAAGAGCATGTCACCTAGAAAGCTGGTGGGCCAATGTTTAACCCTTGGCACTCTCCAGTATAGTGTTTCTGTGCTCTGTAGCTGCTGGGGTAGATTAGGTCCATCCTATGCAGCCATGTGTGGCAGTCATGTTTGAGCTTAGTGCATGCATATCTGTTACTATTTGTTAATTCTGAGTACTCACTAGCAGTGGCAGCCTTCTGTTTGTTTAATAGGGATTACTTTGTTCTAGGGCTTCAGTTGGAAAACTAGTTGCTATGTAATTCACTTTTTGGATGTTTTGTTTTGAAGACAGTCTTGCTCTATCTCCCAGGCTGGCTTTGAACTCACACCACTCCTTCTGCCTCAGCCTTCGAAGTGCTGGGATTACAGGTGTGCACCACCTTGCCTGGTTTATGTGGCGCCGAAAGAATCGAACTCAAGGCCTTGCTCTAACCGCCGTGCTCCTCCAGTCTTGATTCATTCACCTTTTGTTGATTGTCTGCTTTCTGCTCCCTGCATTAGCTTTCTCAGAAGATAAGAGTGAATAAATTATCATCAAGAGGTTGCATGTGGGTAGAGGGCCATGTGGTATAGGAAAGCATTGTTAAACCAGAAGTTCATGTTTTAATTTTCAAATTAGAATATTGGTAGTATTTTAATATAAGATTTGTCTTTGGTAAATATTATGCACACTTCACAGTCCCAAGTCCCAGGTCCCAACAGCTGGGAGTATTATATAGTTGGAGGAGAAGGCTTTTTACTAGTGTGTGATTAGTTCATCCTGTTGAATAGCTCTGTCTCTGGTTTCTTTCAGAATTGTAGACACCATATTAAAGTGTTATTTTGTAAAGTTTTATTAAAATGATTCGTGTTTTAAAAGTAAGTTTAGATAGACTGTTTCGTACTGAGTTTGGTGGTTTTTAGTAGTCCTTACCTTCTCCCCTTCTCAGTTGCCCCTACCCTAGGTAGCACTGGTTACTTAAGTTACTGTAAGAAGAAATATCCTGAGCATTAAAAATACTTTGTTTTTTTCAACCAATAGAATAGAGCTAACCAGGTGCTCTGGCACACACCTGTAATCCTAACACTGTAGGAGTAGCAAGAGGATTGCAAGATTGAGCCCCGCTTGGGCAATTTAGTGACTTAGTGAGATCCTGTCTCCAAGTTTAAAAAAAAGTACTGGGGTGTGTAGCTCAATGCGGAGCCCCTGGCTTCAATCTCTATCCAGCACTGCCAAAAAAGAAAGGAAGGAAACTAAGCAGGAAGGAAGGAAGGATTGAACTGTATTGTAGGAAAACTAATAAGCACTTCTTACCACATTTATCACAACAGAGTCCTTTAAAGAATGTGTAAAGTGCTTTATTTAAACAAATACTTGTTTTCACTCCTGGTGGAGAATGGCAGTCCAAACCGATGTGTTAAAACACACCGAAAAGACCAACAGGCATAATGGGGGAGAGTTCAGTATCCTTGGAAACCCTGGGTAAATGCCATAGCTAAGCTAAAAAGGATTTGGCAGGAAACAATACAAACGAGAATGTTGAGGAGCATTAGATTGCCAGAGAGTTCATTGATGTGGTTGATAAGCCTTCCTGAGAACCTGGAGAGGATACCTGTGTTCAGTAGCAAGAGTGAAAATTAAAGGGTTGGCTAAAGGGCAGTTCTGACATTTCGTATTTTGAACCAGATATTAAAAACTGAACAGCCCAGAATGGTTCTTCTCAAGGGGAGGATGACCAGCAGTACCACATAAACCAGGCTAAGTACCTTTGCTGGCTTGAAGAGACTTGGCCATAAAATAGAGTCTTACTGTACTTATTTTGTTGGTTTGGGGTTGTTTTCTTTTGAGACGGGGTCTCACTTCATAGTCCAGGCTGGTCCTGAACTCACTGTGTAGCCCAGACTAGCCTTGGACTCATGGCAATCCTGCTTCCTCGGCTTCCCAGGTGCTGGTATTACGGGCATATGCCACCATGCCCAGTTTTATATGGTGCTGGGGAATTGAACTCAGGGACTTGAGTTTACTGAGCAAGCACTTTTAACTGCTGTGCCATTCCTCCAGCCCTGTTTTTTGTTTTCTTTGATACGGAGTTTCACTGTGTAATCTAGGATGCTTCTGAATTCATTATTATGTGTGTAGCCCTGACTGCCTTTACACAGGTCAGTCTTCTGCTTTGGCCTCCTTATTGCCAGAATTAGAGGTGTGCACCACCATGCCCAGCTTATGTGGCATTGGGGAATTGAACCCAGGTCCTTATGCTTGCTGGCAAGTGCTGTAACTGCTGCACAGCTGCTTTCTTGGGCCTGCAACACCACTACCTGGCCAGCTGTCTATATTTTCCTGGGGTCCTGGGGATTGAACCGGAGCCTCACACAAGCTAGGCAAGTGCTTTTACCCTTAAACTACACATCTACCCCCGGCCTCCTATTTATTACTGGATCTATGAGCTGATCAAAGAAGTATGGTAGGCAGCTTTTGAGTTGGCGTCAGTGATCACTGCCTTCTGGTATTTATGTCCTTGTGCGAGTCTTTCCCTCTGAGTGCAACTGGACAGTAGTGATGGCATTTCACTTCTGAGGCGAGGTTACAAAAAGGCTGGCTCCTCTGTCTGTCTGGCCTTTTAGTCACTTGCTCTGAGGGAAACCAGCTACCTTTTTTTGAGCTTCCCAGTTGAGTTCATGTGGCAAAGAAATGGTGTCTCTTGTTAACAGCCAGTGAAGATCTGATGCCTGCCAGCAGCTGCGTTTGTGAGTTTGGAAGTGGATCCTTACCCAGTCAGGCTTAGACATGACGGCAGCTCTAGCTGGCACACTGATGGCAGCCTTCTGAGAGACTGAGCTGGAGGCCCTGCTAAGTCACATCCAGATTCCTGACCCACAGAAACTGTGAGATAATCAGTGTATGTTGCTTTGAACTTTTATTAGCTTTCAGGTCTGGAAGATTTAAACTTGGGTCTAGAAGTTTTTTGATCAGATTCCTAATACTGTGTAACATAAGCTATTCACTTTAAAGGTACATACATAAAATGGTAATAAATATAAAAGGTGGCCAGCCAGTGGTGAGCAAGTTATTTCCTGTGAAACAGACTTAACACATAAAGAGAATAATGCTGAGGTTGAAAGAATGACCAATTGATCATCTCCAGGTGGCTCTTAAGCATTTTATCTATGGGGAAAAGGTGAAATTTGTGATTCCTAACTATTGACAGTCTGAAGGCAGCTGCCCACAAGGCTTTAGAAATACTCCAACCATATGGAAGGGAAAGATGAGAATTTTAGCAGACATATACAAAATCCAGTGAATGAGCGTGGTGAATAATACATTTCAGCATGAGACGTGAGCAAATAATGAAAGATGAATCATGAAAACAACAAAAATCTTCTGTTGGGGACAGTAGATCAGAAGGCTGAGGGAATCTTGCTGGCATCTGTTGAATGCTTATTATCACCAAATATTTGCCATGTTGAAACTTATTTAATATTCTTTACAACCCTGTGTGGGATTGTTAATATTCTCTTACAGATAACTGAAGTGAATACTGTATAAAATAAGTGAGTCTATACTTAGGAAATCATAGTGGATTTTTAAATTTTAGGGTGTAGAAGTAAACAGCTGGGCTGGAAGAATAGCACAGCAGTTAGAGCACTTGCCTAGTAAGTACCAGGCCCTGAGTTTGATTCCTCAGTACCATATAAACTGGGAATGGCAGTGCACACTTGTAATCCCATTTGAGACAGGGTCTCTCTATGTAGCCCAGGCTGGTGGGCTGGCCTTGAGCTCTTGGCAGTTCTCCTGTCTCAGCCTCCTGAGTGCTAGATTATAAGTGTGCACCACCATGCCAGCCTTATGTGGTGCTAGAGAGTTGAACTCAGGTGCTAGTGCCTGCCAGGCAAGTGCTTTAACTGCTGAGCCATTCTTCCAGCCCAACCCCAGCATTGTTGAGGCTGAAGCAAGATGATTTCTGTGAGTCGGAGGCCACCTGCGCTACATAGTGAGTTGAGGACCAGCCTGGACTACATAGCAAAACTTTGTTTCAAAAAGTAGAAGTAGCCAGTACAGAAAGAAGTTACTTGCAAAGGAAGGAATATCAGGTTGACATTGTGTCATTCTGTAATTAAATGCTAGAACTGTTCTGTTCAATATAGTAACTACTAGGCCGTTGTGGTTGTTTAATTTACACTGGTTAGAATTAGATAGTATACTTTCATTTTCATAAAAAGTTTGTTGGACAGTGCTGTGCTACAAGATGAGTTGCATCCAGCAAATGAAGGAAAAAAATAGTTAACCTTAGACTCTTAGGTTGATACACAGCTATCAGTTACATAGGCAGGGCAGGAAAATGGCCTTTCCTAGGCTTGCTGAGACTTAAAGACTATCACTTCAGTACCCTTTTATGGGGGAAAACCTATTCTAAGCAGGGATCCCCAGCACTTTACTGGTGTAAGGCCTATTAAGAACCAGAACACACAGCAGGAGGTGAGCAGTGGGCCAACATCCTTTGCTTTACCACCTGAGCTCCACCTCAAGCTCTACCTCCTGTCAGATCAGCAGCATTAGAGCCTCATAGGAACAGGGAGGAGCCTTGCCGTGAACTGCACATGCGAGGGCTCTGCCTAGGTTGCATGCTTCTTGTGAGAATAATGCTTGATGATCTGAGGTGAAGCTGAGGTAGTGATGCAAGTGTACACCTCACCCCCAGTCCATTGTGCAAAAATGGTTGGGGCTGTGCTCTGAGTACTCAGCTGAGAAGTCGGGAACTCAGAAGTCGAATGTGTTACCTACATAGCTGCGGTCTCTCCACCTATGCCTCGGCGTAGCCCAGGTCCTCAAAAAAATTAGGGGAAAACTTATCTGTGGCATGAGGATGCCCTTTGTATGCCAATTTCAGACTGTCTGAACAGTAATTTGAAACTAAACACTTCATTCACGTAGGTCCTTTTTTAGATATAGTCTATCACTGCCTTTTTGGAAAGTCTTTTCCTGGCGTCTGGAAAAGCTCTTCCTGTCTCACCTGCAGCTTTTGTGAAGTCATCTCCTTTCCTACGTAGTTTTTATTCCTTAGCCACTAAATATAGGAGAGCTTCAAATAAGGCGTAGTCCTCAGACCAAACCTATGGTTTTTGTCTACCCTCACTCACCGAATCACCTTTAAATGTCACATGATTTTTTTTCATACCTTGTAAGAACTGATGATATCCTGATTATATTTTGTTTTTCCTAGACTGCTTTCAAGATTACCTAGGCGTTTCATGTTTTCTACTTTGTGTCTAGTGAAAAGTTACTCCAAAGGTGTGAACAGGGAATGTGTAGCTTTTTCACCTCACTCTGGCTCTTCCTGGCATCTGTCTCAGCTGGTGGCACGCCTTCCTCCCATTGCACGTGATTTTACTGCCCTTTGACACCTCCATCCACCAAGTTCTGGCAGTGCTGTCTCAAAATGTGTTCTGAATTCATTTCCCATGGCTGCTGCCCCTCATCTCTTGATTAGACTGCAAAATAACTAAAATCCATTTTCTTCTTTCAATTTTGCACTTATTCATACAACTGATAATTCAAAGCATAAATTAGAAACTCTACTTTTTTTTGAGACAGGGTCTTGCCCTGTAGTCCAGGCTGGCTTTGAACTCAGACCAGTTCTCCTGCCTCAGCCTCCCAAGTCCTGGTATCACATGCACCACCATGCCCAGCTTATATGGTGCTGGGGAATTGAACTCAGGTCCTTGAGCTTGCTAGGCAGGTTTTTTTTGAATCATACATAAACCCTCAGTCCCTTTTCCCTGGCCTCCAAGGCTTTACAGTTTTTATTGACTTTGTTGTTTTTGTCGCGGTGGCCGGACTGCTCCTTCTTAGGCTCTCTGCTCTCCTTCAACAAGTGTGGTGCTTGGCTTGTCTCTGGCCCCCCTTGCTTAATTTGACTCCATCACAGGAACATTAGCTCCATGAGGGAGACATTTTTGTATTACATTTTCTTATATCCCAGCGCCTAGGAGATGTGTCCAGTAGATGGTAGTAACCTGTTTGTTGGAATGACTGTAGGAAGGAGCAATATAACAATTTTATGATGTTTAGGAAAAAATGAAAGTGTTTTGGGGAGTTGGAGTTTTGTTTTTTGTACTGGAGATTGAACCATTTTAAGTAATATATTGCACATATTTGATTGCATTAGCATTAATTAAAGCTGACTGGATTGCCTTTTGTAATTGGGATAAAGTTTATAAAATTTTTATAGAATACCTATGCAAGTCTTTCTCTGAATGTACTGCTTTTCTGATCCTTTATCTTCAGTTTGTAGGGAAACTGAAGTAATTGTATCAGGAAACAAATTTGAGTTGAATGACTGCAAAGACAGATGTACTCTGCAGTGTGTTTGGGTTGTATAGCATGGTCACAGTAATCATAAGTTAAGATTTTAAGCAGATACTACTAGCTAATCGGTTCTGGTTATGAAGTATCTTAATAATCTGCACAGATGTGGGAACTTTATGCATTAGTTCTTTTTTGTATAATTTTTATGAGAAACTATTTGCCTTATAATGGATAAGAAAATTTAAAAAGTGATTTCCTCTGTGGACTTAAGAGCCAGTTAAAAGCTGTTGAGTCTTTAGTGAACATAATATCTAAGTTTAGAGTGGGTAATTTATGTCTCTGATTCTTTTATAGCCATTACACATCAACGTTTATTGCCTGTCTGCCAAAAATCCCTTGTGCACTAAATGTAGTAGCATCTGTTTATCTCTGTTCTTTGTTGCAGGAAGGTATTGTTCCATTTTATCCAAACATGCTATCAGATAACCCAAGAACAAGTTATAAAGAAGGGAGACTGGTTCCAGAACACATCTGGAAATTACCCTATGGACCCCGATTCTCATGGCAGCATGCAATGTAGGTTCTGATTCTCAGTAGCCAGTGGACTTTGTGGAGCTTATCACATGACATGTTCTGTTCACTGAGCCGGGCGAGGAAAGGCTGATAAAGGTATCAGCACTTACTTCATTCCATGCAGATTTCTCTGTAGTCTGATCATTGGAAATTACATTTCAGGGGATGCTTTTGCTTAGACATGGTACCGAATCTTACCTTTGACCAACTGTGAATCTACTGAAGGTTTCTTTCTTTCTTTTTTTTTTTTTTTCCCTTCTTGAGACAGAGTGTGGTCTGTAGTCAAGGCTGGTCCTGAGCTCACTACGCAACTCAGAGTGCTGGAATTGCAGGCCACATGTGTGCCACCACGCGCACACTCTATATGGTGCTGGGGAATCGCACTGAGGGCCCAGCACTTGCTGAGCAAGCACTCTAACTACTGTGCTGTTCTTCCAGCCTTCTGCTGGAGGTTTCTGTGTATTGACAGCAAAGAAGTCACAGAGCAAATGCAAGTGCTACTGGGCTGGAGTCTCACACTCCACTGAGCTAAACCGAACCATTTGGGGAACTTTCGTACCTGGGTTCGGTTCACCCAAGTACCCCAAGCCCATCTGTCAGCAGGTGTGCACTTACATTGTGCTTACAGTGTGCCTCATACAAGGCTCATTCCCTTGCATTTCCTACTTAGTCGTCAAAGCAGCTGAGTGAGACAGCATTTCAGTATGAGGAAACAGCCTTGGCGAGGCTGCTGTTCTCAAGGTCATGCAGACAGTGGTGAGGTAAGGATGGTAACGGTGTAACCTGAGGTCATTTCGTGTGCAAGTCCCTATATACATGGCCCAGAGAGTGTCTCACAGGTGTGCTCATGAGTCCTGAAGTGGGTTCCTGCGAGGGGCTGGCACGTGCAGCAGCTTCACTTGCCCTTTACAGCATCCCATACGAACTACATTCTGTGTGTGTCATGAGAGAAAGAAGGTGGCATCCCACAGGCTGCTGCTAAAGTAGAAGTAAAGGAGCCTCTCAGTGGTGTAATAACGTCCTGTTGGGTGCCAAGCAGACATGTTTAAGGAGCCTGGATGGAGAGGAAGAAATGGCTAGGGCCTGCTTGCCAGGAGCAGGTGAGGAGGTCGCACCTTACTCACTTCCGAGGAGGTAGAAATTCCTAAAGAGGCAGTACATACCTAACTTGCTGTTCAGGGTGCCACAATAAAATGTACTTTTATCCTTTTGTCTTGAATATAACCACCTTTGCACAAGTGTCCTGACTTTGGAGAAAAATAGCAAGAACTTCCAGCTCCCTCTGGAGGTCAGCAGTGGTAAAAGAACATCATACATGCCCTCAGGAACTGTTCCCAGTTTGCCTCCCCTGTGACAAGAAACTAACATTTTTAGATGCGTTATCCAGTAAATATTTTCTTATGATGAGGAAAAATGAGTCTCAGGGAAGACACTTGGGTTAATATATTCTAATTAGCTGTGTTTGGCCAGTAACAAGATCATGGAATGAATTATAGACTCAAACAAAATAGCATTTGTCTTAATAAGAGGAAAACCACACTACAACATGAGTATGATATTGGTGCAATTGCATATGTGCCCATTAAACAGGGCTAGGTGATCTCTAGTCAACCCCACCACCCCAGTGCTGGAAAAACTGTTGAGTGCTAGAAGATTAATGATAGGAGGTAAAGGTTGCAGTCTTAGGTTAAAACCTGAAAGTTAGCTAACTTCCACAGTTTTTTAGTTTGCAGAATCTCAGCTGACAACGTGAGAAATCTATTCCAGGTTAGAAATTTTAGTGATGATCAGATGTTCTAAGGAACTACTTACAATTTTTACCTCTACTATAATTACTCCTTTTGTTCTCAGTATATTTTGAATTTCTCTTTGGAGCTCACTGAGAATGTTCAGTTCTCAAAAATTAGTATGTATGGGCTGAAGGAATAACAGTGATTAGCACCTGCAAGGCCCTGGATTCTATTCCCCAGCATCACATAAGCTGGGTGTGGTGGCACATGCAATCTATAATCCCAGCATTCAGTAGGCCGAGGCAGGAATATTGCTGTAATGAGATAAAGGCCAGCCTGGGCTACGTAAAATTCAGGACCAACTTGGACAACAGAGCAGGACCCTGCCTCAAAAAAAATTAGTATGTCGCTATAGAATGAAAAAATAATAAATTTATAATAAAACAAGTTGCAAGTTTCAGTTGTACTAAAACCAACCTCTTTCCCCAGAAAAAGCTATGAAAAGAAAAAAAAGTGAAAAGTACCCAGGAGCTCTCTGGTTAAAACTGGAACAGCATGAACAGGGTAAATGACATAACTTCATCATATGATTAATATAAGAAAAAGCATAAAATAGTAAAAGAGAGATAGGAGGAAAGGGGGTTTTGAGGTAGCGGGAGTTATGTATGTGCCGAGGTTGGGAAGGGGAAAAAGGATGTGATATGAAGAAAATAAAATGTAACTTATAGTGCAAAATAGTCAGAAATTCCTGAGTTCACACTGATATAAATGATTGAATGAATAAATGGAGAAGAGAACTTAAATGCAAAAGAATTCTAAATAGCTCGCATAGATACTCCCACCTCAAGAAGGTGTTATCTCCTACCCGGTCCTGGAGTGTGGACTGCACTTAGTAACTTTCTTCCAGAGTGCATTATGTAAGGGGTAGGGGAATGACTTTGTGGTGGGGAAGTCTGGCCAGTCATCTGTTGGCCAGAGAATATGTATTATCATCAGTAAGTCATGCAACTAGAATGCACCCTTAAGGAACAGTGGCATAAAAGTCCCTCTGTCTCTGGTCTTCCTGCCTATTACCTACAAGCACTGGCTGTGAGAAAAAGTGTTGAATGGCCCGAATTGAGGGACATACTGCAGAGTCTTTGACCAGTACTCCTCAGGGTAATAAGAACAAATCTGAGGATCTTCTAGACTACAGAAAGAAAGCTTAAGAGACATGATGACTAATTGTAATGTGGTGCCGGGGTAAGGTCCCGGAACTGGAAAAGAACACCTGTTAAAATTTGAATAAATTGTGAAATTGGCTTCTTATTTGTGACAAGTGTACCAGAGTACTGGGAGATGTGAACAGTGGAAGAAATAGGGTAGGGTCTGTAGAAACTCCCTGTGCTGTCTAAAACTGTGAGAGTTTATAACTGATAAAGTCAGTTTGTGGAAAAAAAGATTCATCTTATTATTAGCTATAAATGCTGTGTAGTTTTTGTTCAAATATGTTTGGAAATGCGGCAATTTCCTGTTCTGTGTTTGTATGTTACTTACATTTGAATGGTTTCTGACTTTTCTGATAAAGGACTGCTATATTGTTGAGTGTGGTTTCTTCCCGAAGGGTTCCTGTTTCGGAGGGTTAGGCCCCGGTGTACTCATGTGAGAGGTGGCGGGCGGGGGAGGGGGCTTTGAGAGTGTAACCTACAGCTGGGGCACAAAGTATGTGCTCAGTTGCTGGAGGTCCTGGGTTCAGTTATTATATATACATTTGTTTGAGACAGTGTCTCACAATGGACTCCAGGCTGACCTCAAACTGCTGTCTTAGCCAAACACTAAGATTACAAACGAGCATCGCCACACACAGCTTGGGTAGTGCTGGGGAACTGAACTCATGACCTTGAGCTTGCTAGGCAAGTGCTTTAACCACTGCTGTTCCAGCCCAAGGGTTCAGTTATTAAAGGGCTTTGTGTGCCTGTAGTATCAACACTCTGGTGTGCTGAGGCGAGAAAGTGGCAGTTCAAGCAGAAATCTGGGCAGTTTTAGGAAGGTCTTGCTTCAGAATGAAAAATAAAGAGACTGAGGATGTAACTTAGTGTAGAGATTGTGGTTCAGTCCCAATTGCTGTGCAAGAAGAGAGAGATGGGGTTGAGGGGAGGTCCTTGGGTTATTGATGAAGGTATCCTTGACCTAATAAGGTCTTGGAGGAACTCTGCGTTCTCATGAAAGTGAATTGTTGACCAGAAAAAAACTTCTTTCCTCGGTCTTTCTCCCTTTCTTCTCCCTCCCATCTCTGGGGATTGAATCCATGGCCTCATTGTGTGAGTTCTGTGCCACTTAGCTACAGCCCCAAGCTGTAATCTCTTGTATGTTTCTGCCATGATACCACCTTCCTTGAGTTGCTTACCAAGGGCCAGATTATTAGGGCCACACATTTTTAGTCTCTTTGTCTCCAAATCTGAACGTTAAGTAACCCGCTTTATTTCGCAGTTTCCTAATCTCTGTGCCTTCGTGTGTGAGAAACTGACCTGTACGAATGTGTAAGGACAGTCGGTGGGAGACTCTAGTGCAATACCGTGGCTTTTGTGCAGCTGTGCTCCTTTCTCCTAGATCACACAGTGTCCTTCTGCATTGCCTGCAGTCTGTTCTGACATCATCAGTTGGTTTGGTCCATAATGAAAAAACCCTTTTCTCTCTGTCCCCATTGTTGGTGTGTTCTAGGCTCCCTAGTGAGGGTCTGTGGTCATACACAGTTCTGCAGCTTTTGCAGATGTGTTTTCTCCTCAAGTCTTTTAATTTTGTGTATTGGAAGTTTCCTAACAAAAACTTCGTGCTTCTTCACAGCCGTTATTCTCTTTTGTTCCTCCCCAGATGTGTTAAGTATCTGGATTGATATTATATGTGTTCTGTGAAAAGTAAATCTTCTAAAGAAAGACACTGATTATCCATGATTATTAATAGACTGAAGTTGTGACTGTATCCCTCGTGTCTTCCTTTCCTCTCCCCCCACCCTCCCCAACAGTCTTGCTCAGTAGTCCAGGCTGGTTCTGAACTCACTATGTAGCTCAGGCTGGCCTCGAACTCATGGCAGTTGTCTTCGTTACCTTTTTGTCACTGTGACACAATGCCTGATGCCATCTACAACTTAGGAAAAATTTATTGTAGCTTACAGTTTCAGGTCTCAGTTCATTTGTGGGTGGGCGGTTGGAAAGTGGTGGAGTCACATGGTGGAGCTGCAGCTAGAGCTAGAACCCGAGTTCCTGGGGGCAGAGATCCTTAGAGCATGGTATAAGAGACTGGGAGAAAGGGCAGAACCAGCACACGCCCCTCCAGGTCAAGCCCAAGCATCTGCCCCCATCCAGCCATGCCCCACTTCCCAGTCCTACACAATATCCATAGGAACATGAGGCTTTTAGGGGACTCTTCAAATCCAAACCACGACAGCAGTCTTCCTGTCTCAGTCTCCCGAGTGCTGGGATTACAGATGTCTGCCACCTTGCCTGGTTTATGTGGTTCTGGAGAATGGAACTCAGGGCCTTGCAGTTGCTAGGCAAGCACTTTAACCACTGAGCTATTCCTTCGGTCCTCCCTAGTGTCTTCTTGTCATTGCTTGATGGTTAGTAACAAAAGAGTTGAAAGGGAAAGGACTGTTTCAGGAAAAGTTAGAGCAAAACGTGAAAGAAAGGGTATTGGTGGAGTAAGAAAAACTTGAAAGCTGAGTGTGGTTGTGCATGGCCTATAATTCCAGCACTCTGGAGGTTGAGTCAGGAGGATTTCTGTGAGTTCAAGGCCAGCCTGGACTACTGAGCAAGACTCTGTCTCAAAAAATTGGTATTTCTGTTATATCCTGTAATAAGTTACACAATTTAAAGATGGAGTACTGTAAAAATAGGATAATCCTTTTTTTACTGTAGCCACACTTTTTATTTATTTTTTTTTAATTCCCACTTTTATTAGTATATATGCAATACATAATGTTTACAATGAACTTGAGTTTTTGTGCATATACATATTACATCAGTATTAGGATCTCTTCCCATTTTTGGCCCTCCCACACACTTTTTATCCTCTCTAACTCCCACTGTCACTTCCATTTGGTTCTGTAGAATGCCTGTTTTCTGGGTTTCCCAAATCAGAAACCATGCGGTATTTATCATATTTAATCTTCTGCATCTGACTCATTTCACACAAATCACATAGTAAGATGATCCTTAGAGGACTCTGAAGTTTTGTTTATTGACTTATAACACAACTTTTATTTAAAATGTAACATAGCATCAGCTGTTTTCAAAAAATAATATTAAACCCAGTAAGCATAAAAATCAGACTAAGAAAATATATAACTTATAACAAGAAACTAGAGTTTTCTATGGCCATTCAATCTCTTGAAGGTTTTAAATCAAGAGAGCAGTGTGCAACAAGTGAAATAACCAGATTAGACTTGAGAACGTCCGTATCTGAGTTTCTTCATTGCCTGTTATCATTTACATGCAGTGAAATTCATCCTTTTCTTTAGCATATAGTATGCTTCACACTCTGATGAAAAGTAGTCATGTAGCCACTATCATAATCAGGATGTAAATAATTCTGCTTCCATACCTCCTCTGTGGTAAATACTCTGCCTATAACCCTAGCAACCACTGATTTTTTTTCCTTTCCTCTAGTACCACCCTTCCCCCAATGCCACGTAAATGGATTAAAATGCATTATGTAGTTCCTAGCCTTTGTGGGTGTCTTCATGCCCCCAGCAGGATGTGTTGCTACTTCACTGGTGTGATTTCCTGTTACTGGTAAGCAGTGTTTGCATTGGATGGATGAATTTGTTGGTTCTTGAGTTGTGTCCAGCTTTTGGAGATTACAAATAAAGCTGCTATGAGTATTTGTTTTTGGATATTTGTGGAATATTATTATTTATTTTACTATATACCAGAGAGATTAATGAGTTTAAATGCTCTAAATTGAAATATTTTTCTTTTGAGTATAGCATATTGAGTTCCTACCAGCAGTATAAGTTCTGGTAGCACTATACCATCACTCAGTATTGCTGCCCCCACCCATCCCCGCCTTTTGCTGGAGTGTGTGGCCATAGTGTGTAATGGTATCTCAGCACTTTATTTTTTCTAATGGATGTCATATATCTGTTACTTGGCCTCCCTGTCTAACCCTTGATTCCCTGTTTTATTTTACACATATAGTATAGGATCAAGCACAGTTTTAACTTTTAAAAAGTTCGTTGACATAGACAGCTTTCCTTCTTCCATCCAGATGGATCTGCTGCTTTGGGTGCTGGGCATGTGCAGATATACATGAATAGCTTTTGGTAAGATACATTGAAATAATTGTACTCAGCTGTGGAGTGAAGAGTGATGATTATCTTTTATTCATTATTTTCTAGTGTTTCTTCCTCCGCCCTGTGATGTATATATCAGAACAATTGATATTAACTCCCAGGTCAGGTCTTTATTCTTCTACTCCCTTTGCTTTGTTTTGTTTTGACTCTGCTGCTACATTTTTAGTACGTGATCTTTCCTTCTATGCTGTCTGATTGGCTAATCCTGTCAGTGTGTCTTTTCATTTCAGGCAGCATATTTCATTTTTAGATGTTCTGTGGCTTTTATGTTTTTGTCAATTTCACGACTTACTCTTGAGCATTTGAAACATTTATAATCACTATTTTAGTCTTCGTGAACTGAGAATCCACCACTTTCGTTAGCTTTTGTTCTATTCCTGTTGGGGGTTTTTGTGGTTGTGGGTCGTAGTTTCCTCCTTCTTTACATTCGTGGTAATTTTATTGTAGTTTTTGGTAATACTGAAGACCAAATCCTAGACCTCATGTGTGCTAAGCCTAAGCTACATCTTCAGTCCTTGTTATTTTTCGGACAAAGTCTCGTTAAATTGCTTAAATTAGCCTTGAACTTGATGTCCTTGCATAAGCTTCAAGTTGTTGGAATTATGACCATGTACTTTGAGCTCAGCTTCCTCATTTTAGATGTCAGACACGGGACCAGTTTCATCCTTTCTAGGTTTGATTTTAAGTATTGCTAGATCAAGTCAGTCTTCAGCTCTGATACAATACCATTACTAAACTCTTCTGAAGACTCTACGTGATACATTAATTGTGAAGTTTCTCTGCTTGGTATGTTAGGAACTCAACTATGGTCCTCTAGTTTCGTCTTTGTTGAGTTTCTTCCTTAATGTGAGAGAGGTATATTTTGAATCCTGGTTGGATCCTGCTCTGTGTTTGTTACGATACACAAGAAACAGACAAAAACCTGCACGGTGAGATAAAAATAGGCTAGTAGTACTGCTGCTGGCATTGATAACACTAATTACCAGTCCCTCCCCAAAAGAAAGTAATTATTGTACATTCTAAGTCTGTGTCTGGGCAGTAATAATTTTAAACAGACAGGTAAAATAAAAGTTGCACATTGATTTTCTTGGTTTAAATTAGTGATATAAACAATTTAACACCATATTCTTAGTAAAATTTGATTATGCCTTTCAAATTCTTCCTTAATGGGACTAGAAGAATAGCACGGTGGTTGGGACGCTTGTGTAACAAGCACAGAGCCCTGGGTTTGATACCCCGGAAGGGCATATATCAAGCATGGTGGTGTACACCTATAATCCCATCACTCAGGAGGCTGAGACTGGAGGGTTGCCATGGGTTTGGAGCCAGCCTGTATATATACTGTGTGGAGAACCAGCTTGGAATATAGTGAGACCCTGTTCCAAATAAATAAATAAAATAAATTCTGCGATTTGGAAATCAGTGTTTTTCTAAAATAGATAGATGTTAAATTCCTCAGTATGGTAGTTGACTCGTGTTCGGATGTGAGGTCCTCCCTTGTTGTTGGCTATATTAGATTGTTCTTTTGTACAATTAATACAGGCATGTTTTTCCCATTTTCCATGTGTATGTGAGTGTGAGTGTTGCTGAGGATCAAACCCAGGACCTCTGGGCAAACTCTTTACTATGGAGGTATACCCACAGCAAAACATTTTTATTAGTCTTAAGAAAGATTAGTTTTCCTTTTAAAAGTTTATATTCTTTGCCATTTTGCCATTGGTTTATGAGAATGTAACTCATTGACAGTGGTGTCATGGTTTTTGCTTTTTAAAAACATGACATGAGAAAAAACACGATATAGTTACTTTACTGGTACAACGCATTTTCAGCCTGCTTCTTCTTAGAGTAACTATATTTTAGTGTACATATATATGTAAATGGAGTAGTTTGTTTTATTTTTGAAGTACTAAGAATTGAAACTAAGGCCCTTCATACATTTGGCACACACTCTACCCACTACTGAGCTACACTGTCAGCCATTTTTATATTTTATTTTGAGACAGGGTTTCACTCCATTTCCCAGGCTAACTTTTAGATGTGTGATCTTTCTGCCTCAGCTTGCCCTGTAGCTGGGATAGCAGTTTATGTGCCACCGTGCCCAAGTTCATAGTTGTTTTCTTTTAACTCAGTGCATTGTTCAAAGGTTCAAAATTTTAAGTGGGTTCTTTTTGCTAACTTTTGTTTGAGGTCATTGTTAGAATTTCATCTGAAATTAATTGTGCGTTTAAAAACTTATCTCTAGTGTAGTAATACCTGCCTTAATTCTGTAGACTAGTTTGAGTTTACATGAACAAGCTTATTGAGGTAGGAGATACCTCTAAGTGATACAGTACATGTTTACCATGTGAGAAGGCCTGGGTTTGATCCCCAGCACCCAAAAAAGGCATTTACCAAACATGTGGAAATAAGATAATTATCATTTAATAGAGCTGTGTTAGTAAGCCATGAAGATCTGTTTTGTTAATAAAGGAGCTCTTTGTTGGCTTGTTCAGGAAGTTTTCTGGTGGGTCAGAGTATTTGCGAAAGAGCTTCAAGTTCACTGTGATGGTGGGCTGATACATAGATTTGGAATATACTAGGAAACATGCTAAGTTCTCAAACTTTAGTTGGGAAACAAAAACTAATGTCTGTTTTTGTTTATGTTTCAATCATACAGCAGATATAATTTCTACAGTAGAATTTAATCATTCTGGAGAATTACTAGCAACAGGAGATAAAGGTGGTAGAGTTGTCATCTTTCAACAGGAGCAGGAGGTAAGTGTTTAAGGTTTAATACTGCATTTTCAGTGTGACTCTGAGGCTGGAGCTTGCATTAATTACACTGGAGAAGTTCATCTGAGGGTGTTGGAATTTTTTAAAAGAAGTCTGTTAAGTGAAATATTGAGTATATAAATAACTCAGTACGTGTGTACATGTGTGTGTTATTTTGATTTTAAAACACACTTTAATGTAAAAAGATTTGGTTAGAGGGTGGGAAGTGGTTAAATAAGCAAAATTTTAGCCAGTTTTGAATCCTTGGCCCTCGGTTACAAGTTCTCTCAAAACTCCATAAAGCAGAGTTACTCTCACCTCTTCCTCAGTGCTCAGTTTGCTTTATATAATTGAGGATGGGAGGCAAGTTTAAAGAAAAAGCAGCTCATTTATTTTGATGTTAGCTCATACTAGTACCGTTCTGTGATTTAAATGTAAAGGCTTAAATGACAATTGCACAAATATACATGTAAGTAGAATTTTTAATAAGCCCAGTACTAGCTTTTATAGTGAGTTGGCATTGCTCCCTTCTCTTTGAAGGAAGGAATTTTATTGCAGTTTTAGTTTTCTTATGATTTAGGCACACATATGAATCTGATAGACACGATATCTCACCAAAATTTTATGCTAAACAACATTTACTACACTGGATTTTTTTCTGACTGTCTCTTCATTTAATACATCAGAATTTAACCTTTAAAATTGTTTTGAAACCTATGCCCCTGTCTATCTATAAGATACTCAAAAAGCATTTTAAGTAATGTGAATAAAGTATAGGAGTTTTTAATAGATGTCTAAATCATAACACAGAGATAGGTTTTAAAGGATTGTGAAATTCCTTAAATTAGCAAGGAATCCAGTAATAACACGACTACTTTGCACTTCTATAGCGCCTTTGACCCGAGGATCTCAAAGTGCTTTACAAACACTAATGAATTAATCCTCACAACACCCCAGTGAGGTAGGTAACTTAATTTTAAAAGAAATGATTAATAGTGTCTGATTAGAAGATGCACAAACACTAAATATGTCTCCTTTTATTTATTTAATTTTTGGTTGAAAGAAAATAAAAATAAGACTTGAGCTTTGCTTGACAAAGAATGGTCTGGTGTGGGGGATCTAAATTAGTTTTCCTGTTTTCAAGCAGGTAAAAATTTGACTGTAAGAATCTTAGAGTTGATATGGGGCCTTAAAGATCACTATAATTTCCCTTTATTTACAAATGAGAAACTTAAAATGCAGGTACAACAGCCAGAATCTGAACTTCTGACATGTAGTCTTCTTGGTGTGTTTTGGTGTGTTTTGATTTTCTTGTTCTTTTTTCTGCCTTCCATGTTAGGCTACCAAAATGAGTTAATTAATCACTTAGCAGGTAGAACAGGGTTTCCCTCTGACTTTGTCTGCTCTTTAATGTATGTTTTTACTGAAAGTTAGTGACTGTACACTTTTTTTGTTTTGAAGCAAAGTCTTATAAAAATTATTTTTACTTGCTGTGTTATTAAAGTTAATACTGAGGATTTCAGAAATACTCAATTTCAATGAGGTCATTTTTTCACTGTTATTTTAAAATGTAAGTTATCAGTTAAAAGCTAACAGGAAAATATTTTGCTTGAGAATGAAGTCATTTTCACCTTCTATAGATGGTGACTTGATGTTAAAGCCAAGCCAGATGTGAAAAAGGGGCTGGAACTCGGGAAAAATGGAGCAAGTATTTGCTTTAAAATGATTTTAATAGGTATAGTCAAAACAGGTCAAGAAAATCATATTAAAGAATAACAAGGTGGTTATTTTTTGAAGTCCACTGAAAATTCTAAAGTGCTAATATTTCAAAACCATACTTTTTGTCAGAATGGAGCAAAGCAACTGACTTTTGGGGAGAGGAGACTGACAGGAAAAATAGGATTTCCTTTTTCTATATCTCTCATTCTTCTCACCACTATTTAAGAGTTCAAGACAGATACAGATAGAGCAGGTATTGCAGCTTATTGGTAGAGTGCTTGCCTTACATTTATGAGACCCTGGGTTCTGTCCCTAATGCTGCAGAAACTGTATTCATTGTCTAGAACTCAGATTAATATTAACATGTATTTTGTGAATCAGTTTGACTGTATTTTAAAGTGGTAGATTAAATAATATTGACGGTGAATATTTGCTTTTCCCCTTAAACTTGATCTTGGTAGTGTTTGGATTTTTTAAACCTAATTTCCCAAATTTTTAAGCCATGTCTTAAGATATTTCTGATACTGTATTATCTTTAGGATCTATGTCATTGATTATAAACATGTACTTGACACTTCGCCTTAACATTCTGGGTGACATTTTATGGATCCACATCTGTACATCTGTAAAATAGTGCGACTTAAAGAATGGAAGAAAACTTACAGATGACTTTTTTCTTAATTTTTACATAAGTCTCCCAGAAACTTAACAGGATTATATTGCTTAATTTAGTAGCAAAGCTCTGGGATTATGATTGGGCTTTTAATTGTGAGTAGAATTACTGTACATATACTCCAGTGTATACTCTTTATTATCCAGTGGGTATTTCTCAACCTCTAACAGTGGTGGTAGATTTCTTTGCAAAGTGTAGTGGTATTTGATTTATCATGGCTTTAATCCTCTTAACCAGTAGCAGGATTCCTCACTAGGCTTCACTGAAGACCAGAATATCTCTACCACTCCTGCTGTCTTTAAGAAGATGTTGTGCAGCAGCAGCAACAGCAGCCGCAGCAGGGAACTGGACTCCATTTTACTTCAGCATCTTTAACCCATCTCTTCTCTCTCCTTTATATATTGTCCTTCAAAAATGGCAGGTTTCCTTACTGTCGTCCTGTGGGTTATTTTCTCCTGCGGCCCATCCATTTATTCTCCCAGTCAAAATGTGAAGGACCTGAGTAGTTGTTCAGAGGCTCTTCACATAGAGAATATCGCACACACTGGTACTTGTTTAACACTCAGTATTCTCATGACTAATGTGTTGAATTAACTATTGTGAATGAGACTGTTGTAGAAGCAGAACACACAAGAATATTGGAGATATAGAAGTAGAGATTTCCTTGAAGATAATCATAGCCTTATTATTACGTGGAAGTCCAGAATTCTGCGCAGTAACCCAGTGTGTCGTAGTGTGTTCCATCTTTTCAGTATATTTTCTCAATTTGTAATGGCTCTTGACCATAAAGGAGATAGTGGGATATTTTCTTTTTCTTAATGGTCATAGTAAATCTATTATTAGAAATTTTGAGTACTGTTAGAATAGATGGCAAGTTCTGAAGTTTTTATAGTTTTTAGAGATTTTTTTGTTGTTTTCATGAATGTTTAAAGTAGATCGCATGTAGTTGAAGTAGCTGGTTTCCTGCTGACTCCGGACTACTCAGACCTTCAGTTTTCTAGGAGACTTTCCTATGTGCCTGGAAGGTTATAGTGGAAGAGAGCTGGGCATAATAAACAGTTACGGGTGAGGAGATGGTGTTTGTTAATATGATTGTATTTTAAGTTATTTGAAAAGACTAGAATGGGGCTCGGAATCAATAACATGGCAGTTTAATGGAATTCAGTATCATTTGTTTAAAGAGATTGACTTAGTTCAGTAACGGCACAAAACCTGTTGTGGATGATGTGATGTGCAGCATTCCTTCAACATGGTACTTGGTACGTGTCAATCTGAGTGGCAAATGTAGAAATGTCAGTGAAAGATGGTAGGAGAAATTCAGGCTGTTTAGCCCAGGGGGAGAGAGTAATGAGCAGATTTTTAAAATTATATGAATCATTTAATTATAAGATCATAAATATATAATAAATATGAAATATTAATACTTATTAACCAGTGGCATAGTCACAGAAACTGTTATGACTGTCATTTGTTACCTGTGTCCATCATCAGAAGAAATGTTGGATTTTAGCTAAAGATTAGTGGCAGTAAATCTGTACTTTTCCCCAAATTCACAGAATCTCTAGGTTCATCTGTGGGTCTCTGAGGATTGAATGATATATGCACCTTAACTGCATAACCTTGGTAATACAGCTTCCTTTTACCAATAAAGAAACTGTTATTCACACAACAGGTTTACTTGTCCAAAGTCTCATATTCACCAAAAAATAAAAGGTACTTGATGTGCATGTCTTTATTACAAATTCATAAATAAACTGAAGTTAATTTTTCCAAGATGATATAGCTAGTTAAGCAAGTAAAAGATAATTCTGGGGGCTGGAGGAATGGCTCAGTGGTTAAAGCCCTTGAGCAAGCGCTAAGCCAAGCGCTAAGTACCCGAGTTCGATTCCCCAGCACCACATAAGCTGGGCGTGGTGGCACTCGGGAGGCTGAGACAGGAGGATTGCCATGAGTCCAAGGCCAGCCTGGACTCTGAAGTGAGTTCAGGACCAGCCTGGATCACAGAGCAAGACCCTGTCTGAAAAAAAAAAAAAAAGGAGGAGGGGGGGGAGATAATTCCAGCCAGGCCTGGTGGTCCGCACCTGTAATTCCAGCACTTTGAAAGACTGTGTCACGAATATAGAAAGTTTGAGCCTAGCCTAGATGACCTAGCAAGTCCCTATCTCAAAAGTGGGTGGGGGTGAAATAGTTGAATACAGAGGCCCTGGGCTTAATCTCCAGTTAAAAAAATAATAATTTCATGAATTTGACCTATAATGCTGGGTGCTGATTATAAAGTGAAAAAAGGCCTTGTGTATGGTCATGAGCCTAATTGGTTTTGGGGTTTTTTGTTTTAGAGTCAGTCTGTGTAGCTGAGGCTGGCCTTGAACTCACAGCATTCCTTCTGCCTCAGCCTCCCCAAGTCCTGGGGTTACAGGTATGAGCCACCATGCCCAGCTTTATGTGGTGCTAGGGAATCAAACCCAGGGCCTTGCACTTGTTACTCAAGCACTTTAACCCCTATGCTATTCCTCCAGCGCCTGTTTTTGTTTTTGAGACAGGGCCTCACTGTGATGAGCCTAACTGTGGAAAATCATCACTATAACTAATAAGGAAAATACTTGACTTTCAGCATCTTTAATACAGGTTAAGCATTACTGATCTGAACATGAGATATGCAAAACTTGTTGAGCACCAACAAAATGCTACAAGTGGAAAAGTTAACAGCTAGCTTCATGTGATAGGTTATGGTCAAACATGCACAAAGCCTTATGCTCTTATCACATACCTGCTATTTTGAAGGCTGGGACAGGAGGATCACAAGTTTAAGGCCAGCCTGACAAGTCCCTGTCCCTAAGTAAAAAGGTTGCAGTGGCCGAGAGCGCTTGCTTAGTGTGTGTGAGGCCATGGTTCATTCTTTAGTACTACAAAAATAAAAGACACAAGTTATTATAAGTATTGTATAAAATTACCTTAAGGAGTATGTATGAAACCTTCCTAACTGAATTTTGTATTTAAACCTGGGTCCTAATCAGATGTGAAAAAATTCTGAAATCCAAAATCACTCTGGTCCCTCAAACATTTCAGATAAAGGATACTCTGTCTGAGTGTCCTCTTCTCCATGCTCAGCATTAGAGACACAAAAATTTAGGTAGAGTTTGGACTAGAGTTAAACACTTCTGTCCTAGTCCTGGTTTTTGTTGGCGAGCTTGTCATTTGTCTGTGCATTCTTTCTTGCTTGGCCTTCTGTCACCAGAGTCCTGTCCAGCTGCCACCAGACACTTCCCCACTAGTCTGGTGCCTGTGGCAGTGCGCTAGGATGTGATGTTTTCTGCAAGTTAGAGTAGCGTGTAAAGGGACCTGGGCTGGTTGTCCTCACAATGTCACAGATGCTTAGACATGATAAGATTCCTTGAAGTGTTATTCTCATTAAGACTAGTAGTCCTATAAAGATATTTTTGACATGTTAAAAGTAAAATTATTTTTCTTCCTTTATCTCTCGGATAGTTTTAATTAACTCAAAAGTGTCCACAGCAAAAAACAGCTCTGTGAGATTAATAATGCTCAGTAATGTAATTTTAGAATTTATTTGCTTTTTATTTGTAACTTTCCCTAACTCCTCAAAAAATACTTTTTCATTGTATTCTTATCATTAGTAATTTTTTCTTCTTAATTAAGAACTGAGACTTCTATCTAAAAATGAGATTATAGGTTTAAGGTTGTATGGGTTTTTTTATGTCATTAAATATTGTGTGTCACTCTTCTTAATGATCACATGGACCCCTGTTATCAACATGGAGTATACTGGCATTTAGTTAATGTAGTCTCTGTTATTAGATACCTTAGTCACCACTCTCCTCTCAATAAATAGCACGCTAGAACTTGCTTATAGTTGGCATTTGCTACTTCCTTAGAGCCTGGGTCAAGGGATATGAATATTCTTACTTTTTTTTTCCCATTACCAAATGACTTCCAGGAAATTTCACCAGTTTTTACCTCAAGAATTTTGATATTGCCCTGTTCCCTTTCGCTTATTGTTTCCAAGAATAAAATAAAAATCAAGTCCTCCTATTGCCTGTGTGAAGATCTTTGTGTGAAAAATAGTATGTTTTCTAAGGTGCACACTCTTGTGCGCGCTGTCTAAATTAGAAACGTGTACCTTTTCACGTTTTTTAATGTAAATTCCATGCTTTCTCAGGATGAAATAATGACCTTTTAATCAGCTGGGTAAGAGGCTGAGAGGGTCAGTTTACCTTGGTGTACATTAGTTAGCTTAAAGAGAGGGAGCGAGGGTGTTGTGACCCACATTTTGTGCAACATCCTCAGCTCATATCCCTTCTCCCCAAGTTCGGCCTTACTAAAACTATCTACCGTTACTAAACTTCTACCTCCTGTTCCCTGCACCTCCTGGCAGCCACCATAATACTTCCTGTGCTCTGAATTCAGCTACTTTACATACCTCATAGCAGTACAACCATGCTATATCTGTCCCTTTGACTGGCTTACTTCACTCAGCATGATGTCATCAGGAGCCCTCCATGTTATAACACACAACAGAATTGTTGAACTGAGTGTTGCTCCGCGGTATGGATACAGTATGTGGCCTGTTGAAGTTTTTGTGGTATTGTGGATGCAACATCCCTAGCCCAGTTTTTAATCTTGATTTCGAGATGAGGTCCCTTTATGTTGCTTAGGCTGAGATCAAACGTGGAATCCTCCCTCACACCCCCAGAGCCCTCAGATTATAGGCCTATGCCACTGACTCAGCTGTTAATGTTTTGTGGTGCTGGGTTTAAACGGAGGGTCTGTTGCTTGTTAGGCAAGTGCTCAGCCAATGAGCCACATTCTGTCCCTTAACGTTTTTGTTACTCAGTGGTGGACATGTAGCTTGGTCCTGCCTTTTGGCTTTTTAGAACAGTACTGTTCTAGACATGAGTATACAGGTTATGCCTGTATAGTCATAGGGGTATTTTTGAGTTCAAGTCCAGATCTCCAGTAAAGTAAATACCAAACAATGCAAGTCAAAAATTTGCTGGTTTCCCAGCGCATATAAAAGTTTTGTTTATACCACTCTGTAGTCTGTTAAGTGCATAATCGCATGTAGTTAAAAATGCATATTAATTAAAATGCGCTTCATTGATTAAAAAAAGGGCTACCAGTCTTCTAAGCTGGTGCTAAAAAGCAGTGTTGATTAATGTACTTTGCCCGGGTGATTGTAGTGAATTTGAGACCAACCCAGGCTATGTAGTGAAGTCAGTTAAAAAAACAAAATAAACAAAAAACTTCAGTTTGTAACCAGAAGGCTCTGAAACACTGTAAAGTTTTGCTTAATAATAAAACAGTCTGTGTCTCTCCAGGTACCTCTCGGGTCCCATTTCAGTTTTCCTCTGAATAAAATTCAGGGGGAGAATTCCTGGGTCATATGATAGTTGAATTTTTAAACACTTTTTTTGTTTTAAGAGACCCTCCATTCTGTTTTCCATAGTGGCTACATACTGTCCACAGTGAGTAAAGCATTTACTGGTTATATTTTTCAAATCATTATTGTACATAGGAAAATGCACAGAACCGTAGCAGATTGTCATATAGCAAATTTAGATCAAGAAATAGAACTTTACACCTTTCCATATAAGGCCTTCCCTCCCCTTCCTCCTCTTAGAAGCAGTCTCATGTTCATTTTGGCCTGTAGTTTTGGAATTTTTAATAAATGGAATCATGCTGATGATTATTCTTTTGATATTTTCTCAATACATTGTTCATGGAGATAGAATTTGCTTACTTTTCATTGCTATAAAATGTTGTTACATACCGTGCCACAATTTATTATGGTGTAGAATGTAGGTATTTTAGTTGTTTCTGGTTATATGGCTGCTAAGGATAATGTTATGAACTTTCTTGATCATATTTTTTGGGTTAGGTGGTCATGAATGAATTTTATTTTGTCATGAGGTGGACATTCTTTGTTAGTACACACCACATGAAAACATGGTTTTGCCCATTATTCTTTTTTTTTGAGACAGGGTCTCGTTCTGTAGCCCAGGTTGGTCTTGAACTCACCATGGAGCCCAGGCTGGCCTTGGACTCATGACAATCCTCCTGCCTCAGCTTCCTGAGTGCTGGGATTACAGGCATGTGCCACCACGCCCAGCTTATGTGGTGCTGGGGAATTGAACTCAGGTATTTAACACCTGACATAGCACTTGCTAGCCAAGTGTTTTAATCGCTGAACCATTTCTCCTGCCCCCATTTTTATTCTCGAGCAGTGTGCAGTTCCTAGTTTTTCTGTATCATTGCTCGTACTTTTTCTATTGTTAGTCTGTAGGCTTCATTTGGGAGGCAAATATATCTTGTTTTGATCTTCCTTGATTAACATTGAAGTTGAACTGCCATGTGCATTGGCTGTCATGAAGTATTCTTTTGTAAATTGGTCATTTTTCTACTGCTGTCTACCATTTTTGTTTATGACTTAGAAGGACTTACAAATCTTCCTTCTCACTCCCATTGCCTGTTTTTAGTATTGAGTATTGAGCCCAGACCCTTTGCACCAGGCTATGTACATCCCCAGACCACACACGCACCTTCCTCCCCTCCTCACTCCCTGTCTTTTTTTTTTTTTTTTTTTTTTTTGACAGTGCCTAAGTTGCCCAAGGTGGGCTGAAACTTGAGATTCTTGTGCCTCAGCCTTCCACTGCTGGCTAAGGACTTAGCCAACTGCAGTTCTGTTGTTGATTACTAATACTGATCAGCATCTGTTTTATATTACGGTTGCTGTTATCTCTGCCATTACTCCTTGTCCTGTGGGTGTGTCTTTTAAAATTCTGTAATCTAGTAGTGTTCAGGAGAGGGGTGGTTAGTATATGTGACACCTTTCAACTTTTTAGGTCTAATTTCCTCTTTGTGTTATGTGTTTTTTTCTCCTATTGCAAAGATGTATTTCTTGTAGTCTCTTCGAAGTACCAAGATTATCATATTTAATACTGAATTGTGCTGGAGGAATAGCTCAGTGGTTAAAGCACTTGCTAGGTGCTAAGTACCTGAGTTTGTTTCCCCAGCACCACATAAACTGAGCATGGTGGTGTTATTTGTAATCCCAGCGCTTAGGAGCCTGAGGCAGGAGGATTGTTGGGGATTCAAGGCCAGCTTGGGCTACATAGCGAGTTCAGAACCATCCTGGACAACAGAGTGAGATGAGACCCTGTCTCAAAAAAAAAAAAAAAACTGAGTTTTTCAATTTGTTGTGATTTTCTTGGCGTATTGATAAACCTTGTGAGACTGAGTAATTTCAGGTAGAAGATATCTTTAAAGTCATCTGTGAGTATGTGTGTTTAATTGATTCAGCTGTCTAATATGGTATTAGTGTGGTATGAGACCAAGACTGAATTTACTGTTTGGCATATAGGTGGGTTATCTTCTACAGTGTGCTTTGCATTCTTATCATGGTAAACTTGACTAATAATAAGTATACTGCTGTCAAGCTCAAATATAATTATGTTTACGAATGAATAGTCCAAAGCATCAAGCTGCTGGGAAAAACAGCCCGAAAATGTACTTCCAAGGCAATTTAATGAGCTTTTCTTTTGACATGTAGAATAATAATAGGTCAGTCTTACTACCAAATAGCCTTAAACATTTCACTTAATGACTCACTTTTGCTTAAAATAATTGCTGTCAATGGTACTCAGTTAATGTTTTTTGTTTTAAATGTTTTTGATGAAAAGTTTTAATTGTGTGGTAGGTAAAAGATTAAATTGTAAATGAGTGTAATTTTCATTTTTGTTTTGCTGTTTTTTCCCCCCATTGGAGATTGAGCCTTTGGCCTTCATATTGAGCTACGTCCCCGGTGCATTTTTATTTTTGGTTTGGAGACAGAAACTCACTGAGTTTCCCATCAGGGCTCAGAATTGAAACCCTTCTACCTTAGCCTCTCAAGGTGCTGGGATTTCAGGTCTGTACCACCAGGCCTGGGTTGTAATTTTTACTCTTTGCTGAGTTGTGTTAACGGAAGAAGTTTACTATGTGTCTTTATCCAGTAGCTTAAATTACATTTTTTTCAAACTAGTACTAAATGAAATCAGTCATCAGTGTGCATAAGATTCCTGAGAAGGCTGATTTTAGGACAGCATCAATTGATGTTTGGGTTATGGGAGGTGTCACAGGGTATGCTGGGAATATTCAGTCCAGTACCGTTTTCTCTTGCCATGGTCTTGGATGGGTGGTGGGATCATCTGAGATTGCTGCATTTGTGAGAGCTGTTTCTTTTAAGAGTTTTTCAGCAATGAAGTAACCAAAAGACAAGCATCAGAAAAGAAAAGGAGGACAGAACATTGTATTAAATAATAGACTGAGTGGACTCCCTAAAGAGTACACAGAAAATATGCCTCAGTCCACTGTTCCTGAGCAAACTTTTCTTTGTATATTCACCCTTCACATGAACTCTTATTTTGGATATTCTACTTTTTAGAAAATCAGTACGACTGTGTACAGTTTAATTAAAAATTAGTCAGAGTTATCCAAAATTGATGCACTGTTTTTTACTGAATGAAGCCCTTTTTGTTTTCGAGATTGAGATTAGCCTTTTCTTCTAAGCTTTCTTATTTATTCCTGAAATACAGAACATAGAATATAATTATATATAGGGGCTGGATTATATATAGGGGCATGGGGCTAGGCAAGCGCAAGGCCCTAAGTTCAATTTCCCAGCACCACATAAACCAGGCAACACATGCCTGTAATCACAGTCCTTGGGAGGCTGAGGTAGGAACATTGCTGTGAGTCCAAGGCTAGTCTGGGCTCCACAGTGAGTTCAGGACCAGCCTGGACTACAGAGCAAGACCTTGTCTCAAAAAAATACTGTGTGTGTGTGTGTGTGTGTGTGTGTGTGTGTGTGTGTGTGTGTGTGTGTGTGTGTAACGTTTTGAGCTCTCCAGAATTTGATAATGTGTTTGATTTCTTAAAACATATTTCTCAGTGGTTCATTTATTTTTGTCTCCATTTTAGAACAAAATCCAGTCTCATAGCAGAGGGGAATACAATGTTTACAGCACCTTCCAGAGCCATGAGCCAGAATTTGACTACTTGAAAAGTTTAGAAATAGAAGAAAAGATCAACAAAATTAGGTGGTTACCCCAGAAAAATGCTGCTCAGTTTTTATTGTCTACGAATGGTAAGTGTACATGTTTTCTCTTCATGTCCCCAGTGTGTGCACATACTGTGCAGGTAATGCTTCCTTTCCCAGGAGAAATCGTTGTTGAGAGATCTGTATACAAAGAGACATCTGTAAACTCTTCTCTATGCAGAATGTAAGCTATTTCTTTCTCTTCTTCATTTGCAAATTTTAAATTTTCTGCCTGGTGCCAGTTTTTGCCTAGCCTGTGACCAGTTTGTAGTGAAAGAACATCACTGGATTTAAGTTGACATGTTTCTGCCATTTCTCAGCTTGGTAGTCTAGAGCAGATTAGTAGAATTTCCCACATCAGCAAGTTGTGATGTTTGTTACGGTGGTATTATAAGTCCTGTTATGGTGGTATTATAAGTCCTATACGTACGTATGTTTATTCTTTGCTTGTGTAAGAATGAGTGCTCAATAAGTGTTAATTTTCTTTCCTTCTCCTTTCCAATGATTTCATCCTATAAATACAGAATACTTTTTAAAAGAATGGTCTTCATTCAGGAAGCTGCCTAGGAGAGCGCCCTTTTTTGAGGGGAGGAGGCTATGTACTGGGCATTGATCACATGGCCTTTAAGTGTGAAAAGTACATCTCCAGCTCACCACCCCCGTCCTTTTTCCTTTGTTCCTTCCTTCCTTCTTTCCTTCCTTCCTTCATCCCTCCCTCTTTTCTTTCTTTTATATTTGATTTTGAGACAGGGTCTCGCTAAGTCACTAATTTTTTCTAGGCTGGGCTCAAACTTGACAGTTCTCCTGCCCTTAGCTGACCTCCTAGGGAGCTGGGATTACAGGCCTGCACTATTAGGCCTGGCTGAAAGCACTCTTCTTACTTGAACATAGTGGGTTTGCCATCTTTCCAGGAAGCCACATGGCAAGAAGACTCTTACACTATTGCAGTTGTCCAGGGAAAATTAGTAATTGAAGATTATTGTTAGTTTTTTGGTTTGGTTGTTTTTTGTTTGTTTGAGACAGGGTTTGCTGTGTAGTCCAGGCTGGTCCTAAACTCCCTGAGTAGTCCAGGCTGGCCTTGGAATCACAACAGTCCTTGTGCCTTAGCCTCCCAAGTGCTAGGATTGCAGGTGTGTTTGTGCCACCACACCCAGTTTATATGGTCCTGGGGAATCAAACTCATAGCCTTGTGCTTGCTAGGCAAGCAGTTTAATCACTGTGCCATTCCTCCAGCCCCAAGATTATTGTTGTATTAATGACAGTCTTAGAGTCCTTCAGTAAGAGCTGGAAGATTTCCTTTTTTTCCACATTTTTTCTTTATAAATTCTTGACAACTTGGTATGTCCCTGGGATCTTTGATCTAATGAGAATCATTAGTGTTTTAGAATGTTCTTTAGGACCTGGGTAGCATGGACTATAAAAACTTACATTGAAATTTTTGAGGCTTGCACAAGGGTTGGGTGAAACCTTTCATACTTCGTTATCCTTCACACCAGTAAGAAAAGCCAATTCTAACACTCAGATCTCATCATTTACAGAATGTAAATTTAAGTGAATTTGGGTGACGTGGTGGAAGAGTACCAACTTCAGCCCGCTTATGCCTCCTAGCTGACCTAGCTATTTTCATTTCTCGGAAATGCTTTCGACAAGACACTGTCAAGTCTGACTCACAGCGTCATGGGTGCTATATACTTCTATCATATGTTTTCTTTTAATCTTAGTCCAGTTTTAATTTATGGAGTAAATCAACACAGGCTGAAGAAGGGAGGGTAGTGTATGAACCTCGCCAGTCTGACGCCCCATTTGAGCGATCCTCCGTGTCTAGCTGGTTTGTTTTCTAGGTCCTTGTCCTACACCCTCTCCAGTGCTCTTTGGAAGAAAATCCCATTTGAACTCATGTGGATCAAGTCCTCACTTTTACTTTGTTTATATCCACATATGTCTTCCATAAAGGCTTTGTCATGCTTCTCTGTCAACACCCGGGCACCAGATGAGCCACTGTAGACACCAGACGCTACAGAGCATAGTAGAGGAGGTAGACTCTGATACATCAGTGACTAGGCAGGGGCATGTGCACCTGTTTAGTTTTTAATCTGTAGACAGAATAAACAGTGTCTCCTAAATACAGTTCATACACTTGAAAAGAAAATTCTTTAAGGGACTAAAGGCATAGCTCAGCTGTTAAAGCACTGAGTACCTGAGTTCATTCCTCAGCACCGCATAAGCTGGCCATGGTAGCGTGTGCACAGCACTTGAAGGCTATGCGAGGAGGATTACCTTGAGTTCAAGGACAGCACGGGCTACACAGTGAGTTCTAAACCAGTCTGGACTACAAAGTCAGACCCTGTCTCCAAAAAAATAATAAACTTTTAAAATTGTTGGTTTTTCTTGTTTGAGGCAGGGTCGGACTCCAGCGTAGGTTGACCTGCAGCTCCTGGCAGTCTTCCTCCATAGTGCTGAGGTTGCAGGCTTTCATCTTCACACCCAGCTTATCTGGGTGGGTTGGTTGGTTGGTTGGTTGGTTGGTTTTTGAGACCTGAACTGCTGGCCTTGAATTTCCAGCAGTCCTCCTGCCTCAGCCTCCCTGACATGTACTACCACATCCAGCTTATGTGGTGCTGGAAAATCAACTCAGGGCGTTGCACTCTATATGATGTTGGGGAGTCAGTTCAGGGACTTGCACGTTTGCCAAGTGCTTTAACCCCTGAGCTATTCCTCCAGCCCCATTTTGAAAAATTGCTGACTACAGAGTATTTTAAATTCTTTAAAGGTACTATGGAGTATTTCGGGTTTTTGTCCTTTGGTGTTAATGAATTCTAAATAAAACATAATTAACTGGAGATTGCATTAATTCTGAGTGCTAAATACAGTTTTTAATAGTAGAATTCAGTGTGGAAGGATAATGCATGTATAGGAGTAGGATGGGAGGAATAGAAGGAGCTGCACCAGGGAGCTTTTTTTAAAAAGACAGAAGGAAACTAGAGGAAGATCGCAAGTCCAAGTCCAGCACGGGCACCTGAGTGCGGCTGTGCCTCAGAAAGTAGAAAGCATAGGGAGCGTACCCAGTAGAAGAACATGGTTACTGCCATGGAAGACAGCCAGTCAGAAAGCAGTACAAGGACACATATGTCCACAGATGTTAGAGCTGGGAAAGCTCTTGGGTTTTGTAGGTTTTTTTTCCTGTGAAGTAGAGTAACAACTTCCCCAAACCACATACACACTGTGATGGATCTTTATACTCAAAAAGATTAGGACCTATTACTGTAGCAGACATTATTTCAAGTGTTTCTGTTCTTTCCTAAATCTTTGAATCCTCCTTTTCCATGTTGCAAAAATTAATCTTTTGTACCAGGAGTATTAAGTATGTCAGTAATATAAAATTTGTGTGTAAATAACCTGTTGTTAGGTTTTTAAAAATCTTACTGAAAGTTGCATAACCGAAAGGAAACTTGACGGCATGGTTTCCCTGCTCCTCCTAGCTGTGTGGCAGGAAGAGCATAAGAACTTTGCAATTTCTGGAGTGGTTAATTACTTAGAGTGTTGCAGATTCAGGGAAACAAGCAGATCTTGTTAAGAATCTACCTTATATATGTAGTGATTTCAAAACTAATAACTTCTTCCAAACTACTGAATTTAGGTAGGGTGCATATCTTAAGTTTTATAAGTATATGTAAAATTAGGTAGCTAGTATAACTTAGCTTCATGGGAATAAAGAATAGATAAATTATTAAAGTTAGCAGGTATTTCGTTTATATTTCATCTTTAAGAAGAACATCTATAAGGATATCGAATGTTCTTCTAAACAAGGCAGATAGAGCTTACTGTGTTGTTTTTGCAATACTTTTTTTTTTTATCAACTGAGGTTTTATGAGACAGGCCTTGCTCTGTACCACAGACAGGTCCTAAACTCACTATGTAGCCCAGGCTGGACTTGGACTATGGTCTCAGCCTCCCGAGTGCTGGGATTAGAGGTGTGTGCCACCATGCCTGGATTATATGGTGCTGGAGAATCAACTCAGGTACTAAGTGCTTGCTAGGCAGGTGTGTTAACCGCTGAGTTATTCCTCCAGCCTCTCAAATGACTTTTATATGCTAGTGTAAAGTTTTTTTTTGCTATACTCAGTTTTCTTATGAAAGGTCCAGTAGGGATGTGATTTGTTTTATGTGAAATTTCTACTTTATATTGCAAAGGGCAAATGAATATGCCTAAGTCTATAGTGATAATTATGAATAATATATAAATAGACACTGTTCCCTTCCTGTAGGAACATTGTAGACTGGTCTTGGCAACTCATTTTCCCCATCTTTTTTATTAATATACATATGTAATATATAATGTTTACAGTGAACTTGAGTATTTTGTGCACATACATTATCACAACAACTTTACAATACCTTCCCATTTTTGACCCTCCCACACCCTCCCAACATCCCCCGGCCCCCAACTCCCACTATCATGCCATGTGGTTCTATAGAATGCCTGTATTCTGGGTTTCCAAAGTCAGAGAAACCAGACAATACGCAACATATTTAATTTTCTGCGCCTGAGTCATTTCACTCAAATCACTGCTCTTTAGCTTAGCTTCCTACCCCAGAATGGGCTGCAGTGGTAAAATCTTGATGCCTCTTCTCTGAGTCCAGCAGATCCCTTTATTGGCATATTTGCCAAAAGTAGGTTTTTTTCCCCTATATTTTGCTATGCCTTTGGTGACTCATTTTTGTGGAACATAAAATTTCAAGAGAGAATAAATTTAACTGTAGATTGAGAGGACAGGCAGACACCAGCTTCTCCAAGTGACTAAAGTTGGCTCCACCAGCCATAAGCCACATTGATACCAAGTACCCCATTGTATATGGTATGGTGAGAAGCTATTTCCTCTTTGTGTTCTTCCTAGAAACCCATGATCACAATCTGATCGTAAGAAACAACAGGCGAACCCATTGGAGGGACATTCTGTAGAGGACCTAAGAGCACTCCTCATGGCTATCCAGATCTAGAGAAGTGAGGAAAAGACTGAGGAACTTTTTTAGTAGGAGATGGTAGGGAGACTTGATGACTAAATATAGTGGTGTTTATATCCTGGAACAGAAAAAGAGTGCTCATGGAAAACCTAGTAAAATCTTGAGTGAAGTCTGTAGTTTGCCTAACAGTAATATACAGTCTTAATTTCTTCATCTTAATAAATATATCTAGGATGTCTGTGATGGTAATATTTGAGGAAATTGGATAAAGGATAGAGAGAAACACTGTGCTGCTGTATTTACAAATTTTCTGTGTCTAAACCGAAATCCAGAAGTAAAGTTTATTTTTCTGTAAGATGCTATTTTATACATCCCTTAATATGTAGACATTTTGTCTTCGTGAAGCTGTTGGGGACATATGCTTGTCATCAGCTAAATTTTTCTAGTCTGTTTTCTATTCAATAGCACCTAACACAGGGGTTTCAACAGGGAAAAAATTAGCCAAGTTTATGTTGCTCTCACTAACATTTTTTAAATTGAAAGCTAAGGGTATATGTGTACTTATTTGTATATATGCATAGGCCTATGTCTTAGTTACTTACTCATTGCTGGGACAAAATACCTGAGATTCACAACTTAAGGGAGAAAAGATTTAGCCAACAGTTTCAAAAGTTCTCGCACAGTCCATTCATGGGCACCTGGCAACAGTGGAAGCACATAGCAGAGGCTGGAGAGCTGCTCAGAGCATTGTAGACAGAAACCAAGTGAAGCTGAAGCAGAGTGAAGAGAGGAGCAGGTTGATAACTGGAGGCTCTGACAAAAGCCAGAGCTTTCCCAAGAAGATGCTATGAAGGTGTTTCTTCTTTCTTCATTTATTTAGTTCAGTTTGCCAATTGGATCCTTCTCAAGCAGGCCTGCCCTCGTTTTCTGGCCCAAAATCAGTAACGCACCCAAGCGTCCACCCCTTTCAGCCAGGCCCTACAGCCGTACCATGCCAGGTTCACAATTATCCCACTCCATCCAGCCATGCATATCTGTATGTTTTTTTGTCATGTCCCCTCTCTGTGTTTTGTTGTTTGTTTTTATTTTTGAGACAAGGTCTAACTGTGTTGTCTGGCTGGTCCTGAACGCACTATATAGCTCAGGCTGGCCTCAGACTCAGTCCATTCTCCTGCCTCTGCCTACTGATGGGATTACAGATTATGTGTTGCTGGGGAACCAAACCCAGGGCCTTCTGCTTGCTAGACAAGTGCTGTGGCCACTGCGATATTCATCCAGCCCCAGCTGGATGAACATCCAGGTGAGGAGTGATTTGAATATCATGTATAATTTTATGAAAGTACCACCAGTAGATAAATTTGCAGTTATTCTGCGTGTTTTTGACATAATAGATTTTTATTAGATGTGAAATTTGTAAAAATTTGCAATGTAAAATGGTATACTAAATATCAGTGTTTCTTTTATTTTTAAAGGACTTTCTTTCTTCTTTTCCCAGACAAAACAATAAAATTATGGAAAATCAGTGAAAGAGACAAAAGACCAGAAGGGTATAACTTGAAAGAAGAAGATGGAAGGTATAGAGATCCTACCACAGTTACTACACTACGAGTAAGTGTTTAAGAGAAAATAATGGCCCAAGGGGCCGGGGTGGTATCTCAGCAGTTAAAGCACTGAGGGCCACGGCTTCAGTTCTCCAGCACCGCACAAACTGGACATGATGATGCATGCCTGTAATGCCAGCACTTGAAAGATTGCCATGATTTTGCAGCCATCCTGGATTACAGAAGATCTTTTCTGAAAGGAAAAAAAAATTCTAATAAGATTTTATAGTTATATCACATAGACAATAGTTGACATAAAACTGGAGTATGAATAGTTACATTAAGATCCCTCATCCCTTTCTCCCAGTTCTGTAACAAATCGAGACATTGAGTAGCTTCCATTTCAACATAGAAACTGAACTACGTAGAGATTTTACCATGGCCGAGGGCAGGACTGGAAGTGTATATTTTGTGCTATATCACTGCTTTTTGACTTTCATTGTTGAAGCATCAGCTATTAATAATGAGGTAAAGTTTCTTTGGAAATCAAAAAAATGGAAATGGTCTCTATGTGGTGCCACCTAGCTGTAATCTTAGCCTTCTGGGAGACGAGGTGAGAGGGTTGCAGATGTTGTTGCTGCACCCTGGGTATGGACCCCAGTACTGCAGGAAAAATTGAATGGATGAACCAAAGCTCCCTCCACACAGGTTCTGGGTTCATTCTCCAGTGTGTGTGTGTTGGGTGGGTGGGGGTGGGGGGGGGGGCTAGAGACTCAGTTTTTAAATTGTAGCTTAAAAATAATAATTAGATGTTATAAAGACACCATTAATTTATACCATAAAATTTACTAACCTTGCATGCCATAAATAAAAGATTGGAACCAGGAAATGCAAATTCTGATAGTATTGCTTTCAATGAAAGAAGGTAAATTGTCCATACTGGGGGTTTTTCTCTTTTGTTTTCAACACTTTTTAAAGGATTGCCATCATTTGCTTTTTAAAAACTAAATTTATGTACTACCATATAATTTATTTTCTCTTAAGAAAAAACAGAAAAATGAAGTGTTTTGAACCTTAACTGCTCTTCGAAACCATGAGCCTTTTGTAAATTCTGTTTTTCTGTATCTCATTGACAGGTGCCAGTCTTCAGACCTATGGATCTGATGGTTGAGGCCAGTCCACGAAGGATATTTGCCAATGCTCATACATATCATATCAACTCGATTTCTATTAATAGTGATTATGAAACTTATTTATCTGCAGATGATTTACGGATTAATCTTTGGCACCTGGAAATAACAGACAGAAGTTTTAGTATCCACTTGGTTTTCATTTTTGGTGTTTGTATATGTGGCATCTTTAGTGTTTGCTTTGTGTTTAAATGATTAAACACTAGAGTAAACTTGCTTGAAAAATGATTATGCACGATCCACCATGACTACAAAATTTGTTTTGTGGAATTTTAAGAGATTTGTCAGTCACATCTATAAAAATAGGAATTTGGGTTTTGTTTTTGGTGGTACTGGGAATTAAGCCCAGGACCTTCACACTAACCCTTTTATTTTTGATTTTGAGACAGGGTTTTGCTCAAGTTTCCCTGGCTAGTCTCGAACTTAGCAGTAATACTGCTTCAGCTTCCCAGAGTTTGGGGATTATAGGCATTTATTCTCAAGCCTGACTGGATTTCAGCTTTTTATAATTTAGTTTTTTGTTTAAAAAAATAAGAATCCTGAAGACTTTAATTCTAAACCTCCCTTTCATTTTTTGTACATATGAAAATATATCATCCTGCATACCTGTGCACGTTCTATAATATGTAACTTACAGACATGTACATAAATATATTTATTTACACATGTATCTTAAAATCCTTGATAATTCGTAGTAGGTATTGCTACTACTGTTCATGTGCATATTCTTCAGATGTTATTTTTGGAAATGAACAAATTTTTATTTATCATGATTCATATCCTACCATGTATAAGAGAGCCTGTTTTCTTTCACCTTTACAGTCTAGTTAGACTTTTCTTTCAGTTTAAATTTCTTTCATCCCGAGTAGATTTGGGCATTGTTCTCCACCCCCCCACCCCCACAGCGTCCCCAAAGTGTACTCTTTTTCTTTTTAAATGTTTGTTTTTACCTTATTGAGGTATGCTTTTTTTTTGGAATCTTCTTAATATTTTATGAAGACATATATCACTATTCTTTATGGGTTTTGAGATTTGTGTCATATAAAGACCTATACATTCTAAAATGAGCCTATGTTCTAAGATCTAGGGGTGTTTTTCAGTACAAAAGTTAAGTACTTCTGGATTTATACTTGCAGAAGAGAAGAATGCAATTAAGGATTAATGCTTGGTCTTTGTGAGTGGATTTTAGGTTTAATAAATACAGAATTATATATGCCCCTTCATATGAAATTCCTTAATAAAATGCCATCTAGATATTGTCGACATCAAGCCTGCCAATATGGAGGAGCTCACGGAAGTGATTACAGCCGCAGAGTTCCACCCAAACAGCTGCAACACATTTGTGTACAGCAGCAGTAAAGGAACTATCCGGTTATGTGATATGAGGGCCTCTGCCCTCTGTGATAGGCATTCTAAATGTAAGTCTGTTACTTCTTGCTCTCCTTCCTTCCATCTTCCCTTTCTCCCCTTCTTCCCTTCCTCTCTTTTTCCCTCCCCCTTTTTCTTCCCTCCTTCTCTCTTTCCTTCTTTTCTTCAAGGCAGGGTCTTGCTTTGTAGACCAGGCTGGTCCTGAACTCACTACATAGCCCAAGTTGTTCTCAAACACGTGGCAATTCTCCCACAGCCTCCTGAGTGTTGGCGTGCACTAGCATGCCCAGTTTATGTGGTGTGGGGGGAATCAGAGTCAGAGCCTTGAGCCTGCTAGACAAGCACTTTAATAACGACTGAGCCATTCCTCCAGCCCTTCATTTTTTTTTAAGGTGACAGTGTATTCCATTTGTCTGAAATCATCACCAGAAATGTGATCAGGTCCTCCTACTGTACCTTTTGGTGAAATAACATTCTGTGAGGCATTCCGTATGATTTGCCTGGAAGAACGTAGCCAAAGCTCCTTTGGGAACCCTGTTGATTCCTAGTGCACATACTTTTGAGTAGAATACTTTTTGAGAAATGTGTAGTTGAGCTGTCCAGTGCTGTATTCAGGTAAAGCCGTCCTTCCTTTTTTTTTTCCTTACGTACTCTTTGACTTCTGCCTTTCTTTTGGTCTTTCTCAGATTTACTTGTAGGAGAGGTTTTCTTGGCTTAAAAATATGTTTGAGGCCTCTGGATTGTGGGCTGGGAGGATAGGTAAGCTTTAAATGCTTTCCTAACATAGTGAGGCCCTGGGTTTGATACCCAGTGCCACCAAGAATGAATGAGTAAATAATGGGGAGGGGGAGACGAAAGGGTTGTAGTAGTCTTACTTTCACCTATTGGTTTTTTTTTTTTTAACTAGGAAATAGATTCATTCCTTGTTTTCAAAATAATTTTACCTGGACGCTGCCGGTATGATATGGATGATTGCAAATGGTTTATTTCTCACAGTGACAGTATGAGCTTGTATGTAGATTTTACCTCACTGTTAGGAGGTTTGTGAATGGCTGTTCAAAAATGGCTTGTTCAAGCCAGACTATTCTTACATCTTGTCCCTTTCTCTTGCTTGTTGGCAGTGTTTGAAGAACCTGAAGACCCCAGTAACCGGTCGTTTTTTTCTGAAATCATCTCCTCTATTTCCGATGTAAAATTTAGCCATAGTGGTCGCTATATGATGACTAGAGACTATTTGTCAGTCAAAATTTGGGACTTAAATATGGAAAACAGGCCTGTGGAAACATACCAGGTATTTGCAGTTTTTCCTTTCAGTAAATATACAGACAAATGTACTTTAAAATGTTAGAGGACTAGCTACTCATTTTGGTATGGTATTTACAATTTGGCTTTTTGCCCCAGTGACCTATGAATATGTGTCTTCTCCTTGCATTAATTGTGTATAGACTTATGTTGTCTGTGTCATCCATTCCGTTTTGCATTTGTACTATGATTTTGTTTACTCTTGGCTTATTCACAGCTTGGCGTGCTGTAGGGCAGTGTGAGAATGGGAGGGAGGTGCTGGGTGGGCCTTGCTGGCTTCGCACGCTCCATGTAGAGTGGTAGTTACGTGAGATCTGAAGATGGGCACGCTGAGTCAAACAGATTTGAGTTTCACGTTTTGGCTGAAAACTTAAGCTAAAGGAAAGGAGTTTGAAAGCTCAGCAGATGGCTCTTAGAGTTGCGTATCGGCTATAGGATGTCCGTTCAAGCATCTCTTTGTCAGCCAGCCACTGGCCTTGATCCCCTGCTGCAGGGAGGAAGAGGGCTCCAGTGTGGAAAAGGTGGAAAAGATGAAACACTTCTTTAGGAATAGTTTATCAATGCTACTGTCTATGTTAATCAAGCGTGTTTGTGCAACCGCCAGGCTGATGTGCCTCCTTTTTGAGTCTCTCCCATTGAAAATCTCATTCCCATTGAGAATGATTGATTCTTAAATTGTTGAGAAGCCTATACTTCATGGAGTGTAAATATTGCTGCATTACAGTGGTGTACCTAGTGTGTCCCTTGGTCGGCTGATCCTGATTGAGAATAGTCACTTTGTGGGCAAATGCAGCTTATGTAGATTTGACTACTGAGTCCGTGTGTTAACCTTGCTGAGTTGTATCTGATTAAAGGGCATTTTTGATCTTTCCAATGTTTTACATTACTTGATCACATGAAATTCTTCTGTTCAGGAGTCACAGTTCCTCTTTTTTACAGTTTTTCACTTTTAATGTCAGATTTGACTTAAATCAGTCATTCCATATACTTAAAGGTGACATGTAAATGAGAATAGATTGTTTCATAAAGAATACAGAATTTTAATTCAGAAGTTTCTACTTTTCATGATCATTACTTCATTTCAAGGTTTGTTTTCAGCTAAAAATATGGGAGGGCAATAATTGATACCTCTTTTTTTTTTATTTTAGCACAGCAAATACTTGGAAATTTTCCTTTGTAACTTAGCTGTGTCCATGTTGAAATATATTGTATTTCTCGAACTTTTTAAATACTAGATTTACTTGCTTTCTAGTTTATCTTTTTTGTGAAATATTAATGAGTAAATATAGAATCATTTTTTTTAAAAAGGTACATTTTCATTAGCTTTTGGCATTGCAGTAGTAGTATGAAGTGATGGGGTCAAATTGTTAAATGAGGCACCCTAAGAGAGCCGTTAGAACCTAAACCAAAAAAAGCACCATCACACAGTGCATAGCAAATGAATTCCCTTGAAGATAGAGGTAAAATATGATAAAATGTAAAACCAGACAATGGCATTTGATAAGAAGTATAAGGAGTGTTATTTGTCTGCAATTGATGGACAGAGAGCCAAGTAATGATAATCAGATGTTGATTATCTGCCATTTTCAATTTTCTGGCCTAAATATGTAAATCTGAACAAGGTATATGTTGAATGTCCAAAACGTTTTTTCTGCTGGACAGTGAGAAAGTGTGCCTTTCTAAACAAGGGTTATATATGATTGTAAATGGGTGAAATTCCTTTGTCATTAATAAGATTGGAATTTAAGAGACGTTAGAAGACAGGTTAATGGAGCTGTGTACATCCTCTTTTGTTAAAGCTGCGGACTTAGTTATTACTCAGACTTGAGTAGCAAACTCTAAAGGAGAACTGAGTCTGTGTTTTCCCACAGGTGCATGAATACCTCAGAAGTAAACTTTGTTCACTGTATGAAAACGACTGCATATTTGACAAATTTGAATGTTGTTGGAATGGATCTGACAGGTAATTGATTTTTAATTTGTATATCATTCAGATACATTTTAGTAGATGAAAGAAACTTGGTATTTCATTGCTTTTGTTAATATAGTTGCCATATTAGTTAAAAATGTGGCCAGTGTTGGTAATTTACATGTCCTACATTTATTTCCCCAAGATTTCTCAACATCTGAGTAACCTTAGAATGTAACAGCACTGACTTGCCATAAAAGTGAGACTTTAAACTAAAGCAAACTGTCATACCTGTAGTCCCACTTTTTTTTTGAGGCTGAGACAGTATTGCCTGAACCCAGGAGTTTGAAGCTAGCCTAAAATTCACATTTCTGAAATGATAAACATTAATTGAAATGGTGACTTTGTGTTTTAATTGTTAAACTGAACTTCTTTTTTTGAAGGCAGGTGCTTACTCCGCAGTCCAGGCTAGTCTAGGAAATCATTATATAACACAGGCTAGCCTTGTACTTAGCAGTCCTGTCTCAGCCTCCCAAGTGCTAGAATGATGGGTGTTGACAACCATGTCCTGCTAATCTTTACATGATGCTTGTGCAGGTCCTTGTGTGTGAGAGGCAGGCGCTTTGACCACTGAGTTACGCCCTCAGTCCTGCTGTTACACTGTTTTTACAGATGTTTAGGCAGAAAACACTTCGTTTGGATTGTTACATGCCATTTTTAAGTGTATATTAACTCTCCTTAGAAGTAGTGATTAGTATATTTTGTCGAGCATATTATCATGAATAATTATGCTTTTTATAGTCACCAGTTTTGGAGTTGTATGACTTTCCCTTACTATTTCATCAAAATGTATCACTTCCAAAGTTAAATCTTTCAGTCTCGTAACTGTCAATCTTATTTACTACTTATTATTGCTTCAGTTAAAAGAAAACAATTTTGTTTTGAGACAGGGTCTCACTCTATAAGAAAATGTTGTTTTGGACTTGTACATAAGAGTAGTGTTACACAAGAGTTTTATTGCAGAAGCTTGGTATAGTTCAGGTTTCATGAAACAGAACATTAAGTCTTGGAACTTTGATGTTTTGTCTAGTTTTAAGTTACAGTCATCTGATTTTAACATGTGGCCCAGCATTAGAGTGGTCACAGTAAACCTAGAGTCTTATTGATGGAGATCAGCAAGCATGGCCTTAGAATGTCACTGACCATCACCTGAGGCATCAGAAAGGAAAGAGAGGAATAGATTTGAAGAGGACAAGGTATTGGTTGACATGTTAAAATCCGTGGTGCACTGCTGTGAATAGTTCTTCCTCATTCATAGCAGTTACGCTGCAGTATCTTTTAACAACAATAAGTATTTTGGAATAATTTGAAACCTAGAGGGAATTTGATAGAAAGACCCAGGGAACTGGTTGAGCACGACCTGGGTTTCTTGTCATTTGTTGTTGTTATTGTCCCCTTTTTCAGCTTACATCTTCTGCGTCTTCGTGTGGGCCCACACACACAGACTCGTTCTCTGTTATGCATCACTTGAGAATGATGCCAAGCTAGAGGTGTTACTTCACGTGCGTGTGCGCGGTGTGCATGCGTAATACGCAGCCTGAGCCCTGAGCTTTGACGTGGAGTTACATCCCAGCCCATCTTTCGGTTTTTATTTTCAGACGGGATCTCACTATGTCACTGAATTGCTCAGGCGAGGTTTGGACTTATCGTCCTCCTGCCTCAGCGTCCCTGAATGCTGGAATTACAGGCCTGAGCTTTGTGGGCCAGCAGCCCTAATATCTTTACTGAATATTTCCTGATGGACAAATGTGCTTTTCCTAAGGCACAGTGTCATACCTGTGGTCCCTCTTAAGTTTTTAGAGGCCGACAGGATTGCCTGAGCCCAGGAACTTGAAGCTAGCCTAAATTTTAGGCATCTAAAGCGGAAATTGTCACAGTAACACAGTACTGTCATCTAACTCACAGATTGCCATTATGATTGTATCAGTCTGAGACTGGAGGAGTAACCTAGCGGTTAATGCACTTGCCTAGCAAGCTCAAGGCCCTCGGTTCAGTTCCTCACTACCACAGAAGCCAGGCAGGGTGGTGCACACCTATAGTCCTAGGACTTGGGATTCTGAGGCAGGAGGATTCCCGTGTGTTTGAAGCCAGCTGGGCTACATGGTGAGATCAGGACCAGCCTGGACTGCAGAGCAATACCCTGTCTCAAAAAAAAAATAAAATAAAATAAAAATCATCATTCATTTCAGTTCTGTCTTTTGTGGCAAAGAAGAAAGTGTGGTCCAGTGCCTAGGCCAGAATACTATGTTGCATTGCATTTATTTGTCATGTTGTGTTATCTTTCTTTATTCTCTACTTACCTTTTATGACCAAATAATTTTTAAAGGACCCATTATAATTGTTTCTTAATTTGAGTATTATCAATACTTCCTCATGGTTAGATTCAAGTTACACATTTATGCCAGGAATTGCACAGGAATGCTGGTCTACAGATAGTTTTTAGAAATTACTAATAGCTAAAGACTTGTTGTTCTTAATTATATTAAAACCTCGCAAATACAGATGAGGATGCCAGCCTAATTTACATGAATCATTTTTAAAATAAGTAATTACCTTTGGGGACATGCACCAACTTGAGTCAAATTAAGATTATTGTCAAGTATCGTTTGGAACACTGGTCCTGAATAGATGATAATCCTTTGTAGCTAACAGGACAGGTACTACAGTAAACAACTTCCTAGTAGCCTGTAATCTCATTTATAATGATTTGAACCATTGGGAAAGGAATTAGTAAATAGTAGTGGCACAGACAACATTGATAGCTTCTTTTATTTCTGTTCTGTCTCTCAAGGTAAAATAATATGAATTTCAAAAGAAAAGTAGTGGCACTGGTAAAGTGCCTTTGTGTTAATAAAAATACTGTGTGCTATTTAATATTCTGATAACCTATTTTTTATATTCAGAAAATATCAGAACCAGACACTACTCTGGAGAAAGTTAAGTAGCTTATAATTTACATTATAAAACAAAGCACTAGTTTCTTGTGTGTAGATGTTTTATGCGCGGAGGAGTCAGAATGTGGGAGTCTCACGGGTAGTTGCAATTCCTGTTTCTAGAAAGCTGCTCTAGTCGAGTTGGTCGGACAGCCTATAATTACAGAAATACTCCACAGAACATTTCAGTACTACTGAAGAAGTTTTACTTGAGAATTTTCACTTTGGTAATAGTTTGGGTATCATAGAACCAAGTTTTTTCCAGTGGTTGGGTTGGTTTTCAGCAGCCCTGCCTCTTAATTCAAATCTGCTTGAAGTGGCTGTTTCGTAGGAAATCCTAGGCAAGTTTTAATTACCAAACCACTTTGGTATCTTTTGTTCACTTGTTTCACTGCATGTTCCTCTTTTTTTTTTTTTTGACAGTGTTGTCATGACTGGATCTTACAATAATTTCTTCAGAATGTTCGACAGGAACACGAAGAGGGATATAACCCTAGAGGCATCACGAGAAAACAACAAGCCTCGCACGGTGTTGAAACCACGCAAAGTCTGTGCAAGCGGCAAGCGGAAGAAAGATGAGATAAGTGTCGACAGCCTGGATTTCAACAAGAAGATCCTTCACACGGCCTGGCACCCCAAGGAGAACATCATCGCTGTAGCTACCACAAACAATCTGTATATATTTCAGGACAAAGTGAATTAGGGTTGGCATTGCAAGCAGCAGAGCCCGCCTCCTGCTTAGCCGAGATAGTTGAATCTAGCGTCCGTACCATAAAAGAGGTCCATTGCGGCACCCCTTCCAGTGTTCGACAGTGTGCCATGTGACAACACATTCGTTATAGCTGCACGGAGACAGCGCTGTGGGCTCATCACTGCGGTGTTCTCCGTGCCGGCTAGCCATTTAGGTAAGGGGTAGAGCACTTTTAATTTAAATGACTTCTTGCACCATCTTGCCTAATGGACTAGATTGGACTGTGTCAGCATTGATTTACTCCACTTTTTATGCCTTCCATTGTGATGACGTCAAACACAGTGAAAGCCTTCAGTCATGCTATGGGATTTAATTGTGTATCCTCATTACTGTATCATTTGTGGGGTACACCCCCTTTTTTAAAAAAATTAAACACAGCTCATTCTTACTGTGGCTTGTAGCATTCCTCCTCTGGCCTCCTGGACTCTCCCCTCCATCTCTCTTACCCTTACCCCATCCACCCAGTCGTGGTGGTGGAATATTACGAGAAAGAGCGAACCGAAGCACACAGCGTTGAGTCAGCTGGGGCCCGGTGATGCCGGCATGTGTGTTGGCTGTAATCACTCCTTGCCGTGTCTGGTGGTGACAGTAAGGAAAAACTACTGCTGAATAAAAGTAACAAAGAACAGAGAATCTGGTTTTCTTTTTCTTTTAATCTACCTCTTTAAGCCAATATTTTGTGTCATATCTTTGGGAGTGGTGAAATGAAATGGGTTTTTGTTGTTTTAGTAGTATTTTTGTTATTTTTAATAAATGTTCTTTTACATGGAGATGGAGAGGTATTGGTTCTGAATATATATATATATATATGTAGGTACTAAGGACTTCATGATCTACAAATGCCACTGGAGATTTTACTGTAGTTAGGGTATTGGGACATTGTATCTCTAATTAACTCATTATCTGTTAATGAAATTACTGTAAATAGCCAAATTTGTGGGACTTCATTTTTAAAGATTTCTTACAGTGCTCAATTTCCTTTTTGCCTTACTAAATACTGACACTTAAAAATGTTTTTAACAGGTTAAAACTTTCTGTCACTCGTAGAGCAGGTAACTTAACACTGGTTTCGTAGATAAAATGGACAATGCACCAATTTTTTTTTTTTTTGGTATTTTACTGCTATCAAAAATCAGAATGAAAATGAAATGTCTTTGCCATAGGTATTTTGTGGTTTTTAGTATTCCAAAGCTTATATTAAAGACAAAGGTGTAGTGTTCAGAAAGTGCTTAATGGACTCCAGCTGCTGCCTCGAATAAAAATTGAGCTCTGTAAATGGCTGCGCCAAGCGGCACTACCCAAAGATGAAGAGGACCCCTGGCTTTAGTAGGTGGGGTGCGCCGTGGTCAGTCCTACGGAAGCTTTAATGGAGAAAAGATGGACTTTATTTTTAGAGATGAATTGAGCAGGCATTTATATTATGAAAGAATGGGAGTATATTTTGGTTGAGCAGTAATGTAACAGTCTTGAATTTAGAGGACTCTGTGTGCTTGCATTTCCACGACTTATTGTTCTATTCTTCCATAATGAAAAATAATTTTAATTCCACCATAATTCCCTCCATTTACACAAATGTCTTGTAAGCTAACATTCTTAGCACACAGGGAAAATTTTATGTAATAAAATTACTGTATCTTTTGCATTTGAATTTGTATTTAAACACATTGAGTATATGTCTAATAATTCTTAATGGCACTTTTACTAATTTGTTTGGGGGTCTTGGGTACATTCGTAATCCATTATTTATTCGTACTTGACTTGCAAGTGGGATATGCCTTTTTCAGGAGTGTCAGTGGTATTCTCTTTTCTAATGGGACAACTTTCCAGAAGTTCTTTTTGGGAGGTGGCTTTCTTAGTTTACTTGCATGTCTTGAGATAACAACACCATCAAATAGTTCCCGGCAAGTTATTTTTTGATTTATCAGTATCTGTGATGGTTCTCAAAATCCATGAAGCTAAGATTTAGTTTAAATATAAGATAAACATAAGTGCTAAAATTAAAAATGCCTCTATCAAGGAATGCTGTGATAAATTATTGTAACTTTTAATTCAAGTATTTTTTAATTTCTTTGGTGTAGCAGAGTATAAGCCCAGCCACTCATTTTATATGATCATGGTAAATTTTTATTAATAAAATCTCTAAACTTAGTCTTGTCAAGTTGCTTGTATTTCCTATTCTCTTGCCACTAATATGCATACTCTGCCCTGCTCTAACCCTTTTTTAGAAGATTGTAGTAGAGAACTTTTTAAAAATTTATTCTGTTTACCTCCTTTGATCTTAGCTTAGTGGCTGGGCAACATAATGGTTAATTTTTAAGTCCATGTCCATGCTTGTGCATGCACTTAAAGGTATTAAATTTGTCTCTTGGCAGTAAAATCCACGCTCTTTTATTTTTTCTTTCGAAACCTTAAATGTGAAAGTTAATTCTGGTTAGAGATATTTTTAAAAGTAGAAATGTCAACCAAGTTCGTATGTGAAAGCTGAACAATATTGATAAAGGCAGTTTTAGTGAAATTTAAACCATTTTTTTTGGGGGGGGGAATTTTGCTTCAGCTTCTTTTCTTAGCACGCATAAGTTCAATGAGAAAGAATGAAATCAAGAGCTCCTCACTCCCCAGACCAAAATGAGCCTCATGCTGTATTGTCAAGCACCAAGTCAGTTTTCTTTATCTGTTCAGACGGTTTAGGCACTATATGTGTGTGTGATATAAATAAAATTTTTAAAATAAATGGAAACTGACCCCCTAGTTATAACTTAATAGATGAGTAGTACTAGATTGTATAAGGTACTCCCATATAAGAAACACCATAGAGGGTGAAAGGTAGCATAAAAGTTCTCTTCTTCCTAGGACAGTGCCTAACACAGAAGACATTCCAAAACTTTGTATAGGAACTGCTGGAGAAGAAGTAAGACAGAATGAGTGACTGGGGGTGTTGCCCAGTGGTGTAGAGAGATTGAATGCACAAGACCCTGAGTTCCGTGCTCAACACCACAAAAATAACAACTGGAAAGGGATGAGATGGTGGTGGTTGTGGTTTTTGTCTTAGGAGACCAGGTCTTGCTCTGTAGTCCGGCCTGGTCCTGAATTTACCGCAGATCCAAGGCTGGCCTTGGACTCTTCAAGCTGCCACCACGTCCAGCTTTTTTGGTGCTGGGGAACCAAACTCAGGTACTTAGCACTGAGCCATTCCTCCATCCCTGTTGTGTTTTTATTAGTAACAAATACTTAATTCTCTAATTTGTAAATAAGTTATGTGGTGGCTTTCCCACTAGGGGGCAGTGGTAAAGTTTTGGCCAGCATTTATGAGAAATTCGATAGGATACGTAGATTTATGTATTAGAAGAACTTTATTGTCAACTGTGTTAAATAAATGAAGCACTGGGGCTGGAGGAATGGCACAGCAGTTAAAGCACTTCTCTTGGCAAGCGCAAGGCCCTGAGTTCAGTTCTCCAGCACCGCATCAGCCAGGTGTGGTGGTGCACACACATCTGTAATCCCAGCACCCAGGAGACCGAGGCAGAAGGATTCCTGTGAGTCCAAGGTCAGCCTGGGCTACATAGTGAGAGACCCTGTATCAAAGAAGGCACAGCACACATTTTGCTTTCTTAGATTACCTTTGAAAATCTTAACTTACTAGACTTGGTCTAGATGAAACACCTGTGTTCCCACCGGGTCTTGCTCTCTTTCCCAGGTGGAGCTCTGACTCGCCACCATCCTGCCGCTGATTCCCAGAGTGCTGAGATTCCAGGCCTGTGCCACATGGCCTGCCTTTAGCAGAAACAAAAATTCCTAAGTCGTAAGATAGCGGGGTTTTTTTTTTTTTTTTTTGGTCATAGATAGTGCTTTTGGTGTCATACCTAAAACCTTTGTGTAACTGGGATCACAAAATAGAAGTTGAGTGGTCTTCACTTTTCATTTTCAAGCCTACTGCGATCCATGAATTTTTATACGTGATATATTGAAAAGTTATATATACCATACACAGATCAAGATTGGTTTTTCTTTGTACCTGTGAAGAGAGATCAGTCGACTTGAGTATTTCTGAGCCTTTAGTGGACGTGTGTTCTCACCAGTGCTGCATTGCTTTATGACTCCAGTTTTGCTCAAGACATGGGATCAGGACTGTCCCCTTTCGGGGGACAACACTGACTCCCTGTTTTAGTTCTTCCCGTCTGCATACACAATTTAGAGTCACTGCATTGACTAAAAAGCGAAACAACTCAAAACAGCTGCGTAGATTTTTATTGATCATGGTGTTGTGTCTGTAGATGATTTAGGGAGAGTGGATGGACATCTTAATGTTTGGTCTCCGACCTCAGTACAGCCCAGTGCTGCATTACCTTTTATTATTGGCTTCAGCTGTTAACATCCAGATCTTGCTCTTGTATCGGTAGTAGATTTCTGGATTTGCTTTCATAATTTATACTTTTTAAGTCTCAATTTCTCACTGGTTGAAGAAGTGTAACTCATTTTGTGTACTGTCCTTGTATTCTAACACCTTGCCAAATTCATTTATGCAAGTTTTTTTTTGCTTCAGTTTTTTCCCAGTCTCATTCCAACACCTTCGTGTCCTAATGCACTGGACAGACCCTCCAGCATGACAGTGAATGCCTGTGAGAAGAGGCACGCCGTGGTCATCGCCAGTAACGGGGCGTGTACCAGAAAGCAGGTTAATTCTAGGATTTATTTTTTTCCTTGGTTCTTAATCATGAATGGATATTAGATTGTGTTGTCTAGAATCTGTTGAACATACCAGTTTTGTTTAACAGTGATGGGAGGATTCCGTTGACATGCATGTACAGCCAGCCTTGCATTCTTAACGTGTTTCTGACTTTTTTGCTAGTATTTTGTTGTACATTTCTGCATCAGTATTCATGAGGAATATGACTGTTTTATGTTTAATACTGATTAGCATAATTATGGCCTTACAAAATGAATTTCCCTCCTGTCCTGTTTTACTGAAGAATGTGGGTAAAATGATATAATTCAATCCTTAAGAGGTAGCATTTATTAGTGGTGTTACATAGTGCTCTGTTAACTGTCACATGGCTAAGGTTACTCCACAAGAATTGTAATATTTCTCCCTTTGTGGAATTTAGCTATTTATTTATTTATTTGGAGACAGAGTCTTGCTTGCTCTGTTGTCCAGACTGGTCCCGAACTCATTATGGAGCCCAGGCTGGCCTTGGACTCCCGACAGTCCTATCTCAGCCTGTCTCAGTCTCCTGAATGCTGGAATTACAGGTGTGCATCACCACACCCGCCTTTATATGCTGCTGGGAAATCAAACTCAGGGCCTTGGACTTGCAGTGCCGGGCCATTCCTCTGGACCTACTTTAGTTTTTAAATTGCCCAACAGCGTTAGCACAATGAAGCACCACACAATATTTTGCTTTCATAGGTTACCTCTGAAAATATTTTATTAGCCTTAATCTAGATCAAACTAAAAAACAGCTTAAGCTCCTGCTGCCCAGAAGTTTTACCTGATGAATAGTGCCACAAGGATTCACTGATGAGGTCAAGTCATGTCTTATTTTCTCATCACTGTGACAGAACACCTGACATGCACAGTGTAAGGGAGGAAAGGCTGATTGTGGCTCTCAGTTTCAGAAGGCCCCACACAGTCCATTCCCAGGCAGGCGGCAGTAGTGAAGACGTTTGCCAGAGGCTGGAGAGCTTGTTGCATGGAGAAACCAAGTGAAGCAGGAGCCACGTGCGTCTGGGGACTCGGGCAAAACTAGAGTGATCCCAGGAGGAAGCTGTAGCAATGTTTCTTCTTCCTGCCTTTATTTGGTTCAAGCTGTCAGTTGTGTGCCCCGTGGCCAGGGTGGGTGCCCTTCCTCACTGCCTGGCCCATAGGTCAGTAACATCTGAAACCTCTGCCCTAGGCACGTGCCAATCTCAACAAGTTGAGACAATCCAGTCAAACCCCAAGCATCTGCCCCTTCAGCCAGGCCCTACCACCCAATAATGCAGTTGCACAGTTATCTCACTATATCCAAATACTTAAGGCTTTGAGGGGTGGAGGGATGGCTCAGAGGTTAAAGCAAGCTCAAGGCCCCAGGTTCAATTCCATTAGCATGGTCATGCGTGCCTGTAATCACTGTAAGCACTTTACTTGAGAGGCTGAGGCAGCAGAGGGATTATTGTGTGTTCAAGGCCAGCCTGGGCCACATAGTGAGCTCAAGGCTAGCCAGGGCTACTGATCAAGACCTCCATCTTAAAAAAAAGACTTGGGGGACATTCAGTGCTCACATCAGGAGTACATATACTAAAATTGGGGGAACATTCCAGATCCAAGACACAGCAGGTAAGTTAACTTGTTACATTAAGTGATAGGATGTGTTGGGGTGTCACCCTAGCAGCCCTGCTTTCTCCTATCTTTGTCTCCCTTCTCTTTTTTTGGACTGAATCTTACTCTGAAGTGAGGGCTGGTCCAGAATTCACTGTGTAGCCCACCCAGGCTGGCCTCGAATTCACGGCAATCCTCCTGTCTCAGCCTACTAAGTGGCAGGGTTACAAGTGTGCACCACTATTGGCTAACTTTTATGTGGTGCTGTGGAATCGAACCCACAGCCTTGCACATGCTGGATGAGCACTGTAGCCACTGTGCTATGCACCCAGCCCCCTGGGCGCCTACTTTTGTCCATCCTTCTCTTTACTGGTATGCAAATGCCGGTCTGTCTTGCAGACAGGTGTATTTGGTTATTGCATGGGAACAACTCACAGTCTTTTCAGCCTTCCCCCCCTACATACATCAGTACTTCCTATTCTGTAACGTTGGTATGCTCCTCCTCTGTTTCTTTAGGGTTAGCACCAGTTCTGGAGCAATAGCTCAGCAGTTAAAGCACTTGCCTAGCAAGCTCACAGGCCCTGAGTTCGGTTCCCCAGTACCACATAAAGCTGGCATGGTGGCACATGCCTGTAATCCCAGCACCCCAGAGGGTGAGGTAGGATCTCCATGAGCTTGAGGCCAACCTGGGCTCCATAGTGAGTTTAGGGACAGTCTGGGCTACAGATCAAGACCCTGTCTCAGAAAAAAAAAAAAAATAGCACCAAAGTCAGGCTCTGAGATTGCCTGTAGTTAGGATACCCGCTCTTAAGGAAGCTGAGATTGTGCACAAGAAATTGTAGCCTGCTGGCATAAAAAGAAATAAACTGTCCCGCTGGAAGCACAGACAATGAACACACAAGACAGACTTGCATTTTTTTTTTTTTTTTTTTTTTTTGAGGCTGGGTCTTGCTCTGCAGTCCAAGCTGGTCCTGAACTCACTAGTCCAGGCTGGCATCAAGCAAATGGCAGTCCTCCTGCCCCAGGCTCTTGAGTGCTGTGATTACAGACATGTGCCCCCATACTCACATGGTGCTGAAGTATTGAATGCAGGGCCTTGCACTTGCTAGGCTCAACTATTTTAAACTCTGTATGCTCAAGGTGCTAAAAGAAACCATGTATTAAAAAGCCACAAATGGGCTAGGGGGTAGTTCAGCAGTAGAGCACCTCATATGCATGGAGGCCCTGGGTTTGAGCCCCAGCACTAACAGATTAAGGAAAAAGTTTCAGAAGACCAATATGGGTTTTTTTGTTTGTTTGTTTGTTTTTGTTTTTATTTTTTTGCTGTTGTTTTTGTTTTTTTGAGACAGGGCCTTGCTCTGTAGCCCAGGCTGGTCCTGAACTCACTGTGTAGCCCAGGCGGGCCACGAATTCAGGCAATCCTCCTGCCTCAGCCTCCCAAATGCTGGGATTACAGGTGTGTGCTGCCACACTGGCTAATTTTTTATGTGGTACTGGGGAATCCAACCCAGGGCCTTGGGCATGCTAGGCAAGAGCTCTAAGCAACAAACTACACAGCCCCAGCCCTGCTATTATCCTGTTAAAGATCATCGTTCTCAAGTCTCCCCTCTGCAGAGAGAAGTCTTTGCATATAGTTTCGTGGCCAGCTGGCTGGCTGGCTTTGGTCAGGGGAATGTGCATGGAAATGGCACGCTCCGCCTGCTTGTTCCTCTTGAATTCGTTCATCATCGTGAGATACACGCGAGCTAGCCAGTGGCCCAAGGAGAGGACAGAGCAGGAGGTGGAGCGGACCAGCTCTCATCTTGGAACGAATCTGGCCGTGTTGAGTCGACCCTGACCACCCCTCAGGTGCAGGCGAGGGAATAATGTTCTCGAGCTCCATGAGTTTGGTGTGGCGTAAAGTGCCGCATGACGTGGCAATCCTGCTGCAGCCGCTGTGCTATTCCTCCAGCCTGACTTACTTGAATACATGTTTTTAAATTCACCTAAGGAACAATTAGTCATGAAAACAGCGAGAGGACAAAGTCAGAGAAATTCTTTTATTTTCTAATGGTTATCTCCCAACGTCACAACGAGGTTGATTGAGAAATACAGTGAACGTTTATTTCAGTAAAAGACACATTGCCATTAATCCTTCTCTAACGTGCCCTCTCGCATCTTGAGGGAAACCTCAAGATGATGATTTATTTTGAATAGGGTCTTGCTCTGTAGTCCAGCATGGTCCTGCACACACTATGTAGCCCAGGTCACGGCAATCCTTCTGCCTCAGCCTCCCGCGCGCTGGGATCACAGGTGTGCGCCACCACCCTTTTTCTTTTACAGGTAGCATGCGCTGTATATTAAAAACTTTAAATTATGAAACAGTTACGAGCTGGAGGAATAAATAGCTCAGCGGTTAACGCAAGGCCCCGGGTTCGATTCCCGGGCAGGAGAATTTCCGTGTGGTCCAGGCCAGTCTGGGCTACAAAGGGAGATCCAGAGTGAGGAAGACCTTGCTTCAAAAACAAAGCAAACAAAAAATGTATCCGGGCTATCCGCTGCCTGTTGGCAATGCTGTTTCACCAGCATTAGGTTAAGGGCGCAGAAAGCCCTCAGGTTTTTTCTTCCTTTGTGTCGCCATGATATCTCTTGCCGTCTTCAGTTACTTACAAACCGCCCAGGCACTGGGTTCTTTGGGTGTGGCTGGAGACGTGGGCGCGGGCATTTTCGTACTCTGCATATCCTCGTTGCACATCTCTCCCTCTCCTCTAGCCCGGTGCCCCTGGAATAACTCATCCCATCCGTCAGTCCAAATCACACGCAAGAATTCATTCCTGGCGCGCGCGTCAGCGTGACTCCGCGCCCGCACGTCCCGGCCCAGCACGGGAACGCCCCGCCCCGCCCCGCCGGCTTGTTGTGTTGTCATCACGTGGCCTGGGTGGGGTCTGACGTCACGGAAGGGGAGGGACTGCGCAAGCGCAGAAAAGGGGGCGGGGGACTTTGCTTGTTGTGTTGCTGCCCGAGAACCGGAGACGGTCCTGCAGCAGCCGCAGCTCCTCCAGCCGCCAGACAATGTCGTCTCATTTAGTAGAGCCGCCGCCGCCGCCGCACAACAACAACAACAACTGCGAGGAAGGGGAGCAGCCTTTGCCCCCGCCGGCCGGCCTCAACAGTGAGCGCTGGGCCGACGGGTTCGGTGGCGGGATGGGGGAGGAGGAGCTCCTCGGCCGCCGCCGTCAGTGCCGCGCGGGGGGCGGGAGGAGAAGGCCGCCGATTGGCCCAGGCCGAGAACGTCCGCGTGACTGACAGCTCGCGGCTCCAGTCGGGAGGAGGCGCTCGGCTCTTCCTCTCGGCCAGCCTGTGCTCCCGCCGCGGGTCTGGGGCCGCGGACCCGCTGGGGGGGCTGCGTGGGGGGCCGATTGCGGTCGTGTTGGCCTTATGGTGACTTTCGAAGTGGAAATTCTGGGGAGGGGAGGCGGCTGGCGAGGTGGGCGGGGCGGGCCGCGAGGGGACGTGGGCTTGGCTGGGGACGTGCAGCCGGGACGCGGGGGGATGGACGCGCGGCGGTTGCGGGCGGGGCGCGGGGTCGGACGTGCCGCGGAGCAGGTGTGCGGGGCCCGGCCCGGCCCGGGGTCAGCTCTGTGGCCGAGCCCTCGGGTTGCCTGCCTTTGTTGCTACACGCTGCTCAGGAAAATCCATTTGGTAATTAAGTGGTTTCTTGAGTCACATGTGGGCGTGAAACAGCTATGCTTTTTTTTTTAATCCTTAGATTTTTTTTTTCCCGAGTTGCCCAGGTAATTTATTTTTTTCTTCAACGATGAGATTGTGTGCCTAGTAAGCCTGTTTTGAGAAAACCCTCGCGAGCCACCCAGGATTGCACCCATCTCGCGGAATCTGGGCAGTGAATTTTCAGGAATAGAATGAGAACACAGACACTTGGGCAGTTGGACGTTCATGGGCAGGATGATGTGACGACCGACAGCAGTTACTTCGATAACAGACAACTTGTCCTAAGACTGTGCCTGGTTTAGCCTGGGGTCGTCAGGGAGCATGGTGGTGTTGGAGAGGGTCTCGTCCAACCTTTCTGTGATTCATCTCTTACGAAAGAAGGAGTGGAGGCAGTCAGCATATGGCCAGACAAAATTGTTTAAAAACGGGCTGCTCAAAGGTCATGCAGTCTCTTTCATAAGGCGGAGACGCTTTCAGGGTGGCCCAAACATTTTAGGGAAGAGAGTCCCTGCCTTCACAGGGTAGGGAGATGGTTTCCATTTGTGTGGGTGGGTGGATGTGGGGTTCTGGGGATTAAGCCCAGGACCCACACACTGAACTGCATTCTCAGCTCATTTTTATTTTTGATTTTGAGACTGTCCGACCGAGTCGTCCAGGCGAGGCTCAAACTTGCATTCTTTTTTTGCCTTACCCTTCAGGAATGCTGGGATTATAGGCCGGCAACACCAGGTCAGGGGTTTTAGATGTTTTTGGATGTTGTTTATAGATGCTGCTCTCTTTTGATGGTCTAGTTCTCTGAAACGTTGACTTTTTTTTTGAAGGCTTTGAAGTATCACATGTTGACTATAAGATTTTTATGTAATTTCCCACTGCAAAGGAGGGTTGATGTATGTGCGTTTAAATATTACTTGTATACATTTTAATACAGATACATATTTATTCATTTACTTATTTTGAGGTAGGATCTCTCTGTAGTCCAGGCTGTCCGGGGCTGTCCTGGGACTCATAGCAGTCCCCTTCCTCAGCCTCCAGAGTGCTAGGATTACAAGTGTGTGCCACCACACCTGGTTTTTGTGGTGCTGGGGAATTGAACACAGGGCCTTGTGCTTGCCAGACAAGTGCTGTAACTGCTGTACTATTCCCCTAGCCCCAACATGGATTTTAAAATTGCCCACTTTTTAGCATGCTCCTCCTAGAAACATGGATTTTAAAGTGAGAAAGAGAATTTAGAGATCTAGTTGTTCCCTGTTATTTACTGGTAAGAGAAACAAAGACAAAAAATAGCTTAAGGTTGTGGCCAAGTCTGCAGCTGACTGAGACCTGGAGCCTGTTTCCTGCTGCAGCCCCTCTGGTGCCCTTGTCACTATGCTTTTCGGTGGGACTGATTATTTGTTTCTCGTTCTCTCAGTGTGTGACTGTTAGTGTTGTAACAACCTGTAGTGTTCTGTTTCTTAGTCGGGCCTGGTGTTCTGTGAGTTAGATATTTGGTGGTGTGTTTTTGATTTCACAGAAAGCAAAGGGTTTTTTTATTTTCCTTTGACCCTTCAACAGCCAACATAAAAAGATTGAAGGGTTAGAGGAATAGCTCAGCAGTTAAAGCACTTGCCTAGCCATTGCAAGGCCCTGAGTTCATTCCCCAGCACCACATAAACTGGGTGTCCCAGGACTTGGAAGTGAAGCTCAGGCAGGGGATTGCTACAAATTCAAGGCCAGACCAGGCTATGTAGTGAGTTCAGGACCCGACTGGACTACTGAACAAGACCATGTTCCAAAAAGAGAGAAAAGGATGAGCTATACATTTGATTGTATGTACGAGCGAGTGTGTATGTTGATACTGAGTTTTGAACCCAGGACATTCATACTGAGCTATATCTCCAGCCCTATTAGTTTTCCTATTTTGAGACAAGATCTCACCAACTCGTTAAATTGCCCAGCTTGCCTCAAACTTGTGATCCTCCTGCCTCAGCTTTGTAGAGTGCTGGGATTGCTGTCCTGCACCAACTACCGTGCTTGAGTTGTGATTGTTTATCTTGGTATCTGATAGAGCGGTGAGGTGTTTTGGTGGCCTTAGCCAATCAGCTCCTGCTACGTTTTTATTAGCTCTTCTAGAAGTAGAACAGGGAGCCTGCGTAGGATACCAGATGTTGCTTTGGAAATTTGCTAGATAGAAAACATTGTATTTGGGGGAGGCGGTTTTTAAGTTACTGAGAAGGTTTTAGATAATGCTAAATGTCCTTACTCTCTTCTTGTCACGTTGTTTTCCTCTTTAACTCATTACACAACACTGTGCTGAGCAGGATAAGAAGCCTTATTGACGCCTAAAGTGATTTCTAGGCACTGAGCAAAACAGCTTGTTCAGGCGTCTAATACTGTCTGAATTGCTGATAAATCCAAGTACTATGTTGGGTAACATTGCGTAACTGTAAACAAGAGATAAATTTCATACAGACTATCCTTTGTGTGGGATTTTATCTAGTTCAGGGGTCAAAGTAAAGTTTTAATAGCAAATTACTGAAATACTTGAAATAGGAGAACTTTCTAATCTTTTTTTTTTTTAACCACTGGAGGTACTGTTCACTTTCATTTCAAATTAGAGGGCAAGTACCCAACTTCCAGAGTTAAAAGTATGTTTCCAGTTACTAGTGTTATTCTGACAAAAGTGTCTTGTTTCGTAACAATATTTGAAGTAGACATTTATGTCATAAGATTTGGGGGGTTGTATATGTAAGGTCGAGGCAGGGGTATAATTCTTTGTGTTTGATGTGGGGGTTATGAGCTTTTCTTTTTTAAAAGCTCTTCGATCAAGTGTTCGTGCTTTCCCATTTGACAGGAGGACTCTTAAAGGCCATGACACTTGAAATGCCACTACCTTGTTAATAGTGTTTTGAATAAAGAAGTCCCTTGTGCATAAGTATCCACTTGTGCAAAAAAGTCAACATCTTTTAGAAGGTGTTGCCTGCTCAGTATGTCAGGAGAGCTCTTAAGATTATGACACGTGAGCGCTAGGGCCATAGTTCAGTGAGTGGAGCCCTTGTCTGAGAAGCTCAAGGCCCCAAGTTCAGTCCCCCGGCAGTACATAATAGCTGGGTGTGGTGGCCTACGCCAGTGATCCCAACACTAGAGACCAAGGCAGGAGGACTGCAGTTAGCGTGAGGCTAGCCGGGCTCCATTGTGAGTTTAGGACTGGCTTGGACTACGGAACAAGACATCCCCCCTTAGCCCCCCAATAAGAAAAAGGTATGGACATAGGAAATGTCACGGCCTTGCATTTTGAGTAAGTAAAACCCTGAGTGTACGCACCCACCGTGCAGAAGCCAGCATCCTATTAGAAGCAGGAAGGTGACTGTTGTACGTCTAGTTTGGGTTCTAGCATCTGATCCCCAAAACAAGCAGAAATCATTGTGGAAAGAAGGTAGATACAATGAGCTGTGTCATTCCCTATTAGGGTACAAGTTACATGTGGGGCTTTGGAAAGTTGGAGGGAGATGAGGGAAAATACTCTTCCCTGTCTTCCTCCCCAGTGCCTCAGAAAGATAGAGCTGGTGTGTGTAAAACTGTGGAGTCCGTAGTGTACAGGAGCAAATACAGTCTGAATTACTGGCCATTCCCAAGGACTTAAACTAGAAAACGTCATTATGTATGCATACAGACTTGCATAAAGGAGCAGCTTTCCGCTTGTAAAGAGTCTTTCAAAACAACAGAGAAAGCTCCCAGCTCTTATTTTAATGTTTGCTTATTAGAAAGAGAATCTGCCCTGAGCTTGTTCTCTGGTTGTCCTGCTTGGATGGCGCGGCCCTCCTATCCTGCCTCCTTTCCTTCCCAAGAGAAAGGGGACTTTGTGTGGGTTGGTGGAGTGAAAACATTAAGAAGTTCCAAGGCTGTAAACCCGGAGTGAATTAGATGGTGGAAGGAAGGCGTGTGCAGCTCATCCAGGAAGGCTGAGGAATTGCTAACCTCTTAAGGACTGTGCACGCAGCTTGTGTGTTTTCATAGCTTATGTTTCTGGAAGAAAATCACTCAGTTAAAGGAATCTATCTACCTTTTTTAAAGCCACTTTAAACATACTGCCAAATTACCCTACAGAATGTTCTCTGAAGCCCTGGTTGTAATAACAGAGTATCAGAGACAATCATTTGATTAATGGTTAACTGTTGCCATTGGATAATGGTTAAAGTATAGTGTCTCTTTATAAACAATGAGACACGGCGCAGTTGATCTAAGGAATAAGTGCAGATGTATTGACATGAAAGGCATCTCTGCGTGCTAGGCAAAAATACGATTTACAGAAACACATGTACAGTATAATTCCATTTTGTTTATTGAAAAACAAGCAAAAAGAAGTATTACAACAACTTTGGTGATTTCCTTTGGGGGTAGGGATGACAGGTTGGTGAAAGATGTTAGAGAGAGAGAGTGTGTGTGTGTGTGTGTGTGTGTGTGTGAGGGAGGGAGGGAGGGAGGGAGGGAGGGAGAGAGAGAAAGTGTGAGGCAGGGTCTTGCTGTGTATTCCAGGCTGGTCCTGGACTCACAGTAGTCCTCTGCCTCAGTTCACAAGTGCTGGGATTACAGGCATGTGCCAACATGCCCTGTTTATGTAGTGCTGGGAACTGAACCCAGGGCTGTGTGCTTGCTAGGGAAGCACTTTAACTGCTGTGCTATACTTCCGGCCCAGTTGTTAATTTTTAATTTTATGTATTGGTGTTTATATTTTCAAGAAGCACATTATTTTTGTTAATTATGGATGATTTTTAAAGAAACTGAATATTATAGTAGCTAACGCATACGTAATGCTGGGGATCTTAACTAAATAATTTGTTGTGAATTATTCACTAGTCCCTCTTTACAGTTCTGTAAGGTAGCTACAGGTATTACTCCTATATTAGGGATAAGGAAACTGAGACACAGGCAGGCTAAGCAGCCTATGTGTAACAGTAATAGATTTGGGGATCTGGCTACAGTCTGTACTTTTTTTTTTTTTTTTTTTTTTTGAGGCAGGGTCTCACTGTAGCCCAGGCTGGTTCTGAATTCACTATGGGGCCCAGGCTGGCCTTGGACTCAAGGCAGTCTTCCTGCCTCAGCCTCCCAAGTGCTGGGATTACTGGCGTGTGCCACCACCTGGTTTATGTGGTCCTGGAGAATCGAACTTGGGTACTTAGTGTTTGGCTTAGCCTTTGCTAGGAAAGCCCTGTAACCACTGAGCCATTCCTCCAGCCCCTACAGTCTGTGCTTTTAATTACTATACCAGTATGTGGCAGATAGAGATGACCTTCTAGATCAAGGTACATACCAGTGATCCCATCTGCTGGGAGGCTGAGATGGGAGATCACAAGTTCAAGACCAGCCTGGACAACTGAAGTGTGCCTTAGGTAGAAATTCTAGCTGTCAGTGTGCTTCAGGATTATGAGGCCATGGGTAAGGATCATTTCACTGAGCCTTTGTAGGTTTGTCTCAGGTTCCTAAAGTACATGTTAGGTTAACGATTCCTTTTGTTTTGCAGTACTGGGGATTGAACCCAGGGCCTTTGCACTGAGCTACATCCCTAGCCCTTTATGTGTCTTTATTTTCAGTTTTGAGATAGGCTTTTGCTAAGTAGCTAAGCTGCCTAGGCTGGACTCAAACTTGTGATTGTCATGCCTCAGCCTCCGAGAGTGCTGGGGTTGCAAGTGTGCACTGCCATGCCTAGCTTGGCTGGTGCAGACAATGAAGCTCAGTGGTTTGGATGTCCTTCAAAAAAGCAAGGACCGGTGAGACCTGGCATCGTAACTGCCTTTTCTTCTCTTTGATCAGACACTTGAGGTACACGTTATTTGTGTTTTTAAGAAAGACTGGCGTCTACAGACCTAATCTGGAGTTCCTGGTTTTCTAGGTGGGTTCTGCCAGAGCAGCTCTGGGTGTGTTTATTTTACATATTGGGTTTTGTAGAAGTAGTCCTCATTGGTTTCAAAAGAACTTTGAAAGTCCTAGAAGCGTAAAGGAATAGTAAAAGAAGAAAGTGCTCTTTTGTTTTTGCTTTATGATTAGTCCTGGAAATGGAGCCCAGGGCTGTGGCTGTCAGCTGCACCCCAACCCCTTTTTATTGTTTGAGTCTGGTACTCACTTAGTTGCCAGGTTGCCCAGGCTGGGCTGGAACTTGCAATCTTCCGATCTCTCGGCCTCCCAGAGTGCTGGGCTTACAGTCCTGCCCCACTGGGCCTGGTAAGGAAATTTATTGTATCATATTTCCCCTCATTAAAATATTTTTTAGATTTCTAAACTTAAGAATGCTTTGACATATTTGTTACACATTACAAAGGTACTCCAAATATTTAAAGTATCTTCAGGTTAGATCTTTCTTAGCTTTATTAGTTTTTTGATTTTTTTGTGTGTGTGTGAGGTGTTGGGGAGTTGAACACAGGGCCTTGAGCTTGCTAGGCAGGCGCTTTAGCTGCTGAGCTGTTCCTCCAGCCCCTGTTGTATTTGTTAATCACCTTTGAATGTGTCCATTTCCATGTGGATGTAAAATGGGCCTGCCGTACGCCTATGCTGCTTGGCAGCGCAGTCTCAAGAATTAGTGGGTATTATGGGACGTGACAGCCTTGAGCTATGTTCATTGAAGGGGACAGGACAGCTCTATGTAACAGAGGCTGTTCTAAGAACAAAACTTAGCAATTCCTAACCAGTGTGTGAGTGAGTGTGCCCTGTGTGCTAGGCCCTGGGTCCTGGCATGGATAGTCCTTCTAGCAACTGGGCCGGTTAGGTCCTACACTAGGTTCCTTTTTCTGATTTGCAAGTGAGGGGGCTGAAGCACAAGTCACACCCTTCCCAGCTGCGCCTTAGGGCGTCTCCCTGTGCAGGTGACTGCCAGCTCCCTCTGGGTCTGGTGGTGGTGGTGGTGCATTTCAGGGTTTGAGTTGGTTTTGGTGATTATTCCACCTGACCAGTGGGACTCCCCATTCACCCCTGGTATTCTGGAACACTGATGCTGCGGGTTCCGCGGAATGGCCCCACCCACCTTCTTGGTAACATTTCTAGAACAAAATTTATTGTAAAGAAGGAAATTATGAGAAAAAATACACTTATCTTTTTTGTTGTGAAGTTGGTTTATAAGCACTGTTATCAGTTCATATTAAAATTCGAGCACCTGAATTGTTCAGAAAAATCATTAGGCCAGTAAGACTTGGCAGGCCAGTGCACGTTGTGAGTGGCAGCACCGCTCACTCGCTTGCCCCTCGCCCTGTTCTGCCTGGAGCTCTTGTGCAGCGGCCTCGCCCTCCAGACACGGCTTCCCGAAACCCTGGAACGTAGAAACTTCAGGGAGAACGGAAGAGACTAGCTTGTGAGGTATGTTCACGTATGAGAGGGGAAAGAGTCAGCTTTGAAGGAAAGGAATAAACGGATATGTGGAATAGAGCTAAGGCTTTTTCCCCCCAGAATTTTTGGCATTATCACCTGATTTTGTCAGGAACCAGCCACCTTAGTTTCATGCTCTGGATTTGTGCACAGATTGAAATTTTTGTGATTGCTTTTAGATATCCTTTAGGATGCAGTTGTTAACCTGTAATATTTAGATGAACTTTCTGGTATTTCTAAGTCATATTTCTATTTAATTTGTGGATCACATACATCCAAATGGCTGAGGTAGGCTAGAATATATGTTGAGTTTGGGTGTGAATCTAGAGTATAAAGGTGAGTAGCCTGCCCTGTAATGGAGTACCTCCTTCTATTTTGAAAATCAGCCTTAAGAGTTTTCAGTAATGAGGTAAGAATGTATATGAACTAAACGTTACGAAGGGGAAAATTGGCTGAGAGATACATGTTCTGAAAAGCTTTGTACCTCCGGCCTGTAAGCCAGGCAGTGGCGTGCGCTGCTTCAGGACGGAGAGAGGCCTCAGCTTCCGCTACTCCTTGTTTATTTCCTTCAGAATCCTCAGCGTTGGGCCGGGGGAGTCGGAGTCTTATCTGGCCCACGGCACTGACATCTGGGTGCTGGCGACAGACTCCGGCCTGGCCCTGGTTAATTGACGCTATCTGACTGGCCCCACAGGTTCCTGGGTGGAGCTGCCCATGAACAGCAACGGCAACGACAATGGCAGCGGGAAGAACGGGGGTCTGGAGCACGTGCCGTCCTCGTCCTCCATCCACAACGGGGACATGGAGAAGATCCTCCTGGATGCCCAGCACGAGTCGGGGCAGAGCAGCTCCAGAGGCAGCTCCCACTGTGACAGGTGAGCGAGACCCTGTGGGGGCCAGCAGGCCCAGGCCTGGTTCCCTTGAGGAAACACCTGGATCTTTGCCTGACAAAACGCGCCTCCTGGTTCCTTGCAGCAGCCGTAGTTAAACCAGGCAGCTAATCGGCCGGCACCTGCATACTCCTTTTCCTCAGGTCAAGTCCTTTTTCTCATTCAGTTTGTGTATTTTTGAGATGTTTTCAGTTTGGAACTCAGTAGAATATATATTCATTTCTGCAGTTTGTTTTTCTCACATTTTCCGTTGCCGTGTGGCCTACTCTGTACCACCTGTGTTTCAGTGACAGTCACCCCTGTGGAAGTCTGCATCTCCTTCTAGACATGAAGCCTCAGGGGCGGGGTCTCCTTTCCTCCTCTTCCCACCCGGCATGGCCGTGGTGCTGGCATGCAGCACACACTCAGGAAATGTCTGACTCATGAGAACTGCGAGTTGATTCAGGTTATAGCAATTCTTGCCCACAGTGTCAACTGCCATCTGTAAAGATAATTTGTTTTGAAGGCCATTGCGTTTCCTCAGAGGAATTTTTTTTTTCTGGTACTATGGATTGAGCCCAGGGTCTTTAAAGCATCTCCAGCTCTTTTTCATTTTTATTTACTTTTTAATTATTATTTTAAGACGGGCCTCACATTAAATTGCTGAATTGACCAGGCTGAGCTTGGACTCGAATCCTGCTTGCCTCAGTGTCCCATAGTGCTGGGATTATAGGCTTTACCCCCATACCTGTCTTCTCAGGGAATGTTTTAGTTCAGAACACATTTTTCAGGCCAGAGGAATGGTTCAGCAGTTAAAGCGCTTACAAGTAAAGTGCTGAGTACCTGAGTTCGATTCCTCAGCATCACATAAGCCCAGTGTAGTGGCACATTCCTGTAATCTCAGCACTCGGGAGGCTGAGACAGGAGGATTGCCATGAGTCCAAGGCCAGTCCTGGCTCCATAATGAGTTCAGGACCAGTCCGGGCTACAGAGTGAGAGCCTGTATCAAAAACAACAAACCTCATTTTTCTGTATTTGACAGAGGGAAACTAATTCCACTAATTAAGAATGTGCTTATGGTGACAGACTTAATAATATAGAGAGATGTGTGAATGAAAACAAGTCATTAATTTATGTTTCAATCTAATCTTTTCTCTTTCTCAGAGGCCTAGGTACTAAATGATATTTAAAATCTTTAGTGCAGAGGCTGGAGGAATGGCACAGCAGTTGGCTTGCCTAGCAAGCATAAGGCCCATAGTTTGATTTCCAAGCACCACATAAGCCAGGCGTGGTGGTACATGCCCGTAACCTCAGCACTCAGGCGGCTGAGGCAGAAAGATTGCCATGAGCTTGAGGGAAGTCTGGGCTACTTAGTGAGTTCAAGTCCACCTGGGACTACAGAGTGAGACTCTGTCTCAAAAAAACAAAAAAAAAAATTCTTAGTGTACTTGGACATGGTAGAGCGTAGCTGTAATACCGGCTCCTTGGGAGGATAAAGCAAGAGGATCACAAACTTGGAGCCAACTGGGATACTTTAGAGAGGCCTCATCTCAGAATTTACAAAGTGAAGAGGAGCTTGCCGTGTAGCTCAGTGGTATAGTACCTGTGGCTCAGTCCCCAGCCCTGCACAGAAATTTTTAGCGCAGGGTGGAGGATTAGCTCAGCAGGTGAAGTGCTTGTCTAGCAAGTTCAAGGCCCTGAGTTCAATTCCCTGGCACCACATAAGTCAGACATGGTGGTGTACACCTGTAGTCTCAGTAGTCTGGAGGCTGAGGCAGGAGGATTGCTGTGTGTTTGAGGCCAACCTGGCTCTACATAGTGAGTTCAGGACCAGCAAAAAAAGATCAAATCGTAGTGCATCAACAGCTTTGTGGAGTAGCTAGTGGATGATCTCTAGTTAACTAATTGATACTAAGCACGTAGAAGTTACACATGTATAGGAAAAAGAAGTTATAAAAATATAAATAGCTCAGGCCCAGTTGCTCAGTCCTGCAGTACCCTAAGAAGCAGGAAGATACAAACTCAAACCTAGCCTCAGTAACTTACTAACTTAGCAAGAACCTGTCTCAAAATTAAAAATAAAAAATGGGCGGGAGATGTAGCTCAATGTCTGAGGTAGGATCTCCAAGTACCCAGCCACTCAGTCACTCAATCCATCAGCCAATCCAGGCAGTAACTTTGGAGGGCAGAATTCTGGGTATTTTTCTTAACATTTTTGTACTTTATAAGAAATTGTGCATGTAGCACATATTAGTACTTATCAGAAAAGGTGAAAAAAGGGAGAAATGAGTTAAGCTATGCTGGCCTGTCCTATGTGGCTTATGACCACTTATGTTAGCACACTGAAAGACTGGCTGCCTGGCCATGTATGCCCCATATGAGCGCCCCCAGTGCTGGTATGGCTGTTGGCGTAAGCAGAGCCAGAGCAGATGGCACCTTCTGAGCGGCGTGCCTTGGCTTCCAGGGGTGGCAGTATTTGTCACTCTGAAAAAGAGTGAAGATTTAGGCCATGGAACTGGCTGAAGAATGTAAACTTTCTGCTTGTTTTGGCTTATTTTTCTTTGTCTCCCCCGTTTTGCTGTCTACCTAATCATTTATTTACTTTGAGATAGGGTCTAATTCTGTAATCCAGACTGGTCCTGGACTCTTTATTTATTTATTTATTTATTTATTTATTTTGAGACAGGGTCTTGCTCTGTAGCCCAGGCTGGTCTTGAACTCACTGTGGAGCCCAGGATGACCTTGGACTCAGGGGATCACAGGCATGCGCCACCACGCCTGGCTTCCAGGATACTGGGGAATTGAACTTGGGTACTTAAGCTAGGCACGCGCTTTTAACCACTGAGCCATTCCTCTGGGCCTCCTGAACTCATTCTTTAACCTAGGCTGGCAGCCCTCTAACTCAAGCCTCCTGCCTCAGCCTCTCGAGTGTTGAGAGTAGAGGTGTGCACCATCATCATGCTAGACTAGGTTTTATTTGGTGCTGGAGAATTGAACGGTGCCTTATGAATGCTAAGCAGCTGCTGTCACCTCTGACCTACACTCCCAGCCTTGGCCTGTTTTCCTGTACATCAGGTACATGAGCCATTGGTACCAGTGTGTCCATAAGTCTGTTGTTCTCATGGTACGGAGAAAACAGCACCTGTTTACCTGCCTGCTCATCCTGTGTCATTTCTGACTGCACTTACACAGATGATGGAATATGAATTCGCCAGAGTTATGTCAAAGTTTAGGTTTATGAATAGTGGAAAGAGGAATAGCAAATGCTCTGGAACACTCTTATGCCTTAGCTGCCTGCCTCCAGACGCTGGGTCTTTTTTCAGGGGGGATCCAGAGCTCAGTATTCTCTTGGGGTTTCTGCGTACACACTTTATTTACCGTTTAGAAATGTCCTCAGGATTCGTGTCATTTGAACTGCATGCACCTCCATATTGGAATTGTTAGGAAATGTTTCTTAAAGATGGAAGAGTTTTAGGATAGATATTAGTCCTAAAACTGATTTATATACGTACATATGTGTATCATTTTTTTGAGACAAGGTCTCATTTGCAGTTCAGACCACTCTTGAATGCACTTTGTAGCCTAGGCTGGCCTAGAACTCAAAGCAAATTCTCCTGCTTCCACCTCCCAGGTGTTGGTATTATAGGTATACACCACCACACATGGCTTATGTGGTATTAGGGAACCGAACTCTAGTCTGTGCACTATGCCTGCAGCCCCTGTATATATTTTCAATGTAAAAATTACTCTGTAGATGTGTTTTTGTCACTGCCATTGTTTGTAGACGACAGCCCTGTGTTTTGCTTGTGTCCCAGCTGACCATCAAGGGTTTCAACCTTCACTTCACACCGCATTTATCCACAGAACTTTGAAAATACCAAAGCTCAAGCCAGGCATGGTGGGGCAGGCCTGTAATTCCAGAGCTCTGGGAGGCTGAGGCAGGAGGATTGCAAATTCAAGACCAGCCTGGGTGACTTACGGCAATTTTGGCTGGGATTGTAGCTCAGTGTGAAGGCTCTGAGCTCAGTCCCAAGTACTGGGAAACAAACACAACCCGGAAAAGAAGCAAAGTGCATCCGTCGTGCCTAGCACTTCTTGCTTAGCTCCCTAGGCAGAGCCGAGAGGTTGGCACGCTCTCCAGGCCCCCCTGCTGGTCCTCAGGGGAGCCAGGGCTGACATCCTCCAGCTCTCTGCAGCGTCAGCGAGTAGACCTGCTCCCAACTGTGCGAGGCTGGCCGCTGCGGGGTGCCAGCAGTGTTAACGAGGCCAGCAAGCTGAGGACTCAGGTACCCCATTCTGGTTGTTTCTCATGCTGTAAGCTGAAGTTTCTAGCTCAAGAGAAGGTATTTCTAAATATATGTGAAGTGTTTAAGACGGAGCCAGCTTTCCTCTTCACTTATCCCTTCTACCCCTCCTTTTATTTATTTATTTTGGAGGCAGAATCCCGCTCTGTGGTCCAGGCTGGTCCTGATCTCCCTGTGTAGCCCAACTGTCCTGAGCTCCTGGCCATCGTCCTGCTTCGGCCTCCTCAGTGCTGGATTACAGGCGTACGCCCCACATCCGGCTCGTGTGCTCGGGCATGCAGCCCAGGCCTTGCACATGCTAGGCAGGCGCCCTCCCTGTTGTGCCTGTCCTCCAGCCCCGTCTGTCTATTAGGGTCCGCAGCTGAGCGCCGTAGTCTGAGCAGTGAGGCCTGCCGTGGCCGGAGAGCTCTGGCCTCTTACTTGTTGTGGAGTCAGTCTTCACAGCATCTCTGTGCACCGAGCCCTGCGTGTAGGCGCTCGGTAACTTCAGTAGTTCGTGTCTGTGTCTTTGAGCCGGGTAGGTAAGCCCTGTGTATTTTTCACCTTTGTTTTATTTTAGTCGTAGAAAAAGGCTGCTTGTGGTGAGAGACCGGTGACGTGCTGTGCTTCCGCAGGAGTGACTGGTGGGGCTAAGGAGGGAGCTGGGCGCGCTCTGCTCGCCTCTGGCGTCAGGTGCAGTCTCTGAGCTGCCATTCATCTCCAAATTTTGTGGTTCTAGGGATATGTTTCCTGCTGTCATTCAGGTTTTATATTCAGAGATAAGCTCATGTAATTCACTCTGACATATCTTAGGGCACCTATTTCTGAAATAGGAAAGTCAGGCCAAGTTGCTCAGTAGGGGGTTTCAGACTTTTGAATTTCTGTTCCCTTCCCAATGTGAAAAATTTTATATACCCCAAAGAACTTTTAAGTGTGGGTAGTATATTTAAATATTTACTTTTTTAGAAATCAGAACTGGGCATAACCCACTTGGGATCCCCACCTAGATAGTGGGAGCTTTTACCTCTCTATCCTTTATTTCTAAATACAGACCTGCTGTTAGCAAGATCTTACCGCAGAAATAAACAGTGTTTAACTCATTGATAAGAATGCTTGCCTAGCATTTGTGAGGTCCTGAGTTCATTCTTCAGTACCACCAAAAAAAAGAGAGAAAAAATAGCATAGCATATGTATTCAGGAATAATAAGCTTACTGTATTTTGACATGAGTAACTTTTTAAATGAAAAATAACTCATTATCAAAGTAGAATTAATAAGAAATAGTGGCAATTGATTTTGCATTTTTCCAGATTGCTTTGGTCTGTGGCTTGGCAGGAAGTGGCTGGGTTCCCATTTGCTCATTTCAGGCTGTTGTGGAACCCATACCACCGAGCCCTGGACAGTCCCACCGTGTGCTAGCAGGAGGTAATGAAAAGAGCGTGTGATCTTTTAGCACCAAGAAAGTATTGAGGAGGCTTGAGGCATGTTCTTCACACTGGGAGAACGAACCACTGATGGTAAATTTGTTTTTATTTTTAAATTTATTTTTGTGGTGCTGCAGATCAGACCCAGGGCCTTCACAATGAGCTACATCCCCAGCTTGTTGTTATTTTTGATTTTGAGACAGGGTCCCACAAAAATACGTAAATTGCCCAGACTGGACTTGCATTTGGGACCTTCCTGCCTCAGGCTCCCAGATTGCTGGGATTACAGGCCTGTGGCACTGTCCCTACTTGGGGATGAATTATTTAATGATAAAAGAACCTTGAGAAAAAGAGCCCCACAGCAGAATTCTTTGCCTTTTTTGGAGAAGAGAAAATGTGAGGCTTGTGTGTGAAGGTAACATTTTCTCGGCCATTTGTCGTTAAGAAGGGAATCAGCCCTGGCACTGTGTGGAGCTCTGCGAGGCTACTCCATTTCACCGGACCACTTCCTGGACATGTGACCTTTGCTTGTGTGATACACTTCTGGATTTACTGCTTTTTCAAAATCATCTTTCTGTGTCTTTTCTAATTTCCGGTAGAGGCTAATTGATTAGACGAAAAGAAAACGAAAACTAATGGGTGAGGTCTTTCTCTCCTAGCCCTTCACCACAAGAGGACGGGCAGATCACGTTCGACGTGGAGATGCACACCAGCAGAGACCACAGTTCTCAGGTGCGTGCCACTTACTCCCCAGTGCGTGGTCAGCTGCTCGGGAAAGGCAGCTTCTCTAAGGATGATTGGCCAAAGTGTGTTAAAGACAGTGACTCCTCAGATTGTTTGAAGCTGTTTCAAGTTCATCGGTTCTGATTTTTTAATCTATGTTGGTTGTAGAGCTGTTGTTGAACTTCTTTATGACAGGGTCCCACTCTGTAGCCCAGGCTGACCTTGGACTCAGGAATCTGCCTGCCTCAGCCTCCTGAATGCTGGGATTACAGGTGTGCACCACCACACCCAGCTTTATGTGGTGCTGGAGAATTGAACTCAGGGCCTTGAGCTTGCAAGGCAAGCGCTCTTTAAATCGCTGTGCCATTACTTTAGTCCCGAGAGTTAGAAAATTCTTGTCTGTAAAGTATCATTCCTGTATTCCAGGCTAGTTTCTTGAGTATATAAAAATAGAAAATTGTGGACAGGTGACTTACTTAAGGTCCCCAAAATAAATGAAAACTCACACTGTGTTGGATCCAAGTCTGCATCTGAAACCATGTCAGTGGGTTGAAAAAGCTAGAGAGAAAAATTGATCTAAACTATCTGAGTCTACTGAAGTTAAAGAAGATAGAGTTCATTATATACTTCATAGATATAGCTCACATTATTAGAATATAAATAGTATACCCATCAGCCAAAAGAATGATAGATATACTATCAAAATTTTGCAAAGTTTTATATTATAAAATATTATTAGTATATAATTGCTGCTAATAGCCTAGAAGATTTACAGCCAGCCTTTCACCTCGTTGATACCTCAGATCCCCTAAAGTGCCATTAGAGTAAAAATTCCTGTAGTGCAGAGTCGTCCTGAACTCGCTGTGCATCACAGGCTGGCCTCAGACATAAGGTAATCCTCCTACCTCAGCCTCTGGAGTGCTGTGTGCCACCTCACCTGGTTTACGTGGTGGGGAGAGTTAAACTGAGGGCCTCTGCTTGCTACACAAGCTCTAACTGCTGAGCTACACACCAGCCCCTTAGAGTATAAATTCTTGAGGACAAGAACAATTCATTGCCTTTTTCTTCTGTGTTAAGGCACTTTAAAATATTGAATGCATGTTTAAATAAATTAGAATGAAAACCTTATTGAGCCCAGCTTGGTGCTACATACCCATGATCCTAATATTTAGGAGAATGAGTTAGGAGCACAAGTTTACAGCTGGCCAGGACTGCATAGGAAAACCTGTTTAAAAAATAAACCGGAAAGTATGCAGTAAATAAATCAGCCACAAAACAAGCAAAACAAAGAGAAGGACAAAGCCCCTGAGTGTGTGCCGTCTCCTGCACAGTCGTGAGCTAGAAAGTGCCAGCCGGGTTTTCTGTCCAGAAGGCAGAGCGTTTCCAACTGTAACGGAGGTGTTACTTTTATTTTCTTCCCTGAACCTGGCCCGTGTTGGCTCCGCACGCAGCTTCACTTAGTAGCGGGCCTCCTCCTGAGGAGAAGCTCGTCGTGGCGAGGCTCCCGTGCAGGGCACGCTCCAGGGCACGCTCCGACATGCCAGGTGCCTGTCGGTTTAGCCACTTTCAGGAGGCTGTTAATATAACTAATAATAAAAGCGTGTAAAGTCACCATGGCAAAACCTGTCCTGGGAGTTCCAAGATGGAGTGAAATGAGTTTTGCTGTGGACTTTGCTGAGGAGCGGTCCTCAGTCTGTGCCAGGTTTTTTTGGAGACAGAGTCTTTCTTTTTAGTCCAGGCAGGTCCTGAACTCATGATGTATCCCAGGCTGGCATCAAACTCGTGGCAGCCCCGCGCCTCAGCCTCCGGAGTGTGGGCTTACAGGTGCACTTCACCACACCCAGTACTATGTAGCACTGGGGTAAGCCCTCGGCCCTGCCCTTTGTAGGCACACGCTCTGATCACAGAGCCCCCAATCCCTGTAATGACTTTTGTACAGATGGGTTGGTTGAAGTTCTGAGTTAACATTTTCCAAACAGGAATGTTCACTCAGTGAGAAGCTCCACAAAATAGTCGAAGCCAGATCTGGGAAAAGAGTGCAGCCCGGCCCCCACCTGCATTCCCATGGGGTGTTAGCCCTGGCCTCCCTGCAGTGGTCCGCTTTCTTAGACCAGATGTCCACCAACCTTGTGGTCCTTTAGGTCTTCCTGTGAGCTCTCCCAATGACCCTGCAGGCTCCTGGCTAAGTGCTGTCCTGCTCTTGTTGTGGCGGGTGTACCAGTGGGCTTAACTTACCATTGAGTTCACATGGAATCCAGAGCTGACGGCATCCATCCTGGAATTCCAGAAGAATTTTTGAAATTCAAGGAGAGCGTGTAAGACTTTTGGCCTCCATGTCAGATTGTGGCAGGACTAGCAGCGGACCCCTGTGCTGAAACAAGTACCTGAAGGAACAGGGCTCTTGTCAAGCAGAATATCACCTACGCCTCCAGGTCAGTCAGTTCACACAGGGATACTTGTTGGCTCAGAGACTCTTAAAAGGAAAAGATGTGTGTCGAGCAGGACTCAAAACCAGAGAGATTGCAAAGAGCATTTCTTTAAACTTTCAGAAAGCCTTTTAATACTTTTTAAATCACATAATTTAAGTTACTTTGGGATTTAGGAAAATGAAATTCTTTGATGAGTGAAAAGCAAGTTCAGAGTTAGGAAACAGTTAAAAATGAAGTATTCCTATGTATCATCTTGCAAGGCATTTTCATATTGTATCTATGATCAGGTGGTGTTTTCAGGGTTTTCTCGTGAGAGCAGGGAAGGACACTAACCTTTAACCAGGTAGGTGCGAGGTGCCAAATTTATTTTTTTAAATGCTTCTCGCTTTTATCTTCTCAGTCCAGTGAAAGAAGTGATAGTATCCCCGTGGACAGATTAGGAAAAGCCAGGGAACAATCAAGGCTTTATCCTGATTAAGTTACTTACGTGAGATGACCAGACAGGTAAGGTCATAGCCAGGATTGAAAGCGGGTTGGGGCCCACTGAATGGAATTCATTACAGGCGAGTGCGTGCAGGTGTGCACGTGAGTTGACAACTCTGCTGAGTTACAGGATGGGCCTCTCAGGTCATGCGTTGAGGGAAAACCATTTAGGTGAGTTCTAATGTAGTAGAATGAAGTGTGTGTTTTAGTGCAGGTGGCCTCTTAAAGACATTTTTTGCCTTGTGTTGTGGGACCAGAGGCCAGCAGTGTTGTATGTCATTGGAAGATGATCCAAATTAGAACTGTTCTCCTCTTTAACAGTTTTGTAAGACTGTGGTTTACCTGCCTTGCTTCCAGCAGTTTAGTAGCCTGTGTCAGAGACTTGAGCAAGTGGGCGTGGCCAGAGGCCAGCTGGAGTAGTCCAAAGGTCCTAAGGCACCATGCGGGAGCTGTCTGAGATGCTCAGAACTTGTCTGTGTACTGATAGGTGTAGAGGGCTCACCTGAGAGCATGACTTTTATGAAATTAGATAAAAAATTTATCATATTATAGAATTCAAGGGATTTAAAACCTTTAAGTGGCAAATTTAAGATCACTAAAAGGAGCTGGGTGAGCCTGGTAACACAGGCCTGTAATTCTAGCACTCTGAGAGTCAGGCAGGAGAATCACAAGTTTGTAGGTCTACCCCAGCAAAATTTATGACTTAGCAAGTCCCTCTCTAAAAACCAAACAAAAATCTAAAAGGAAGCATTGAGAGACAGATTTTAAAGACAATTTGGTATGGGGCTGGAGGCATGGCACAGCAGTGAAAAGTGTTTGTCTTGCAAGCACAAGACCCTCAGTTCTGTTCCCCAGCACCACATATAGCCAGTGTGGTGGTACACGCCTGTAATTGCCTGCAGTCCTAGCACTTGGGCGGCTGAGGCAGGAGTATTGCTGTGAGTCCACGGCTAGCCTGAGCTCTGTAGTGAGTTCAGGAGTGAGACCCTGACTCAAAAAAAAAAAAAAAGAAAGAAAAGAAAAAGAGAAAAGATTTACTATGAAATACTAACTTGCTCGAAAATTGAAACCAAAATCTGTGAACAGTTAGAAGGGAGATACAGTGTGCCTCTGCATACAAACCAGCCCTATGTGAATTGTAACACTTGATTGTTTTGACCTCGGGTGATTTCAGTGGTGCTCCAAAGAGCCAGCTCATGATTCTGAGTAATCCCAGTGCCCTGCAGAAAAAGCTCAGTCCCAAAGGCCGCATTGTGTCACTCAGGGGGCTTTGCCAAGTTCAGCAGAACCGGATAAGAATGATACTGATGGGCAGTGAATGTCCACAGGGATTTGGATCTGGCATGGTAGGAAGGGGGACTGTCTGGGTGTGGAGCCCGTCCCCGGCCCTCCCCAGGGCAGCCTTATCCCCGGAGCGAGCCCCCTGGGAGAGGATCCTGTGCACACGTTGCGAGTTCCTTAGTGGCCTGCTGGGCAGGGCAGGAGCTCTGATGGCTGAGAATCTGCTCAGACGAGGGATCGCACTTCTGAGCTGTGAGACCCTGGTACTGCGTTCCGTACAACAGAGCATTCCCTACTGAAAAAATAATACTGTTATTTTTAAGAATTTATTTGTTCAGGTCCTAATGAAAGAGGAGTTTCTGAAAAATCTAATTGCTCTTGGCATGAAACTTGAGTTTTTCATTGGTAATAAAAAAGAATTTGTTTTTCCTTTATTTGATATGAGTTAAATTTTGAATCTGTTTGTTTAGTATTTTGAAACAGAGTCTCTCTCTGTAGTCCAAGCTGTTCCTACTTGCTGTGTAGCCCAGGCTGGCCTCAAACTCACAGCATTCCTCTTGCCTCAGCCTCCTGAGTACTAGGATTACAGTGAGCCATCAAGTCCAGCTCTTTTTAATTTTATTTTTTTGAGACAGGCTCTCACTCTGTAGCCCAGGCTGGTCCTGAACTCACTTGATGTAGCCCAGGTTGGCCTCCAACTCCAGACAGTCTTCTTACTTCAGCCTTGTCTTAATTTAAAGTAGATAATCACCAAAACCTTTTGGTCATCATAATTTGAAAACCTTGGGATCCCAGCACTCAGGAGGCTGAGGCAGGAGGATTGTCCTGAGGATGAGGCCAGCCTGGGCTACACAGTTACTAAAATGTATCATAAATAAATAAATACTAATAAAAATAATTTTGGGAACACCGAAAGTTAAATCGTGGGACTTTTGAGACAGTTTGCTTGGCCTTGAGTCTCGCCCTGCTGCTGCTTTATTGTGGAGGCCACCTGGCTGTCTTACTTTCTCCCTCAAGTGAAAATTTAGCAGTTTCTATTTTGATAGGTTTGATTCAATGTAGAAGTCAGTGTGAAGTGCTTATAATAGTGTTACTCTCTTTAGATGCTCAGTAATGCTGTTATTTACTTTTTACATATTCCACTTGTTTTTATTTCTCCACGTTTTTAGTTACAAAAAGTTCAATTTTATACAGAAATGTGACAGTGGACCTTGCCATCGAGTGCTTGCCGGACTCAACAAGCACCAGTTTTTACTACACTGGATTTATCGTTGTGCTCCGGAACTTTTTTTCCAACTTTATAGCCTGTGCTTAGGTACAGCTAGTCAGCATGCTTGGCTCTTTTTAAGGCATTTGGTATGCTGAGATCATTTTGCCTGCTTTAAAAAAAAAAAAAACAGCCTGTTTTTTACATAAAATTACTGATGAGAAACCTTGAGAGTTTTTGTGTTTGAGGACAGGGTCTGGCTCTGTAGTCCAGGCTGGTACTGAACTCACCACGTGTCCCAGACTGGCCTCAAACTCATGCCAACGTCTTGCCTCACCCCCTGGGTGCTGGGGTGGTAGGCATGCATTTCCTTTCCCCCACGAACGGGCCTGTGCTTGCTGGGTAGGCGCACTCACTGATGAGCTGCCCTCCGGCCGCTCTGTCCAGCCTGTCTGCGTGTTAGAAAGACTGGGCCTTCCTCCCTGCCCGCTCTCCTCAACGGTTTGAATTCCTCTTCACAGTCAGAAGAAGAAGTTGCAGAAGGAGAGAAGGAAGTGGAGGCTTTGAAGAAGAGTGCAGACTGGGTATCGGACTGGTCCAGCAGACCCGAAAACATTCCTCCCAAGTAAGTTCTGCTTTGCAGCGGCAGGTGGCAGCGCCCATGCTCGCAGCGGCCCGTGCCCAGGCCACTGCCCAGGCGCTCCGGCAAGGCGGCCCTCCGACGCCTGTGCCCTCTCTCCTAGGGAGTTCCACTTCAGACACCCGAAGCGCTCAGCGTCTCTGAGCATGCGGAGGAGCGGGGCCATGAAGAAGGGGGGCATCTTCTCTGCGGAGTTCCTGAAGGTGTTCATCCCGTCCCTCTTCCTCTCGCACGTCCTGGCCCTGGGGCTCGGGTGAGTGGCACCGCCGCGGCGGGAAGGTGCCTGCGGCCTCCTTCCATGTCCAGTGCACATCGGGGGCAGTGTGGTGGCTCTCCCACAGCAGCGGTGGGAGGGCTTTTCTTATTTGAAGATGAGATGCCGATATTTCCTGAGTAATAATTTTTAAATGGTCTCTTCGTTTCTTTTTTGGACTTAGTTGAATAAAATTTAGCTGATCTTGAATAATTTATTTTTAAAAATTAATCTTAAGCATTGGAAGTTTGGTATTAACACACTGATAAGCTTCCTGAGATGGTGAAATATACCATCATGCTGGGTTGTTCTGGAATGAAACAATTGTGGGTACTTTTTTTTTCTCTTCAACTTGGCAACATTTTCATTTGCTGTAAAATCAACTTCATATTTACTGTAATTCGTTATTATTTCAGGCTTGTCTTTGCTTTTTTATTTTTTTTTTTTAATCTGAGTGACTGAGGGAGTATCTTCGGGAAGGTTTTGGGTGAAACAGTAGCTGTGATTATTTTTTTTTCCTGAGATACAGCTGTGATATTCATCAACAGGCCCGCTCCTACTCCGTGGGCTGTTCTCTGTCCCTGGCACGCCCACGATGGCTCACCCCTTTCTGGAAGACATACGTGCAGCATGGTGGGGAGCCCAAGTCCCTGCCCTCGCTCTGTGCAGTAGTTGTAAGCTCCAGCTGGGAGGTGTTTATGGAGGAAGGAAGGGTGTGGACGTCATGGGCAGTAGTTTAACACTCGCCTGGCTGCTCAGTGCTTCATTTGTCCTCAAGAGCTTGCGTTGTGTACTTTGCAGTATTTCTTGCTTTTCTGGATCTTCAGACTGTGTTTTCTCTTTATTATTTTGACACAGGGTCTTACTGTATAGTTCAGGATGGTCCTTAACTCACTACATGGCGCAGACTGGCCTTGAACTCACAGCAATCCTCCTGCCTCAGCCTGTTAAGTGCTGAGATTGCAGGGTTGGCCACCAGTCCCACTAATTTGTATGTAGTGTGAGGGGATTGAACCCAGGGCCTTGGTTATGATACGTATGTGCTTTAGTCACTGAGCCATGCCCCCGCCCTGGTTTTGCTCTAAATGTAACTTGCTATTTATCAGAGGCGGGGAACCTTTTTTCTATCAGTGGCCATTTGGATATTTATGACATCATTTGTGGAATATACCAAGTTATCAACCTAAAATTAGCCCTCCATATTTGATAAAACATTTTATTGTTACATAACTTACTCACCCTAAGTGACAGCTGCCTTGGCCACCCTGACCGGATGACTGCAGGCCGTGTGCAGCCTGCAGGCTGGGTGTTCCCATTCCTGCTATACATGAATGGGGAAAAAAGCATTTAAAAAGTTAGCTCCTTGGTTGCTTTTTGTTGCTCTTGGGCTAAAGCTAGTTACTGTCCTTAACTCCCTTTGGCTTCTCTTACCTGAGGGCTCTTGCCGGCCATGGAGAAGTCATGTCGCCCTAACACGTGGGCATCAGTTAGTAAGACTCCCAGAAGTAGGGCAGCATGGGAGCTTTGGTGTTTTTATCTATACCAAACAACTGGGCAGCCTGGCATGTGGCTCTCTCTCTCTATCTGAGATAGCTATGAAACTTTCTACCAAAAAAGAATGTGTCCACGAGGGGCCTCTCCTTTACTCCAGGGAGGGTCTGTTCTCCTTGGCTTGGTTGGTATTCCCCTCTTGCCCCTGGGTTGTCCAGTCCAAACTTAATGAGTAAACAGAATCAGCTAAAGCCGGTTTGGCTGGGAAAAGTCAGCGGGAGCACTTCTGTGCGGCGTGTATGAGGCCTGGGTTCTGTCCACAAAAATAAATTAACAGGGGTCAGGAAACCTGTTCATTGGCCTGTGCGGAACAGTGGGAACAGACAGACATGATACCTCTGCTTCTTTCCAGCATCTACATTGGAAAACGACTGAGCACGCCTTCTGCCAGCACCTACTGAGAAAAGGAGACGCCCCGGAATCGCGCGTGGCCTGTGAAGTGGTGTATTGTCACAGTAGTTTATTTGAACTTGAGACTATTGTAAGCATGACCCAACCTGCCACCCTATTTTTACATATCCAGTTCCAGTTAACTCTCAAATCAGTATTTTATTCAGACTCTGTTGAGGCATTTTACTAATCTTACTCCCTTTTTGGCCTGTAAGACACTTTAGAATTTCCTAACAGAGTTTACCGTTGTTAGAAATTTGCAAGGGCTTCTCTTCCGCAAATGCCACCAGCAGATTATAAGTTTGTCAACAAGGCTGTTGTCTCCTGTTAGTGCCGTTGGGGTCGGAGCCGCCAGCCGCGGGAGGGGCTTCCCTGTGGCAGCAGCGTAACTGCCATCTCCACGCGAGGTCAGGTTAGTGAACCGTAGAAAAGCTTTGTTCCCTAAGACAAAAGCAAGCTTCCCCAAGCTTGAATTTATAGTTACTACAAAAGAAAACACAACAACAACAACAAAAAAGCAAGACACAAGGAAAAATATCCTGGGCAATAAAGAAATTGTTTTGAACCAGCTTTGGAGCTGCTTATTTTCGAAGCCTCCCGACAGCGCCTCGTCCTGGGTGGGAGGCAGCTGTGTCCGTGGTAGCTAGCAAGTAGCATCAGAGCTAAGATCCCGTCAGCAGACGTCATGATGCTGTCTTTTCTATAGTATAGAATTTTTATTTCTGATAAGGAACGTCTCAGGCCTAGACATCTATGAAATTGCTTTTGAGATTTTTGTGTTTAGTATTTTTGTGTGTTAGCTGCATGTGAACTTTTCATGACTTTAATTTTTTTTAGTTTTTTTTTCCTCTAAGAAGAGACTTTGGGATGAGTCCAATTTGTGGTGTTAATACTAGCTTCTTGTTTTAGGAAGCTTCATTTATACTCTGAAGCCAAACTCTGAAGAAAGTTGCTTCAGAGTTATTCCAAGTACTTGCGCAACTTTGAAAGACAGACTTGGGTTGTGGGAACAGTTGAGAAGGTTCTGGAAAGGCGCTGACCGGCTCCTTCCAGTCCCTGCCAGCTGAGGTCGTCGCCACAGTCTTCCTTGGTGGCCCTGTGCTGCCACAGGCTCTGGTGGCCCTTCTCGTGCTGCCGTTCTGTCAGTTACATTCTACTCTTGATGTTCCAGAACATTCAGCAAATTCCTTCAATGACATACTTTTTCTGTTTCTAAAATGTGAAGCTTTAGGACCAAATTGTTAGAAAGCATCAAAATTATGGAATATTTCAAGTAGATTTTGTTGGATTCCCAAACATTAAGCATGACTCTGAAAGATAATACTATATGTTTTATATATAAATAATTACTGTTTATGATAAAGACATTGCTATTGAATATTTAGAGAACCACTGTTAATTCTAAAGCTAGCAGTCTATAAAGTGTATCAGGTTGACTTATAAAAACACCATGACAACCAGGTTTGCCAGTTTGCCAGAGCCAGCTCGCTCTTCTCCCTCACGTCAAGGCTTGTAAAACTGACATGTTACCGTGGAAAAGAACACAGATGAAACAAAAATAATTTCTTCTTTCAAAGACATGATATATCCAAAATAGTCTTCTGAATGATTTTTTTTCTCTTAAGATTTGAGGTCTATAAATATTTTTGGCTACCTTTTTATCACACCTTGTTTCTGTCTTGCTCTTAAAAGTGGCCATAATTGATTTACTTTCCAACGTCAAGTGTCCACGTTTGAATTTCTTTAGGAAGAAAGTAAACCTAGTGGCCACTGACTTGAAAGCCTGGATGAAGTTGGGAGGCTGGTAAAGCTCAGAATGCTAAATAGCGAAAGCGCTGTGACCGTCTGTGTCCCTTGGTGCCGGGAGAGAAGGGTGGGACTGCTTTCTGTGAGAGCAGCATCTGTAGGCAGCGCGTGGCGCTCTTTCTGAATTCCGTAGCAGTTTTATCCTAGTGCCACTGGACTTCAGGTATTTTGATCATTTTGTTTTCAACATTGAAAATAAGCTTATTTTGCCCTTTTTGTTAATGGCATCTGTGGAATCATGGAGTGTTACTTAGAAGCGAATCCACCATGACAGGGGAACTTAGCATGAGGTGGGCTCGTGCAGTATTTGTCAGCAGTCCCGATGTCCGGGACAGGTTGTGTGTTCTACCCAGATTGTCGTTGAATGAAGACAGATTGTCTGATTGGAAAGGAGAGTTTAACAAATAACAGTTGACATTTTGAGGTTAATGTTTAAAAAGCTTTACACCTGTTTACAATTTGGGGACGAAAGGCAAGCTTCATTTTTCTGATGTTTGGTGAAAACTGGCTTGTAATATTTATAAGTAAAATCAACAGCAAAATGCACCGTCTTGCACAGTTGAAAAATGTGACGTGTGAACCTTGTTTGCAGTAAAAGTATTTGCTATGAAAATTGAAGACTTAGCCAGTGAGATGAATTGCTAAGTGAATCAGTGGTGGAAATTATTGGAATTAACTGAGCCAAAGTGATTATGCATTCTTCATCTATCTAGTCAGCATTTTGTATCAATATATACAGTTTACAATACATGTATAACTTGCAGCTATAAACATTTTGTGCCATTAAAGCTCTCACGAAACTTTGTCAGTATGTTGTTCTTCCGTTCTGCGTGTTGCCTGGGCTTGGAGGGGACAAGGCCTCCCCAGTGGACATGAGCTCTCCTGGCCTGGAGTCCTCTGAGCCCTAGGGTGCCTGGCTGTGGCGTAAGATTGAGAAGAGAAGGGTGGTGCAGCCCTGGGGGTGGCCCCTTCCGGCTCCATCCCCACGGGCTCCATCCCACGCAGTGTGTTCTTGCAGAGGCATGGGGCCCTGGGGAGTGGGGTCTTTGGAGCATTGCACCCCCAGGCAGTGACGGGAAAGGAATAGAAACGAGCAGGTGCCCAGCAGGTGCAGAAGCGGCCAGGGGCGTGCCTGTGGGTGCGGGTGTAGCTCCGAGGTATTACCTATGTGAGCCCCTGGGGTCACTCCTCAACGCTAAAGCAGCAACTCCAAAAAGAAGCCAGGCTTGGTGACATACCAGTTCTCTGAGAGGCTGAGGCAGGAGGATCGCAAGTTCAAGGCCATTCTGGGCAACTGAGTGATACTTAGCAAGACCCTATCTTACAGTAAAACAAGGGCAGGAAGATGTATTTCAGTACAGAGGCCCAGAGTTTAATTCCTCTGTACAAAGGAGGGAAAACGCTCCTCAAATCTATGAGTTCAATGTTTATAGTTTCATTAATAATGAGTTGAAAATAATTGGGGAAAAAACTATCTGCTGCACAGAATATTGTTTAGTCACTATTGCTTTCGCAGTGTAGTGTAACAGCCCTCCTGCAGCCCTTAGATGCTTTAGCCGTTGCAAGTACTCCAGAGCTGGCGCGGAGCGTGGGTGGATTGCACAGGCTGCTGGCGGTGGTGGTGGTCTCTCCAAGGCCTGGAGCACCTGCAGGTTTTAGTGTTGGAAGTTGGGTGGTCCTGGACTCACCCCGGGCGGACCCCAAGGTGGCTGTACTCAGCTCCTCTGCTTTAGCTAACATCCGCTGTCTAGGTCAGGCCACCAGCCGGCTTTCCTGGGTCTCTCAGAGCTTCCTAACGGGGCTGTGGCTGTGCTTGTCTCAGCGGCCACAAGAATGGTTCAGAAGTACAGATCTGAGCATATCTCTGTGTCACCTGAAAGGCTGAAGAGAGCCACTGTCTTCTGGCTGGAGTTAAAAGTGGCTGCCAGGCTGGCCTCAGCCTCTTGCCATGGCTCTCCCGTGTCCCCACTCAGGTCACACACCACCCCAGCTGGCTAGGCATTGCTCCCGTAATTTCCTTTCCCATCTGGCCTTTGCCCCATGCGGCATTCATGGCCTTGGAGGCACTTTATATTACTGGGGATAGAGATCAGAGCCTTCACACCAAGCTTCATCTGCTGCCTTTTTTTTTATTTACAATTTTGAGACCGGGTCTTATTAAAAGTCATTAAATTGTCCAGGCTGGGCTCAAATTTGAAATTTTCCTACTTCAGCCACCCCGGTGCTGGGATCATAGCCCTGTGACACCACTTTGGGCTTTGCATTCTAATGATCAGAAGCAAAACTGTGGTTGTTTTAATAATGGGATTGGAGGGACTTCAGAGATGGTTGTGTCATTAAGCCTGGGACTGTGGGTCTGGGAATGTAGTTCAGTGGAAGCCCTTGCCTGGCATGTGCAGTACCCTGGATTCCATGCCCACCTCTGCAGAAGCTGATCAGCACAGCCAGATGCCGCTGCTTCCTGCCTGAGCGTGCATTAGATGGTCGGAGTGAGATGGCCGGACGTGGAGGTACTGGCTAAAAGTTGCCTAGGGAAAAAAAGTGTGGAGTGTCTGAGACACGCTGTTCGAGATTCTTCCCACACGGTATCCCCATTGCCTTCTCGGGGCACGTGTCTACTGAGGACTGTTCAGCACCCACCACTTACGGAGGAAAGGTTCATTTTAGCTCCCCATTTCAGAAATTCTTGGCCCATGCCTGGGCGGCCGGCAGGGCAGGAGGGCATGGTGGAAGCCTAGCTGGAGAAAAGCTACTCGGCCTCACAGCAGCGGGCAGAGCAGGAGAAGGGGGAGCCAGAGTAGAGACGTGGAGACGTCCTTCACATCCCGGCCCCACCTAACCGCACCTGAAATTAATCCATGATGGAAGCACTTTCCAAATGCACGGGGCTTTTGGTGGACCTTCTGGCTCCAAGCCACACACGAAGCATCATGGTGGCTGGTAGTTACTAGCCATCCAATGGGTGATTTTGCAGGGGATGGAACCAGTGAGTTAGCTGATCCGTGTGACACCATTAGTATGTCACAGATTTGGGCTTCTGATCAGAGCAGAGGCAGTTACAGGCACCAGCCTCTCTCAAGATCAAGTGGCTGGGATTTTCAGTTTTCTGAAACAATTCTGAAGTATCAGCTTGTGTCCTGGAAGTCACGGCTTCTAACTGAAACATGAGCAGCTGTGGTGAATCACGTCCGTGAACACGCGTACCAGCAGGGCTGGTGTCGGCCTGGCAAGTTATAGAACCACCTGCCGGTGCGGTCAGCAAGGCTGAGTTTGCTGTAGGCACCTTTGGCGGGACCTATAATCCTGGTGAAAGGGTACTTTGGCCGCCCGATATCCACTTGGGCATTACTAGTTTCAGCATTATGAAAAAATTTAACAAGAAAAATCCATATGCATTTCCATTGTTTCTGAATGTTAATTTTTTATGTCAGTTGTGCCATAACAGGGGTTAGGATGATCCTGCCAGAGAACCTCTATGGAGAGGGAAGGAGAGAACAGCGTGTGAGACGCCGTGTTAACCTGGCTGAGTAAGACCGTGTTGAGTGAGGAGAGGGGGGTGACGGAACTAGGAAAACCAGATGTTGAATTTGGAGCTTTTCTTCCCCACGCCACTCAGATGACTGCTGTTTGGACCCTACAGAAGACATTTAATGTTAGGCAAGCCAGCTCTGTGCCCTGCACGCCTTCTCAGAGCGCAGCCCCCAAATTCTGTTGGTTGTGAGTCTGTGCAAGCCAGCCCCGACCTCAGCGGGGCCAACCGGAAGCAGGCAGGAAGGAGCACCAGGGTGGGAGGGCCGCCAGAGCTCACGTGGGGCCATTGCGGGTGCGGCACCTGCGGCTTCTGTACCAGGATGTGCCTGATTGAGGCTGGCTCAGGCCCTGCCTGAGATGCTGGGAAAGTGGGGTGGCCTTTCTGTTTTGATTTTTGCCCTCCCCACCAGGGTTCCTCAAGTGGTTGATTCTAAATGTCCAGCACTCCACCATATCTCAAAAAAATAAAAAAAAAGTTAAGGTGCTGGTCATCAGAAGGATCAGTGTCGCCTGTGGTCGGACGATGTAGGTGTGGAATTTTCAGTCTCGGAAGCTAAACAGTAGGAATAGTAAATAATTGCACAAATTATTGGTGTTTATGCTACTGTCCTAAGACTACAGGAGCCCATAACGTAAGGACTCCAGTGAGTGTGAGGCTGCAGAGGGGGCGACCATCAAGCCGGCCCTGAAAGCTGAGAGGCTGCTGGTTTAGTCTTTGGAGCCTGGCCGCAGTTCCCAGTCACCTTCTCCCAGAGACACACCCGACACCCACAACTTAAAGGAGGAGGTGGCTAGACCTGGGGTGCAGGGCTATAGTCCTACCACCCTGGGAAGCTGAAGCAGGAGGGTCACAAGTTTGAGACCGGCCTCAGTAACCTATCGAGACCCTATCTCAAAATTTTAAAATGGGCAAGAGATGTAGCTCACTGCAAAGGTTAGGTCCTCAGTACAAAAACAAAATAAAATGAAGTTAAAGAAAGGGGAGAGGTTTATCTTAGCTCGCAGTTCTTGAGACCTCAGTCCGCGCGGTAGGCCAGCTACGAGGCCGAAATGGCAGCCGAAGGAGAGCCTGGAGTGAAGGAGGTCAGTGCACCACGCGCCTGCCAGGAAGCAGAGGAGGGAAAGGCGGATGGACAAGAAAGTCCTTCCAGTTCAGAAGAAAGTCCTTCCAGGTCACGCCTCCTCTTGGGGGCTGTCCCTCCCTCCAGGCCCTGCCTTCCAATGCCTGTGAAATCCGCCGTGGGTGCATCTACCGTGAGTCCAGCGCCCCCGTGACTCAGTCACCTTCCACACAGGAGACTTCTGCAGGCATTTTAAATGCAACCGTAACACCATCCTGATGGGCGTGAGATGACCAAGATCTGAATTTTGTGTTTTGACCCGGATGTGGTGTACAACCAAGTGGATGTACGCTACAGGTAAAAGTCATCTTGTGTCCGTCCGTCGTCGTCGTGTCCTGCCACCCCCCCCCCCAAGCCCCCTCAGTCCCACCCCCAACCCCCTCTCCCGTGCAAGCGAGATTGTACCCAAGAGGGAGAAGGGGAGAGTGTGGAGGAGGGGTGTGCTGTTTTGCTAATTAGTACTGGGAATGTAGCTGGGCTTCTCTGAGAATCAAAGATTGGGGTGTGAGGGGCACGAGGCAGGAATTCTCTTGCCTGGCCCCTGGCTTGTGGGCTATCACGCAAAGTCCCTGGGCTTCCTCTTGTCCCAGGAAGATTAAAAGAAATCTGCCCGTGTGGGATGCTGAGTGACAGACACCATCCAGGGAAAGGGAAGAGGGACCCGCTCTAGGGAGCAACCAGGTTCAGCCTGTGGCTGAGTTTTTTCCCAATTCAATGTAAATTTGCAGTGTAAATAATGAGTCCCCTGGCCAAGTACGTGCTCCCAGAGTTCTCGCTGTCTCTTTTCTACCCTCTGTTCTTGTCTACTACTCTGTTCCCAAAATGGCTTGACATGCAGCAAGGGTAAGTATACGATTGGAAGGGGGGCCAGTATTGAACTTTGGGAGCTCCATGCTTAACCTCAAAAATCCTAAAAAATTTTTTGATAACTTAAACCTAATTCCAAAAAAAAAAAATTAAATGGTGTATGCAGAGCACTCTTGACATCAAGTTAAAAGAAAAATGACAACCCAGGAAAAGATTTGTCAACATGTAGGACCAAGAGAGAATCTGCCTCTATTTCTAAGGTCCCTGCCCCTGTCCGGTGGTGCTGGGGACAGAGGACGTCTGGCCGGGGAGGAGCCCTTACAAGAGGCCCCGTAAAATATTATAATATGTGGAGATTATAAAGATCCTTGTAGGGGCTGGAGGAATAGCACAGGAGTTAGAGCACTTGCCTAGCAAGCGGGAGGCTCTGAGTTTGATTCCTCAGCGCCATGTAAGCCAGGTGTGGTGGTGCACACCTGTGATCCCAGCACCGGGAAGGGCCGAGGCAAGAGGATTGCTGTGAGTTCGAGGCCAGCCTGCACTACAGAGTGAGACCCTGCCTCAAAACAAGACCCTCGTAAAAGCCTTTCTCGGCATGAGCCTTGCATAAGGGCAGCGCCCCATTTCCATGACAGCAAGAACCGCAGAGCCTGTCGCTGCCCATGCAGGGAGGCCATGGTCTGTGTCTTCCTTCCCGTAACCTGAGGGCCCCGGGCAGTCGCAGCTGCGCGGTGGGGGGCTGCGTGGACAGGTCCTGGGCCGCCTGCATCGGCCCCTGGGTAGCCTCGCTCCTCGCGTGGGTTATCCAGTTCGACTTTATGCGGACAGTGCCTTCTCCAGCTTGCCCTGGGCGTCCCAGGCAGTAATGGGCCTCTGCCCCTCCCAGTCCCCCCTGGGCTCTTTCCCAGCCGCCGCCCAGCTGCTCACTGGACGTCCCCACGCCGCCTCCTCTGGCGCGCCCCCAGCTGCTGACTGTGGCTCCGATATGTCAGAGCCATTAGTCAGTTTGACTGAGGACAGGTGGCAGGAACGGGATCATTGCACTGTGGCTGATCACAATGAGGACTTTTTTAAAATATCATTTCTGACTTATTTTATTCTTTATTTGCCCTTCTCACAATGAGGATTATTATCTCTGTTTTGAGGCAGGGGGGTCTCAGTGGTAGGTTCTAACGAGGGGGCCGTGGACTGAGATAGCACTTTATTTTTATTTTTTTTTCCAAATTAGGGATTGAGTCCTGGCCCTTCACTCTGAGCTACATCCTGGCCCTTTTTATTTTGAGACAAGGTCTCACTAAACCACTTCATTGTTTCAGTCTTCGACCTTCTTGCCTCAGTGTCCTGAGATTACGGGCTGTGCCACCATGCCCAGCCCCGGGGTAAATTTTCTTTCTTCATTTCTTCTTTTTGTTTGTTTGTTTGTTTCCTTCTTTCTTTCTTTTGAGACAGGGTCTCACTAAGTTGCTAAATTGCCCAGGCGGGTCTCTAGCTTGTGATCCTGCTTCAGCTTCCCTAGTAACTGGGACTACAAACTGCTAGGGTTTGTAACTGGAACGACCCCCAGGCTCTGCGGTCCAGCCTGCCTCTGAAGTCACTCTGTGGCCTATGCTGACCTTGAGCTCATGGCAATCCTCCTGCCGCAGCATCCGAAGTGCAGGGATTACAGTGTGCAGGGATTACAGCGTGCCCAGTTTATGTGGTGCTGGGCCTCGGACTTGCCAGGCAAGCACCCTAACCACTGAGCGACACCCGCAGATCCTTGTGCCCTCTATGTTAGCCTTGGGCTTCTACCCAAAAGGGTTTTAAGATTCCCAAGGGGTTTATTTTTCACCACTAATCACTAGTTTTATTGTGTGGCAGACATGATGGCCTGGGCAATTTCTACTTTGGAAATTTTAAAGCTATTTTTCCTGTCAATTCAACAGCACCCTTTTTCCAACATGTGTGGGACCAGAAGTGTTGCAGATTTGGGATTTTTTTAGATTCTGGAATAGTTTGCACACATGCATAATGAGGTATCTTCGGGAGAAAAGCCAAGTCAACGCGCAGAACTCCTTTGTGTTTCATGCGCTCCCTGCGCACATGGTGTGGAGACAGTTTTACACAGTCTCCTCAGTGTGCTTGTGTTTTGACTGTGACCTGTCACAGGCAGCCAGGCATGGAATTTTCCACTTGTGGCATCAAAAGGTCCTCAACAAGTTTCTGATTTTGTAATGTTTCGGGTCTGGAATTTTCCGGCGAGGGATGCTCCAGCTCTACCCTGTGATCCTTCTGTCCCCCACGTGATTCTTATTCTTTTGACGTGTATTTGTGCCCCATAACACTTACATTCAACCTGAGGACTCTGTGCATGTACATATCCCATCTCGATCATGTTTACTTCCCATCCCCCTCCCTCCCCCTCACCTTACCTCCATCCCTGTTCCCTTCTCCACAAAATTTATCCTGTTTTCTTCCATCTCTCATTTTTCTCTTTTACTTTGTAGTTTGGTTTTCCCATATTAGAGAAATGATATTAAATCATGCATATCTGACTTGTTTTGCTAAGCATGATGGCCTTAAAGTGCAACCATGGCTCAAATTTAGCTTTCTTTATGGCAGAGTAAGTACTCCATTGTGTGAATATGCTACATCTTTATCCATTCATCTGTTGACGGGTATATTGGCTGCTTCAAAGATTTAGCTATTATGAATTGTGCTGCTCTAAAGTAACACTATAACTCTTGGGAAGATACCTAAAAGAGGTGTAGCTGGGTCGAATGGGTGTCTAGTTTCAGTTTTCTGGGGAATCTCGATAATGGTTTGTACAGAATTCTACTTTTATAAGGGAAGAAGGCGTTATGATATCAGGCTTGGTGATTTTCTGAATATGATATTAAGACTATAGCCAACAAAAGAAATAAAACATTTTTACCTCATTAAAAGTAGAAGATTTTTAAGTCAAAGGACATCATTATCAGATGGGAGGCAACATATAGAATGGGAGAAAATATTTGCAAATTGTATATCTGTAAGAAGTTAATTTCTAGAACTCCTACAACGCAATCACTAAAACCCAAATAACCCAATCCAAACTGGGCAAGGGTCTTGAATAGACCTTTCTATTGTAAATCTTTTTTCTTCTTTCTTTTTTTTTCTTTTTTCTTTGAGACAGGGTCTTCCTCTGTAGCCCAGGCTGGTTACTATGTACCCCTGGCTGGCCTTTGACTCATGGCAATTCTCCTGCCTCAGCCTTATGAGTGCTGGGATTACAGGCATGTGCCATCATGCCTGGCTTTATGCGGGGGAATCGAACTCAGGGCCTTGCACTTGCAAGACAAGCACTTTAACTGCTGTACCACTCTTCCAGCCCTTCTGCCTTCAAAGATTTACAAGTGACCAAGTAGCCAGCAAGCTCAAGAAAAGAGGCTGAATACCACTCATCACTAGTGACATTCAAGTCCAAACCACAGTGAACCCAGGTGGGGGGACTTATGCCTGTAATCCCAGCACTCTGGGGGGCTTTGTCAGGAAAACTGCAAGTTCAAGTCTGGCCTAGGTAACATAGTGACTTAGTGAGACTCTGTCTCAAGAGAAAAATTTAAAAATGAGGATTTAGCTTAGGGTAAAAACCTTGGGTTCATCCTCTGCCCCCAGTACCACAAACAAAACAAAAACCCACAATGAGAGGCAATTTAACATGCATTAAGATGGTTCAGGCTGGCCTTGAACTCGTAGTTCTCCCTTCTCAGCCTTCGTAGGTACTGGGATTGGGATGCTTTTCATAAACAGAAAATTTTAAGTCTAGGTGAGGATATCGAGCAGTTAGAACCCTTGTGAATTGCTAATCGGAATGTAAACTGTATAATCATTGTAGAAAACAGTATGGGGATTCTTCAAACATTGTATTACTATCTGATCCAACAATTTAATTTCTGGGTATAGGTCCAAAAGGCTTGAAAACTGAGACAGATATTTGAACTTCCATATTCATAGCAATGTTATTCATGGTAGCCATAAAAGTAGAAGTAACTACATGTCCATCTATACATAAACAGATAAACAAAATGTAGTCTGTTTGTGCAGTGGAATATTATCAGCTTTAAAAGTGAAATGAAATTCAGATATGTGCTGCAACATTAAGTAAAATCAGAAGACACTGAATAAAACAGATTAATCACAAAAAGATGAGGGAGGCCCGTGGTGCATTTTGTCCATCGGAGACTATGGTATTGTTCTGCTGTGTCCTCATGTCATGACACTCCTGCCTTGGAGCCAGCCACCATTGACTGAATCCTCTGACGCCGGGAGCCAAATCATCCCTCTCCGTGAAGAAATGTGTGTCAGGTGTTATGTGCCAGCAGTGGAAAAGCTGACTAATATCTCTGGCTAGGGTAAGAGCTACTATAAGGATTTCTGAAAACCAAGAATTTCAGAATTTCCAGATACACTGCTTCTATGAAAGCACCTTTCAACAACAGCCAGGCCGGGGGACCATCCTGAACTCTCAGAATGGCTGACCTGGTCTCCTCTCTCCCCAGAGCTTTCCTCGACCTCATGCCCCTGGAGTACACCCGTGATCCTCCACAGCACTGACCTCAGAGTGCAATCCCTTGCCTCTTAATCACGTTCTCACTGCTGGGACGGTTTCAGGACGTCTCAGTCCATTTATGGGCATCTGGAAATGGTGGACAAAGTCTGACAGAGAACAAATGCCCACAGTGTCACGAGACAAAGGAATGGAAACAGGGAAAGCCGGAGCCTATCTGTCTCGGCCACGGACGCAGGCATTCTGCACACACCCATAATGCACCTCACCCTACCAGGTCTCGCCTCCCAGCAGCACTTGAAATCCACAGATATTTCACAACATCCACATACATGAGACTGTTGGGAAACACCCTGGATCCAAACCCTATCACCTGCCATTCCCATGTGAACTCTGCTTTGGAGCTTCGGTTCCTGTGATTCACCTTGTGTGCAGCATCCAGTAACATGAATGGACTTGATGTCTCTGAACTACACAGTAAAAAATGGCTGCAATGAGATGGTTTATGTTGTGCATATTTTACAACACCTGAAAGGTAAATATATAGCAGTTAAAGATTTGCTGGCACTGTGGAGGCAGCTGGGGATACAGGACACATACAAAGATGTTTAAGTGTGGTTATGTAGGATTGAGTAATTTCTTTCTTTCTTACATCTTCTGTGTCATTTTTTGCCTGTGAGAAAGAACTGTGATCAGACGAGTCAAGGGTGGAGGAATAGCACAGTAGTTTGCCTAGCAAGCACGGGGCCCTGCGTTCAATTCATTCTCCAGCACCGCATGGGCCAGATGTGATGGAGCACGCCTGTAATCCCAGCACTCTGGAGGCTGTGGCAGGAGGATTGTCGTGCGTTTCAGGACAGCCTGGGCTACAGAGTGAGTTAAGTGAGTTCAGGACTTACCTGGGCTGTAGAGTGAGACTCTGCCTCACAAAAAAAAAAAAAAAAAAAAAAAAAGAGGCATCAAAGTACCTAACATCGATGTAGTTAGTATTTACAAGTCTCCTTTTTGGGACATTTTAAAAGTAATTTGATATGCTACTCATGACCTAAGAATTTGTGAAAGTTATTTCTCCCTTTGAAAAGAAATATAGGGCTGGGGGCATAGCTCCCCTGATTAGAGTGCCTGCCCAGAAAGCGTAAGGCTCTGGATTCAATCCCCTAGCAACACACACTAGGTGTGTGTGTTCACACAGGCCTATAATTCCAGAACCAGGAGACCCAGGCCATATGTCATATGTACTAGGATAGTTAGGGTTACACAGTGAATTCAGGAACGGTCTGAACTGCAGAATAAGGTACTGTCTCAGTGTGTGTGTGTGTGTGTGTGTGAATTTGGTTGTAGTGGCACACAGCTGTGGTCCTAACTACTGCGAATGCTGAGGCAGGAAGATCTCCTGAGGCCAGGAGCTTGCAGCCAGCATGAGCAATAGGTTAGAATTCCAGGTAGTGGGAAAGAATGACGTCAGCAGGCAGAGGAAAGTTGGCATTTGGGTTCCTGGTCTCCGTGCTGGGAGCGGGGAGCAAGGTGCTTATTTGGCTCACCCGGGCACCTACCACGTTGGGTACATACTAAGAGCTCAAGTTAGAGCCTGGACAATTAAGTGAGATCGTGTCTCAAAATCAACAATAAAAGTGGGCTGGGAATGTGGCTCAGCGCGAAGGCCTCGGCCTCGATCTCCAGCACCAGAGGAGTAACAGAAGACCAAAACCTGACACACGGGTTTGAGGGCCCGGCACCGCGCCCTCCCGCGCAGGGTGCCGCACACCGGGCCCGGGGGGCGTCTCCCGCCCGGGGTTCCCGGGAAGCGGCTGCCGCCGAGCCGAGGCCCCATTGGCTGCTCGGGAGGTGGGACGAGCGGTGACGCGGCGCCCGGGGACAGACTGGGCGCGGGGCCGCGACGGCCGGAAGTGGGGGGAGGGCAGCGGAGGGCAGGGAGGGGCGGGAGGGCCCGGTGGGGACACCCCGGTGGAGGGAGGAGGAAGGGAAGGAGGTGGGGCGCGGCGCCGGGGCGAGGGGGGACGGGTGAGAAGGGGCGGGGGCAGGGAACGGGAGAGGCCACTGCCCCCACTGGGAGAGGACGGAGCGGGTGGGCGCAGGGTGGCCAGCGGTCCCAGTGCGCCCCCACCGGCCGCGGGTCACCTCATGATTCTGGGCACTTGAGCTCTTCCCTAGCGGTGCCCGTAGCCACTCCCGCCCCGTGATTCGGCCACCGAAGAGTTACTCTGGGTTCGTGTCCCTGGCGGTCTCGGAGGGGCTGGTGGCGTTAGGGAACCACCTGGGGACATAGGCTAGGTCTTTAGCGTCTAGGGCAGCCTCGGTGTCTAGAGTGATCACCCCCTCCTCCGGGCTGGATCTGCGGGAAACTTTGGGTTTCTCCTCCTTTATTTATTTATTTATTTATTTATTTATTTATTTTTGTTATGCTTTGTTTTGTTTTTGGAGACAGGGTCTCCCTCTGTCGCTTTGGAGCCCAGGCTGGCCTTGGACCCACTGCAATCCTCCTACAGGCCTGCGCCACCACGTCCTGCTTATGTGGTGCTGGTGCTGGGGAATCGAACTCGGGAACTCCGGTATTTAGCGCTTTAGCCGCTGAGCCTTTCCTGCAGACCCCCGGAGGATTTTCTCAGTCGTACCCAGCGCCCGGCACTGGTTTGGAGGCCATGCCTCACCGGTAGTGACAGAACCGTTCTCAGCTAGGGGCAAGTATGATGAGTTGCATTCAGGATTCCAGCTTTTTCCCCCCAGGTGCGGGGTGGGAATTGCTGGGGGTTGAACCCAGGGTCGTGCACAAGCTAGGCAAGCTCTAACCCGGAGCTACACGTCAGCCCTTACGTTTTTATTTTTATTATTATGAAACAACGTCTTGCTAAATCGCCCAGGCTGGCCTGGAACTTGCCATCATCCTGCCTCAGCCTCCTCAGTAGCTGGGCGTTCAGGCGCCAGCCACTACACCCTGCTAGGGATTCAGCTTTAAAGGCCAAAGCAGAACGGACCTGCGCAGAGGCGCCGGCACTGCCCCACCCCTGTGGAGGACGCGGAGCCACGTGCCCAAAGGCACATATGCGCGAATTGGACTTTGGAGTTCTGACCTGCTGCGTCACCCGACAGTGTCACCCTGACGACTTAGCCGCCAGCTGCGGGTCAGGATGGGGCGCTGCTCGGCTGCCCTCAGGGTGGGGGCAGTCTTAAACAGTGAGGCAGGGTGGGACTGCCATCTGCGTCATTGCCCTGGGCAGATAGGAATGCAGCCTCCCTGGCCTGCCGGGACAGCGGGGAGGAGCTGGGAGGAGAGGAGGGCGACTGGGCAGGTGACAGGGAGGTTCCCCAAGGGCACCGTGTGGCCCTGTGGTTCTGCCAGACCCTGCCCAGGGCTGGGGACCGTCCCTTGAGGGCCAGGAAGCGGGACTGAGCAGTAGCCTCGTTGGCGGGACACTCGGGGCTGGGCACCCGCGTGTCCTTTCTCCCCTCCGGGCAGTGCGAGCTCAGCCCTTCCCCACCGCAGGGCCCCTGCGTCCCAAGGGTCCAGCCTGGGTGACGGGCGCCTGCTCAGAGGTCCGGTGCTGCCCCCGGCACGCAGCATGCTGTGCGGAGCAGGCCTTGCGGGCGTCTGCTCTTAGTCACAGAGAGGCCCCAGGAGCCCAGGGACAGCATCACAGTGCCGCGCTCAGGCCGGTGCCTGCTGTCCGCTCGCCCTTCTGCTGGCCCCGTCACCTCTGTGCCTCCGTGCCCACACTCAGGAGACAGCCCCTCTGTGTACCGCAGCGGGTCCTCCCTGGATCCAAGGTGGAGCCTCACCCGCCCGCATCCATCCCGGACGCCTAGGGCTTGTCCCGTGACCTTGCATCTGGAGTCAGGCCTCCTCCTGCGTCTGTGACCTTGAGCGACCTGCTGCTGGCTTATGTGTATGAACCTTGACCCGTCTGGAGCCTCAGTGTTTCCGGCCTAGGTCTGAAGTGCCCCCCAGGGTCCCACGTGTTTGGCAGGTGACGGCATCACCGGGTGCTGTACTGGTGAGTTCACGGTTTCAAAGTGCTGCTAGAAGGCGGAACCCGACTGGAGAGGCGCGTCTGGGGCGTGGCCGGGATGGGGCGTGGCCGGAAGTGTGCCTCGTCCCCGCCCCGCCCTCCTCCCTGCGTGATGGCTGCCACCTCGCGCGACGCTGTCCTGTCAGGCGCTTCCCGCTTGCCGTCTCTGTTTTGGAGCTAGGTGACACTGGGCTGACCCCGCCGGAAGCCATGCGCCAAGTGAATCCCCGCTTTAAGTTGCAGGCGTCAGGTATGTCGTTCCGGCGAGGGGAACGTGACGAGCACGCTGCGTTTCTTCGTGGCGGAGACGCCATGATGGTCGTTGAATTCCTGTTTGGGGCGCGCCTCCCTTCTTCCGGTGTCACTGTGCCAGGTGGGGTCCGCGCCCTCCTCCCCGCACCCACTTCTGCTGGCCTGCTATGCCTCGTATCCCTGAAGGTTCCCTTAGGAGACCTTCCTGTGTGCAGCGAGGCCACCGGCGTCAGGAAGTGGCCTTCCGCACCTCGCTGCTGTCTGTCGCGCTCGGAAGGGGCCACCCGCCCCTCGGCTGGGTCCACCGCTGAGTCAGGATCTGCCCTGGAGGGCCTTGAGCCTGATCTCACCTCCCCTTCAGGGTTGGCGCCGCCCTCCCGTCCCCCTTTGCACTTTCCAGGCTACTGTTGTGTAGAACGGCCCCCAGTGTGTGCGTGATGGTTGCCCCGTTCCAGCCATGAGGGAGGCCTCGGCTGGAGCGTCACAGTTGCCCCCGCTGTGCCTTGGAGGGGGGTCCTGGTTTCAGTTGGGCTTGGCCGGGGATGCTGGCTTCGACTGCAGGCCAAGCTATCCTTTTCCTTTTGTAATAGTGACATCTTTTTCTGGGGAGGCGCTTGGTTAGAGTCAGAGAAACTGGATGAGCTTGTTATCCTCAATAATACAGGAAGGTCTGGAAATAAGTGCAAATATACAGAGTTTTTAAAAAGTGGTACTAGGGTCTGCGCCTCTGAGCTCCGTCCTCAGCCTCATTTTTAGTTCTGATTTCGAGACAAGGTCTCACTAAGTGATTCAGTTTCTTGGGGTTGGATTCAAACTTGAGATCCTCCCGTCTCAGCCTCCTTGATTGCTGCAATTATGAACCTGCACCACGGGACCCGAATAGATGTGTAGATAAAAACAGATGAATGTGACCTCACGGATGTTTGTCCCTAGCTCTGTCAAGAGGCCAGCACCCCAGTTGTAATGAGCCCATGTGCCCCCCAGATCCTGGTTTCTAAATCCTGGCTTCTAAATCCATTCTCTGCCCGAAGGACCCAGTGCTCACAGGACAAATCCCAAGGGCAGGAGCAGGCAGGGCGTGCCTACGTCTAGTCACTTTGTCATTGTGGGACAGAAAACCTGACGTGTGCAACTTAGGAGAAGAAAGGTTTATTTTTAACTCAGGTTCAGAAGGTCTCGGTCCATTCATGGGTAGCTGGCAATTGTGGAAACACATGGTGGGTGCCTCACTTGAGGAAGCCATTGGTGGCATGGCAGGTGGGAAGCCATGTCCCACAGGAAGGGCGGAGCTGGCCTATTCCTTCCACTGGTCTGCCCCTCTGGTTCAACCCCTTCTGGATTAAGCCCCATGGTCCTGTGCGTCCAGCTCACACACCCAGTAATGTGCCTCGTACTCATAATCTACTGCATGCCCCTGATGTACCACATGTCTGTAGTCCAGCCCTCCTGACCAGGCCCCGCCTCTTCCTGGCACCTGGTTCAGTGGGTACTCTACAATAGCCAGAGATGAGGCTTTTGGGGAATGTTCCAGATCCCAACCGTCAGAGGCCTAGAATACACATGACCTGTCCTTTCCTTATGGTCAGTTCCCATCAGGCACCAGTTCAGTCTAGGTTCGTCCCTGTCTCTGTAATTCAGGCCGGCGTTCTTAGTGGTCCGACTAGCTAGCATTCACCCCCTTTGTGTCAGCACCTCCCACTGCAGGCGGGCCCCACCCCTGCCGTGGGGCCACCTTCCAGGAGCTTGGCCTCCAGCCGTACTCAGTCACCCTTCACGGGCTGTGGTACCCCGTGCTGGGCCACTTTCTCCTTATTCTCTGTCAATTCTGACCCCACACACAGGGCACCTGTACATTACCATGCCTCCCACCTGGCGCAGGGTCTAACCCCTCAGGTGAGGCAAGCAGTCTTTCTGCCCTCATTTAAACACCGGCTTGAGGTAGGGCATGGTGCCTGACACCCACTCTGTGGACCTCCCGTGAACACCACAGAGCTTCAGGGTGGAACTGCTCAGGCACGTCACATTGTCACATCATCTTAGCTGCCCCTCCAGTTGTAGCCCAGTAGTGGTTCCAGTTGCCACGAAACCACAGGAGATGCCCGTATGTCAAGGGCCTCTTTGGCAGTGTTGGGCCCACGAAGAGCACACAGTGTCCATTTCCACCATAATTACTTCTTTTTGAGACAGGGTCTTACTCTGTAGCTCAGGCCTATCCTGAACTCACAGTGTAGCACAGGCTAGCCTTGGACTCATGGCAGTTCTCCAGGGATTACAGGTGTGTGCCACCACGCCCAGCTTTATGTGGTGCAGGGGGATCGGACGCAGGGGCTCGTGCTTGCTAGGCAAGCACTTTAACCACTGTGCCATTCCTCCAGCCCGCCATCGTTATTATTGAAAGTTGACATGCTTAGTTGTATTGGGTCATTCAGAAGGAAGTACGTTAGATTCCTGTGGATGAGAGCCACGTGGGAGGTGTGAGTGAGAGCTCTGGGTGTCGTTGGGGTTGGGCTCTGATTCATCCATCGTGAGACAGCGAAGACCCCTGTCTGTCGTGACAGCCAAGCTCAAGCACTACAGCATGCAGAGGCCGCTAGGCAGGGACGTGTATGTGTTGCCTAAGGGCAGAGGGGGTGTTCTGACATCCCCCTCTTAGGGTGGGTTACGTAATTTTAAAATTTTATGCTTTCTAAAACTTACATAAAATATTGATGATTTAAGTTTAAACAATTGAAAGTACCCTGGTTAACTTCAGAATAACTCCTTGTCAGCTTCTGTTTCCCCGTCTCAGTGGCGCTGAGCCCCAGAGCCATGTGCGGAAGCACACGCCCGCAGTCCGCGCTAGTTGGGAGCCAAGACAGGAGGATCTGTGCTCAAGCATAGCCTGGGGAATTCTAATGAGACTGGCTCAAAATAAAAGGAGCCCGAATGCAGTTCAGTGTTTCTGGGTTCGATTCTTCGTGCAGGAAAAAAGAAGGAAGTAAAAGAGGGAAGTATCGGATGCAAGTCGTGCTGCTGCTTTGTAGTAGCAGGTGACAAGAGGCGGTTACATGACGTCTCTGGACCTTTGTTTTTCATTCTATAAGGTGGGAACCTAACCAGCTTATTTGGCATTTGAGCACCTGGCACGAGTAAGCACCAAAATATTAGTGGCCAGTGGCACGGCCCTGAAAGAGAAGGGCCTGGCGTGTGGCAAGTGGCCCTTGCATGTCTTGGAGGAGGGGCTTCCTGCTGTGAGCATCCTCAGTGTCCTGGGTCCTGTCTGGTTGCTCACCCAGGAGTGGTAGCAGCTGGCCTCCCTCGGGCAGTGATCTGAGTCAAGGGTGACAGACCACAGCAGGGGAGTGTTTGTTGTCCTCCGTTCTTGGACAGGAGCCAAAGAGATCAGTCTCTTCGCTGACTCAGCCTGGCGTTAGGAGGCCAGGACTGGCGCCCGCGCCCGCAGGACAAAGGACACAGCTCCATCTCTGAGTTGGATCTGATTTGGGATTTAGTGTTTCATCTGCTCTGGCCCCCACTCAGTTTGTTTGGCTGTTAATTTCACGTGCACTCATTAAATGCCTGTCATGTGCTGGTGCTGTCATGTGTGGTCGGATACAGTCATTACAATGAGAGTAATAAAGATGAATGCGGCTGAGGAGGCACTGGAACAGATCTTTGGACACCCGTGTTCACGGCAGAGTCGTTCACTGCAGCCTGAAGGTGGAGGCTCCCAAGGTCCTTGGTAAACAACGTGTGGACACGTGTCTACAGTGGATAGTTGTCTAGCCTCCGAGAGGGGGAAAACTCTCATGCATCTGCCCAGCAGGGGTGTCCAGCCTGCTTCCTGTCTTCTTTTTTGCCTCACTTTAAAAAACAGTATAATGAGAATTTAAAAGGGAAATTTTGGTACTTATATACATTAATTGGATTATGGGTATAGTTTATATGTGGCTCCAGACAGTTCTTTTTCACTCAAAAAAGCAATGGCAGAAAATTGGCGGGGCTGCAGGTTGTGGACACCCCTGGGAGGCCTTAGGGCATCATTCTCACACAGGTAACCCGGTCACAGCAGGACAAGTGCTGTCTGACTCCATGAGGGAGAGTAGCGTAGGCGTGGCCGGGGAGGCAGAGCTGAGAGTGTGGAATTCATGTTGATTGGGGGTCTCTTGGAGATTTGCGTCTTTCCCTGGGCATCCTCCATACGTATATGAGGCACACGTATTACTAGATTTCTGTTTGCTTTCCCCTTGTTAATCTTTTTGGTTACAAAGATTTATCCCAACTAAGAATGATATAGGGTAGAGAGAAAGCTTCCTTCTTCTGTATCCTTAATGCTGCTGAACTGTACACTTACACATGGTTAAGATGGTAAATTTGATGTTATGTGTCTACATATATACACAGTGAATCACGATTTTGAATGTGATAAATTATGACAATAGCTTTGGGTCCTGAAAAAACATAGAAATTGAAAGCCATGACAAGAAGATTTAGAGGCAAGTTTAGCTTTTCAACTTTTTAAAACTTATTTTGAACAGACATGTCACCACATGAGCACATGTGGCATCATTAGTCACTAGAAATACAATTAAAAGCCACAGTAAGACACCATGACTCACCTGTTCCGGTGGCTCAGATTAAACACCTTGACCGGGTTGAGTGTTGACAAGAGCACAGTGCAGGGGGAATGTTCCGCCTTGCCAGTGGGAAGGGTCCTTTCCCTGGGGAGCTACACGCGGGGTGCCACGTGGTCCAGCCGGGGCATTCCTACCTGTTTACCCAGGAGAAGTCACACGCTCACCTGAACAGGAGCCAAGGCAGATGCGCATCCACACGTGGTTGGATGGAGACCTGCGTCTGTCCACTTGCCCTGCTGCAGTACTGAGCAACAGGGAACTGTTTTGACTCTGTGCATGAATCTCGAGGTAGTGATGCTGGGTAGGGAAGAAAGAGGTGGACAAATAGCCTATGTACTGTATGGTTCTGTGTAATGCAGATTGATACTGCGTATGGTGACGGAGCCAGCCAGTGGCTGCCTACCACTGGGAGAGGAACAGAGGAGCGAAGGAAGAGGAAATTGTCCAGAGAGACAGGACATTTTGGATGCGACAGGCCCCGTCCTTGTCTTGGTTGTGGTGCTTCTTTCACGGGCAATGCACATGTCAGAATCCTTCAGAGTCAGGCTGCGCCGGCCCAGCACACGCAACGCCCTGGGTTCAGTCCCCCAGCACCATGTGAAAATTAGTTCAGCATGAGGCTACACGCCTGTAATCCCACACTCAGGAGGCTGAGACAGGAGGATTGCTGTGAGTTTTAGGCCAGCCTGGTCTGCATAGTAAGTTCAGGACCAGCCTGGACTATGGAGCGAGACCCTGTCTCAAATAAACAAACAAACATTCCCCCCCCCCACTCCCCAAAAGAAGTTAACACCAGGTTACTTCCAGCTGAAGCAGGGGGAACTTCCTCAGCATTCCTGTGTAGGCATTTCACTATTTTATTTTTTGAAAAGTATGACTAACTATTGTTGTTTGTTTAGGTTTTTTTGACACAGAGTTTCAGTGTGTAGTCCAGCCTGGCTTTGAGCTTTCTGTGCAGCCCAGGCTGGCCTTGACTTTATGGTATTCCTGCCTCGGCCTCTCGTGTCCTGGCGTCACAGGTGTGCATCACCACACCTGGCTCAAGTCTTAGCTGTTACCTCTGACCCTCCTGTGTAGGGACGAGGAACTTGAGTGCGAGCGCCTCCATTTTGGTTTGGCCTGTGGGGTCTCGTGAGGGAGCTCAGTCAAGCAGTGGTCCCACACACTTCATGTCATAGTGTGGTTACACACGTGGAGGCCGTTCGGAATGATGCCCTCACTGCACCCTGGGACTCGCGCTGGAGAGGCGGCCGGTAGGCAGAAAGCCAGGTATCTCTGCGAGGAGACTCAAGAGCCAGCAGAAATCGGGGCCTGTTGAGAAGAGTCTCTTCCTGTTTCTTTCCCCTTTCTTTCTTTCCTTCCTTCCTTTCTTCCTTTTTTGATTTCTGAGGCAGGGTCTTGCTGAGTTACTAAGTGGCCCAGGTGGCTCAAACTTGTGATCCCCTGCCTCCGCTTCCCCCTCCCCGAGGGCTAGGATTGTAGGCCTGCATCTCATGGCCCAGCCTCTCCAGCTTTTCAACACCAGGGAGAACTGGGAAATTTGATCTCAGCTCTGCAGAAAAGGGAGGCTCAGCGCTGTTGGTGACTTGCGCATGGCCAAGTGAGGTGAGCCGGAGCATCAGGTCTGTGTGTTCTGAGACCAGAAGGCCGGGCAGGCATCTCTCTGATGTAAATAAAGGGCACCAGGAGCAGCCTCCTTCCGTCCAGCTCCGGGCATTTCTTATCCTCTCTGTGATTATCTTCCCTCAGGAAGAAGAAGGGTGCCATGGGCGTGAGTAAACATTGGTGTAGTGTCATCTGAGTGGTCAAGGAAGTAAGGTTTCCCGCATGTTATGATTTCGATCTAGAATGTTTCCCAAATGTCTCACGCGTTTGGAAGGTGAGTAGGTCATGGGAGCACCGTGCTCACCAGTGGCGTCATCTCGAGGTGAGTGCTGTGCTGCTAGAGGTCGGGCTTGGGTGTGTCCCGGGGGGGAGTGGCCTGAGAGGTGCCCCCTCCCTGGCTGCTGCTCCCTCTCTCTTTCCGCCCTGCCTGCCATTGGACCAGCAGTGTCATCTGCCATTTGTGCCTTGCGGCTGGCTCACTGTCCATGGACTGAAACCGCTGGAACCGGGGGGCTAACATCCCTCTCCTTGTCGTGGCCTTAGTTGCTTTTTCATGGCTCCAGTAGAATACCCAATGCTCACAACTTAAGGGATGTGTGTATTTCAGCTCAGGAGGTTCCAGGCCATTTATGGGCAGCTGGCAGTGGTGTGAATGATGGGTGGAAAACAGCTGCTCACTGCTCCACAGGAGAAGGCTGTGCCGTGGGGAGAAGCCGGGGCGGGAGCACTTCGTTCCAAGCCCCACACTGAGGGGTCCACCACACCCTCGGTGACCTGCCTCTCCCAGCCAGGCCCCAGCTCCTAACAGCACGTGAAATCCAAAGATAGCCCACAACATCCAGATACGTAAGGCTCTGGGGGACATTCCAAACTCGAGCCACGACAGCTGTGGATGTGGGGCATTGTGTTCCAGCAGGGGAAAAGTGACCAGTGAAGGACTGGGTGTCCCAGGTGAGCTGTGTAGTGTGAAGAAGACTCCCCTGTCTGCCCTCGGAAGGTTCGCTGAAGTCAGGCAGTGAGAGGGTGAACAGGAAAAAGGCGCACAGGTGCATGAGCTCAAAATGGAAAGAGACGTGGCCTCAGTTTATCCCCTGCACTGCAGGGGTATGATCACCCCGGAGCCCACCGTGGTCACTGTCTCACCTGCCCCTTTGTCTCTAGGAGAAGCCAGGGAAGCAGATGCCCAGTGGGGGAGTGTGGTGGGCTTGGGGAAAGAGACAAAGCCCAAAGCCCATAGACCACAGACAGAGAGGGTTGTAAATGATGCCCTGTGGGACCAAAGTAGAGGACACCAGTGTGTGACGAATCCAGGGGAGGTGGCAGGCTTCAGCCTTTCTTCCTCTGACAACGTCTGCTGCTCTCTGGCTAACAAAACGACAGTAAGAAGACTAGAGGCTGTTGTGTTGTGTCCCGGCTGGTCCAGTCCACAGACAGGATATTGCAGAAGTTTCTGGCGGCACAGGCTGATAAGCCCATGGCAGGTGAGACAGAAGGACTACAAGTTTGAGCCCAGCCTCGGTGACTTAGTAAGAACCTGTATCAAAATAAAAATGATAAGGGCTGGAAATGTAGCCCAGTGTGCAGACCCTGGGCTCGATCCCCAGGACCACACCCACACCCACATACACCCCCACACACACTGTCACTGTGCCGGGAGAGACAAGCATAGCCCAGGTGCGGGATTCTGAGGCAGGGTCTAAGGCCTCTGTGTGTGTGGAGGTTCCACGCTCGGAGACGCGTGTGGCTGGCTGTTACAGCACTTGCCTGCCATGTGGGAAGCCCTGGGTTCCCTCCTCAGGAGCCCTTAAAAGGCACCAGACTTTGGGGTGCCTGCATTCCTGAAGAACGTGAAGGAAGAGGAGGAGCTGACATAGGAGCAGGTCAGGAAGCTTAAGAGAGGTGTTCCGGGGTGGGGGCAGGGCCCGTGGGATGGGCACCAGGCACCGTGTGCCCAGAGAGCTGGGCGCGGCTCTCTGAGCGATGGAGTGCGTGCCCAGGCACAGCTGGAGCTGACCTTTTCTCGGTGCATAGATCAGAGGAGGTGGCAGGTGGGCAGGCGGGAGACCAGGAAGGAGAACTCTATTGGTTGATGGGGAGATCCTGCCCACCAGGCATCTGCCCACTGTGGTCACCATGGAAACGCTAGACTGCAGCCCCAGAAGGCCAGCACAAGCCCCTCGTGTTACAGAGGTCAGACAGGAGACTGCGGAGCAGCTGCGGAGACACTGTAGGCTGGGCATGGAGCCACGCAACTGTAGCAGTCCAGGTCAGCCTGAGCCACTCCGGGAGACCCTATTTCAAAATCAAACCAGAAAGGGCAGGGGATGGTTGCTCAGCGCTCCACGGTTGTTCAAGCCCCAGGAATGAAAACGAAGGTTGTAGTGAAACACACCCACGGTACCATTTGCTGTGTATCTTAACTTTTTTTGTGTGTGTGACAGCGTTCAGACTGGTCCTGAACTGTCTGTGTAGCCCAGCAGACTGGTCTTAAAATCACAGCAGTCCTGCCTCGGCCTCCTGAGTGCTGGGATTACAGGTGTGCACCACCAGGCCTAGTTTATGTGGTGCTGAGAATTTGCATTTGCTGTGTGCTGTGCTCTTCCTCCAGCTCCCACCTAACCATTTTTAAGTGGACAGTTCAAGGGGCAGGTGTACAAATTGGGGGTGACATGCACCCACAATTCAGATCCCTTTTCATCATAAACTGGAGCCCTAGACCTATTAAATAATTCCCGTCTCCTTCCCCAGACCCTGACAACATGCCCCCCTTCTGCCTTCTGTTTTTGAATTAAATGATGCTGGGTACCTCACATAGTAATTGTCCTTTGGTGACTGGCTTTTGTCACTTAGCATAACGTCCTCAATCTTTGTTGATGTTGTAGCAAGTGTCAGAAAGGCCTTCCTTTTGCAAGTGTCTGTTGAGACAGGGGCTTACTGTGTAGTCCAAGTTGACATTGAACTTGCAGTGATTGTCCTGCCTCAGCCTTCTCAAATGCTGGGGTTACAGCTGTGTGTCACCATGCCTAGCGGGGACATTCTTTACCTCGGGGTAACATATGGACCACAGTTTGCTCATCCGTTTACCCGTCAACGGCTGTTCAAGTGTGCCATTCGGCCATGGGGAAGGATGCTGCTCCCCTCACAGACAATGGGACGCCTCCTTCATACACGTGGTGTATTGGCAGCTTGGTGCAGGACAGGTTGTGAATAAGAGCAAAAGAGAACAGAGACGTTGTGCTTTGTGCCTAAAAGCAGGCAGGCTGCTTGGCTGTCAAGACTGTGTGCTTCTGGCTGGAGTTAGGGTAACAGGGTGGCAAAGAGGTTGTCATCTGCAAGGCACAGATTCACGTACGTGGGGTGCTTCTCCTGGGGAGCTCTTTTGGGGACTCCCCAGGAAGCCCAAAGCCAGCTGCCCTGGCCCACCACTTCAAACCTTGGCCCTGTGATGCTATTTTATTAACTAATGAGTCACCAGTACCGGAGTGCTGCCTGCCACTCACAAAGCACTCCTCTGGTGAGCAACTTTCCACCTCCTGGGTCTGCGGGGTCCTTCTCTCAGGACAAGCAGGGCTGCATGACTGGAAGCTGGAGGGCCGCCCCGGGCTCGGGCCCTAACCAGCTGCACGACCTTGGCCTGACACTTGCCCTTCCTGCTTCCTCATTGTTCAGTCTGCGGCAGTGACACCTGCTTGAGCTGACCTCACCAAATTTCAAGAGCATGAGCGGCCGAGAGGTCATGTCAGTAGCCATGCCGTAGGCACGGATGTCATCGTGGTCCCTGCGCCATCTCTCTCCGGGGCCCTGGTCCTGCTGCCATAGTCACCTTCCTCCTGCGGCACCTGTCGGAACCCAGGCCCTTGCTGCGGGCAGCCGTCCCTCCGACTTCCTGGTTTTCCTGTTTCTCAGACTTCCGTGCCTGACGCCTGATATGTGCCCAGATTTATCCCTCCTCCCAGCCTTCCTTTTCCTGTCTGCAGTCTGGCTGCCTCTTTCCTGATGAGATTCTCACTTCCGGTGCCACTCCTCCACCACCTCCGGGTCAGAAGTTCCTTCCTCCAGTGGGACATTTCCCAGGCATCACCGTCTCCTGCTGGAGATCCTGCACAATGCAGCTCAGATTTCATCAGGCCTCTATTCAGGGGCTGATGGAGGTGACTGTCGCCTCTCGCCTCCTCACCTAGCCTCTGCTGCCGCACATCCAGGCTCCTGACCTGCTCACTGGCCACGTGGAGGGACACTGCCCTTGGGCTGCTTCCTCACCAGGACATGGGACCACCTTTCGCCTCTGTCCTTGCATGATGCTCCCTCTGGCTGCAGCACTGTTTTTTTTTTCCCCCTCTCTGTTGAAATTCTCCGTCTGCTTTCTTTCTGCCTTTTTTTTTTTTTTGAACCCCCCCCTCCCCAGCCTCAGTACTACACATCGCATTAAACCCAGGGCCATCTCGCCAAGCTCACTTCCAGCCCCACTGGTGCAGTCTAACTGAGGTGTTAAATTGCCCAGGCTGGGATTAAATTTGCAATCGATCCTCCTGCCTCAGCTTTCCAGAGTGCAGGATTACAGCCAGGTGCTGCCACGCCCAGCCCCAAAGCCTTGTGGTGCTGTTTCTGCACTTGGCAGAGCCCCATGACTGCGGGTGTGGACGGTCGTGGGGGCTTGTTCGCATTCCTCCCCTCGCCCACCGCCGACTGCTTGGGGCAGGAGGATAAGTCAGTTTGCTACCCCTGTACTGTGGTGGCTGCTGGCCCTGGGGGACTCCTTGCTGTCCCGTGAGGCCATCCGTGATCTCCTTCCTGCCTTGCCAGGAAGCCTGGGCTTACTCTTCTGCATGTCGCTAAGTGTGTCATTGTCTAGTGCGTGGGCTGGAGGGGGCAACAGTTTGCTGGACAATGACTGAGACCACACGGCCCCCGCTTCTCTCTAGTGGGAAGCTGAGAAGATGGGCAGGGCGCTGCTTCCCCCGCCCTCTGTGAGTTACACACTCAGGGGCACGGCTGTCCTGTGGCCCCAGCATTTCTCCGTAATAAGTGATTCTGTAGTAGGTGCTGTTGCCAAGACTGCAGAGGACAGGCGCAGAGTTGCCTTGGTCATCTCAAAGGATGGCACTTGTTGCCTGCAGGGCCACCGGCTCGAGGCTTTCCCACTTAGGGAGGACATGGGCTCTGCACTGCCTTGGCTTCCTGTCACTTCCAGCTCCCTATTTAATGTCTCGGCTGGAGTTGGCTGAGCTGGAGATGCCAGAAGTGGGCATGCTGCTGTCCTGGATGGTGGCATGGGCTGGCACTCCTCTCTTCCTTGGCCTTCTCCCCAGAAGCCCAGGGGGCGTGTACTATGGGCCCACTTGCTCCACCGTGGAGCAGACGTCTCGCATATGGCTGAGCAGGCGAGCTGCAGTCTGGGCCTCCCTGGACTCGCCCGGATGGCTGTCATTTTAGTCACATAAATGGAGATGAAATGCTACATGTAACTGTTTGCTGGGATTTAAATGGTCTATCTTTGTGAAATTTTCCTGGAAATTCACTAATTTAAATCTTTTGCAGACATTTGCTCTTGTGTTTTGCCACAGGAGCTTTGGGAGGCTGGGGGCAGGGCGCTCCTGCTGGGAACACAGTTGCCACTTTCTAAGCAACATTCGCAGTGCAGTGGCGTTGGAGACACCAGACCTAAGACCTCAGGAGGCTGGGGCTCAGTCCGCTGAGGGGCCCTTTGGCAGCACCCGGTTCTTTGGAGAGCTGGCAGGTCCCTGCGGATTCATTTCTTGCTCTCTGCTTTGCCTCAGCTTGCACCTGGGTGATGGTCTCTTCTCATCTAGAGCTGAAGCTTTTGTGTGAGTCATGTGTGCATTAGTCTCCTTCCCCTCCCAGGGAAAAAACACTTGTTCCCTACATCCTCCAGGAGGAGAGGTTTATTTGGCTCGTGGTTTCTGTCCATGGCTGGCTGGCTCTTTGGCAGAGGGCAGCTACTCCAGTGACGGTGGACAGGAAGCAGGGAGGCAGGAGAAGTTGGGGACTAGAATAAGCCCTCCCAGGGTAACCTGGAGTGACCCACCTCTCTGCCCTGACCCCACCTCTGGACAGCACAGTCAGCTGTGAACTCATCAGTGGACTAGTTCATTGGTGGGGGTAACATTCTGTTGTGGTTTGAATCTGGAGTGTCCCCCAAAGGCCATGTGCTGTTGGGATGTGGTGGGACACCTGTGGAACCATGTGCTTTTGGGAGGTGGAGCCTGGCTGGAAGGGGCAGGTGCTTGGGGCTTTATCCAGAAGGGCAGAACACTGAGGCGTGACCCAGAAGAGGCAGGTCACTGGGACAGGACCTGGAAGGGTAGAGGCTTGTTCCCCCTGCTGCCTCACTTGACTTCCGGCCTGTGATATCATGAGGAGCTCCTCTGCTTGGCTCTGCTGTGTGCTCCCGCCATTGCTACTGCCCGTTAATACATGGAGAGCTTCTGAAACTGTGAGCTAAAATCTCTCCTCCCTTAGATTGTGGATGTCGGGCATTGAGTCACAGTGACAGGAAGAGTAACTAAGATATCCCCTATGATGCATCCATCTTCTGGAAGGCCCCTCTGAACATGACACTTTTCATGGATAGCTGAGATCAATTGTGTCCAATTGTGCCCCTATATTTTTGCCCTGATTTTTTAATGTTACAATGAAAGAATTTATGAAGGAAGTTGTAGTACTTACATATGTATATTAGTTATGGTATATATTTTATATGTGGTTCAAAAATCTCAAAAATATTCCTCTCTACTCAGAAAAATAAGGGCAAAAAAAAATTCCATTTGGCCACAGATTGGACACACCAGTTTTAGATCCAAATTAACCATTTTTTTTAACTTCCTGTATTTTTCAGGTAGTCTGACATCTATGAATTTCCTGATCCTGGAGAGACTCGTAGGGCCAGTGAACCTTTAGCAGGCAAACCAATCAGTCCAAAGCTCCTCATGACTAGCTGGGTTTAGCGGTACAGGCTGTAATCCCAGCACTCTGGGAGGCTGAGGCTGGAAGATTACACATTAAGCCAGGGAGACCCTCTTTCACAATTTTAAAAAAGGGCACTGGGGATATAGCTCAGTGCGAAGGCTCTGGTTCAATCTCTCCTGCTTGAAAAACAACCAAATCAAACCAAATAAAAATCTAGATTTGATACTAGTTCCTACCTAGCTTGGTCCTGTTACCTCACAGTGGGGTGACCAGGGGCGGGCCCTGTGCCCAGTGGAGCCACTGAAGTGATTCGTGCTCCTGAGTCCTGTCCCAGCCTGCCTTTCTCAAGCATCCACAGGGAAGTCTTCCCCTCCTCTCCCCCTTCCCCTGTGGCTCACCTGGCACCACCCGTGTGGCCCTGCGTGGCAGGCCCCCGCTTCTGCCGGTAGGTGAAGATGTAAACATGTCCTTCAGGACAGTTCTGTCATCTGCATTTCTTTCTGCACATGATTAAAAGAAACGGCCTCCAGGTCACAAAGAAAAATCTCAATTCGAAAAATTCTGCTGTTCCTGCAGAAGGCAGGCTTTTGCAGCTGCGTGGATAGTGATCCAGGAAGGGGTCCGAATGCAAGGGGTGGGGGCTTCGGCAGCAGAGTGAGAGGCAAGTGTGGTGTTTTTGCATTGAGCCACATACAAGAGGTGTGTGCCTAAGTTTTGAAAATAATATTTATTTATTTATTTTGAGAGAGGGAATAATCTAGGCTAATCCTGAACTCATGATAAGATTGTAGACGAGAGCCGCCATGCCCGAAAAAACCTTGTTGTATCTGTAGTTTTGAATTGTTTAAAATAAAAACAGGGCTGGGGATATACCTCAGTGGTTAGAGTGCTTACCCTGGGCCCAACTCCCTAGCACCATGTAAACTGGCCGTGGTGGCACACACCTGTAATCCCAGCACTCAGGAGGCGAGAGAAAATGATTGCGAGGAACTCAAGGCCAACCTGGGATAACTAGGGTAACTACAGATGAATATAATATAACCTGTTTCTTTTAATTAAAAAAATACCTGAAAAATACATAGAAAGAAATTCACAAAATCATTTATAACACCTAGGCATAAAGACAGCAGAGGCAAAGCAGTGTCCTCCAACACACAGATTAGAAGGTAATAAAAATAGCGGAAGCACACTGAGCACTTAACTGAAGAAGGCTTTTTAAAAATTTTTGGACTAGGTTTGGGACCCAGCTCACTCCACTACTGAGTGAGCTATACTCCCAGCCCTTTTTACTTTTTTTTTTTTTTTTTGAGACAGGGTCTCGCTCTGTAGTCCAGCCTGGTCCTGAACTCGCTATGGAGCCCAGGCAGGCCTGGAATTCATGACAATCTTCCTGCCTTACCCTTCTGATTGCTGGGATTACAGGTGTGTGCCACCACACCTGGCTTGCCTGGTTTATCTGGTGCTGGGGAATTAATCTCAGGGCCTTGCACTTTTCGGCAAGCACTGTAACCGATGTGCTATTCCTCTAGTCCCTCGTTTTCTGTTTTCAAACAGGATCTTGCTAAGTTGCTAAATTGTTCAAGCTAGGCTTCAATTTGTAATCCTCTTGCCTCAGCCTCCCAGAGTGCTGAGATTACAGGCCACGCAGGACTCGAATTTGAGATTGTACTGCCTCAGCCTCTGAAAACCTGTGATTATAGGTGTATGCCACCATACCCCATTGAAAAGGCTCCCAAAAGTAAAAGAAAGTTTAATCCCAAATAAGAGATGCAAACATGGAGGACAGACAAGACTATTATTTGCTGTTTCTATGATTACCTACTTAGTCCTAGAGAATCACCTGAAACACCCCATAATCCAGTCGGTAGGAATGAAACATGTTATATTTTAGCTTAGGCAAAATTTAGTTTTTACTGTGGATAGGAAAGTCGGAAATAGACGTGTACATGTAATGTTGGCGGGGATGTAAGTTGGCCCGCTTCTGAGAGCATTGCAGCAGAATTGGTTTCAAGCCAACTTGCCCACTGATGAGCAGCTACACACATCCCTATTCTAAGTTATGCTGTCACATCGACGCAGAAACTGGGACAGGGAGTTTGCCGCAACATTGTTGGAAATCAGAGAAGAGTAGGAGGAGCAGCCTAAATGATTATTGACTTGAAACATCAACTATTATCTAGTTAGACTGTAGAAGATCATGTAGGGCTGTGAGAATAGCAGGGATTCTACACAGGGCTCCCCAGCCCCCGGGCCACGGCCAGGACTGGTCTGTGACCTGTGAGGAGCCTGAGCACATAGCAGGAGGTGAGCAGCACCTGTGTGCAGTGCCGCATCTGTGTTTACAGCCATTCCCGATCATGCACATTACTGCCTGAGCTCCATCTGCTTCAGCTCAGCTGAAGAATTAGATTTTCATCGTAGCATGAACTCTCCCATGAACTGTGCACACAAGGGATCCAGGCTGCGTGCTCCTTATGAAAATCTAGTGCCACAGCCAATCTGATGTGGAGCTGAGTGGTGACACTAGTGGCATTTTCCACCCCTCTGTGGAAAAATTGTCTCAGGAAACCAGACCCTGGTACCAAGAAGGTTGGGGACTGCTCTTCAGTAAGCATATTATTCATTGGAAATATAAATGAGAAAACTCTCATCAGATACAGCTTTTGGGGACCCCAGAGCAGCAGTCCGCTGCCCTGTTTGATGCCGTCCCCTCTCCGGTGCAAGGAGACAGGTAGCATGCATGCCTGTCTACCTCCCACTGCATCCAGTGGGGGTCACTGGGCTGACGGGACACAGAAGCCTGCAGGGAGGTTCCCAGAAGTCTTTGCTTTCCTAGGAAAAATGCCAGATACACCAGCTGTCTCCTCTTCTTCCTCCTACTCCCGTACAAAGATAGCAGTGGCTAGACTGTTGGAGACAAATGTCACCAACAGGTCCCTAAGAACCAGCAATGCAGGGTGCCACCCAGTATCACCAAACTTCCAGACAGTTCCAGGAGTTACTCAGGTCCACAATTCTTGAACTGTGAATCAAATAAAAACCCTTTTGTTTAGGTCACTTTTAGTAACATTTTTAGATGATTCCATTTTTACTGGATACAACTATGAATGGGTATAAGCACATCTGTGTAAATGCACAGGCATTTCCAACGAGTCACACCAGGTTCTGTCTGTAGTTACAGCTTGGGAATTAAATGTAATCTCTCTCTCTCCTTCTCTCTCTGTATGTAATTATTATTATTATTATTATTATTATTATTATTATTATTATTATCATCATCATCAAGACAGGGTCTAGTCCAGGCTGGTCCTGAACTCACTAGGTAGCCCAGGCTGCTGCAGACTCACAGCAGTCCTCCTGCCTTAGCCTACCCAGTGCTGAGAGTAAAGGTATGTGCCCCCGCACCTGTATTTTTTTTTATATGGTGTTGAGGAATTGGACCCAGGCCTTGTGCATGCTAAGCAAGTGCTCTAACCCTAACCCTAAGTTATGCCCCACCCCCACCCCCATCTGATTTCAGAATGGAGTCTTGTTACGTTGCTCACGCTTGCCTTGAACTCCTGGGCTCAGGCGGTCCTCCTGTCTCATCTTCCTGACTAGCTGGGATTCCTGAACTGGGCCTCCATGCCCGACCCCTATTATTAACAGACTGCTGCACTAGGTACATTTGTTACCATTACCAGACCAGTGTTGACTCTTTTTTTTTTGGAGACAAAGTCTCACGCTGGAGTCCAGGTGAGTGTTGAGCTCACTGTGTCTGTAGCCCAGGCTGGCCTCTAATTCACAGCAGTCCTGCCTCAGCCTCCTGAGTGCTGGGATTACAGCCGTGTGCCACCATGCCCGGCTTATGTGGTGCTGGAGAATTGATCCCAGGGCCTGTGCTTGCTAGGGAAGCGCTTCCACTGCTGTGCCGTTCCTCCAGCCTGGCAGATTACTAACTGCAGCAGCCCCACAGTTTGTATTTTGGTTCTCAGTCGCCTGACACGTGTTCTGTGGGTCTTGACAAATGAAAATGTAGGAGGACAAGTGGCCGCCATTGTAGTGTGACACCGAGCAGCTCCCCATCTTCCCCTCTCGCCCTCTCCCTGCTCCCTTCAGTTCCTGACACTTCGCTGTCATACCGTCTTCGTCGTTTGGCCTTTTGCAGAACGTCAAATAACTCAAATTGTACAGAATATGGCCTTTTGTGGCCTTTTCAGATTGGCTTTTTTTTTTTTTTTGAGACGGGGTCTCATTCTGCAGTCCAGGCTGTTCTTAACCTCAAGGCAATCCTCTTGCCTCAGCCTCCCGAGTGCTGGGATTACAGGTGCGTACCATCATGCCCAGCTTATGTGGTGCTGGGGAATCGAACTCAGATACTTAGTGTGTGCTAGGCAAGTGCTTTAATGCTGAGCTATTCCTCCTCCAGCCCCTCAGATTAACTCTTTTACCTAGTAACATGTTCTCTCTCTCACTCTGTGTGTGCGTGTGCGTGTGTGTGCGTGCACACACTGATAATTAAGCCAAGGCCCTCACACATGCTAAGCAGACACTCTGCTGCTGGGCTATACCCCCAGCTCTTTCAAATTATCTTTTATTTTGAGACGGGTTCTTGCGAGTTACACAGTCTGGCCCTGAGCTGTGATTCTCCTGACTCAGCCATGCCCAGAGCTGGGCTTTCGCGTCTGTTCAGGGCGTGACAGTCGCTTCCTTTTGTGTGAGTGCTGACAATAGTGCAGTCTGGGCTTGCTATGGTGTATTTGCCTACTGAAGAACACCTGATTGTTTCTGGTTTGGGTGATTACAAATAAAACTGCTGTAAATATCCAGGTATAAATACCTTTTCTGTGTGTTTTGGTAGTGCTGGGGATGGATGGAACCTAGGACCTTGCACATGCTAGGCAAGCACTCTGCCACCAAGCTGCAACTCCAGGCCCAGTGTAGCTTTTGCCATGGGCCTGAGTTTTCCCCTCCGTGGATACATGTGTGGGAGTGCGACTGCTGGGTGTGTGGTTCCGCCGCGCCCAGCTCTGTACAAACCACCTAACATCTTCCGCACTCCCTGCTGGTGTGGATGAGAGGCCTGTGGCTCCGTCAGCTTTAGATGTGTCAGGTTTTTGGCCATCGGCCCTGCTCTTAGGTGTGTCGCACTGTCCCGTGGCGGTCCTTGCCGGCCATTCCCTAGTGGCGTACGCTGTTGTGCATCTGTTCCTTGGTGTGTCTGCCATCTGCCACGCTTTGCATAAATATGGATTCCAGTCCCTGAAAGGTCAGATTAAGATTTATTAAGCCCTTTCTTCCAAGGCCTGTGAAAGAGCTGTGCTTCTTCCAGACAAAGGTGTCCTCTAAATTAGACAGGGAAGGACTTACACAGCAGAAGGATTTGTGAGGTTTCATGTTGTCCCCATGCCCGAGGACCGGGTGCCCACCCCTTCCCCAGGGCTTGTCTCCTGTGAACGTGGCAACAGTCCTGGCTCAGTGATCGCACAGGGATGATTCCTATTTAATAAATGAGAGTGATGAGGTGGATTGCCCCAGCTCTGGGGACTCGGAGGGGACAGAGCTGGGACAGGAACTCAGACTATGCCTCTCCAAGGGTGACCTTTTCTTTTTGAGACAGGGTGTCAGTCTGTAGTCTAGGCTAGCCTCCAACTGAGGACAGTCCTCCTGCCTCAGCCTTCCAAGTGCTGGAATTATAGGTGTGAGCCACGACACTTAGTTTATGTGATGCTGGGGAACCAGCAGAGGGCCTCGGCCTTGCCAGCACTTCCGCCGCTCAGTCAGACCCCCAGCCCGCAGCCGGCCTCTTCCGTCATGCGCAGGTGTCTTCCTTGTGGAGGCTGCGGAGTGTGTGGCAGGGCCTCCCTGAGGGTCATTAACATTTCTAAGTCCACACAGCCAAAAGCTGGTTCCATAGTATGGATTCTTGATAATCCACTAATGGCTTCTCTTTCTTTTTCTTTTCTTTCTCTGCCTCTGGGGTTTAAACCCAGCCTCTTCACACTGAGCTCTCCAGCCCATTGTAATTTTTCATTTTGAAGTAGCTGCCCAGGCTGGGCTTGATTTGCTATCCTCCCGTCTCGGCCTCCACCTGCACCACTGGGGCTGGCCAAGATTTCTGGGGTGGAACTGGGGTGTGGGGTTTCCCTAATCCCTCCCAGTGGGGCTTCAGAAACACCAGCCTCACACAGGTTCAGGAAGGTGGGCCTTTGGAGCAGGGCGTGGGGCTGTCCGTGACCTGCCGAGTAGGAAGCATGGTTTTGGTTTTTGTGCTGGTGATGGAACCCAGTGCCTGCTCCACCCCTGAGCCACACACTGGTCCTAAGCATGTTTTTTTTTTTTTTTTCTTGCATTGCTTAAATTTTGAGATTTTACCATTTTGGGTCCTGGCAGAAGCCAGAGGGATCCCTGCACTGGCCAGCTGCCACCGGTAGGGAAGTGCTCCCTGGGCGTGCCTATCCTGAGTCCACCTCCCCCTACTTCCCCTCTGCAGCTCTCCGGCCCTGCCCACCAGGACCCAGTGCAGAGAAGGCAGCCGGGGCCTGGATTTCCTCACCAGCCGCCCCTGTGCCTGCCTAGCCCGACACTGGCCCTTTGCTTTCCCTCACCCCAGCTCGGTGCCTGGAACTGTATGGCACCGGGGCGCCCCCTACTGTTGAGAATTGTAATGAACTTTTCCGTGTGTGTGCGTGTGTGTCTGTGTGTGTGTCTGTGTGTTCTACACCTGAGCTCCAGTCCCAGCTCAAGCATACATTTTGTAACTGAGAGGGTGTACAGTCACATACACCCAACCCCCTTCCCGGGGGGCAATTTTTAGAAATCATGCACCTGCCCCCCTCTGAGGCCCACAGCATTTCTAGGACCAGTGGGAGGGCAGAACCGTGGGGAGTTCGGGTCATAGAAGGGAAGCCAACACTTCACAGTGTTGTTTTTCTGACCACATTGCCTTTTCAGCACTGGAGCTTTCACACTGAGCTACCGCCCCCGCCCATTTTTAAAATTTTACTTTGAGACAGGGTCTCGCCAAGTCGCTGATTGCCCAGGCTAGAATTTAACTTCAGACGCTCCTGCCTCAGCCTCCCAGCGCGCTGGGACTCCAGGCCTGTGGCCCGAGGCCCGGCCCCCTTTGCTGTGCCCATGATTTCCTGTAGAGTTGGACTCACTTTCTACTGTACAAGGAAAAACCATGTGGGTGATGGGGCGAAGGGCAGGATGGCGGGCCGCCGCTGTCACGCTTCCTCTGCCTGGCACAGCCCTGTCCCTCGGGCCCATGTCCACCTCCCCAGTCTGACCCTGCAAGGTCAGGATGAGGGTGTGCACGTGGGTGTGCTCTTGTCTTTTGTCAATTCCGGTCACCTCTGCCTTCCTTGTGCCCCCACCCCCACCCCAACTCCCAGCCTTCTCCAGATCACGTCATCCGGCCTCTGTGTAACACCCAGCACGGCTGTGCTGAGCCTTCTGGGACCCTCCACATGAGGGGTCCTGATCCCGGGCTGTGGGCCGGTGCTGAGTCCTGCCGTGGCTGAGCATGGGAGGGACCCAGGCTGCATGCCCCTTTTTCAAATCTGCAGCCCAGTGACCTCAAGTGGAGCTGAGGCGGTGATGCCAGTGCCGGGGTGGGGCTGTAAATGCAGACTGAGCTCAGCAGGGAGGCGGGACTGTGCTGGCTCCTGTCACCCCAGCCCTATTGTCAGCTGCAGGAACACAGCCTGTGGCTGCCACTGATTGTGCACTGTGGTGAGCTGTGCAGTTACGTCACTGAATATGATAATGGAATAATAGAGATAAAATCTTCCATGAAACAGGTCCGTGGTGCCACAGGACTGCCACTGTAGGCCAGCAGTGGGCACGCTGTCTCTCTAAAGGGTAGTTCAGCCCTCGTGGACTATGATCTCCATACCTATAGACTAGTTCTGCTCGTCTCTGTCCAAGGAAAAGCAGCCATAGGTGACATACAGTCACCGGGCAGTTGCGCTGCCATAGCGCTATGCTTACAGCAGGCTGGGTCTGCAGTGGTGAGCACAAGGTCCTGAGTTCCAATCCCAGGACCACCGCAACAACAAAACACTTTACTAACGGACACTGAAAATTATCCCTCGTATAATTTTTATATATCACAAAATGTTCCTTTGGTGATTCTTCAGCCATTTAAAAGAAGCCATCGTCACTCCCAGACTGGACAGAAGGGCAGTGGGCGGCGTGGGGCCGGGCTGGGGCCTCGGCGGCAGACTCCTCCAGCTCCGTGGCATCCTCTCATCTCTGTCTCCCTCGTTCACTAGCAGTCCCACCGCCACCCTGCTCCCAGCTCGCTGCCTCATCAGCTGAAGTCACCCCCCCACCCCCCGGGATCCGGCTCTCCTGCTGCTCCAGGCTGGACTCTGGGTGCTTCCCCCACACACACACTCCCTGGGGGCACGCGGGAGAAGTCATGCCAGCCCCACCTGAAACCCTGGCAGCCAGCCTCCAGTAGGCGGCATCTCACTGGTCACCGCTGGGTCCTTGCTCAGCTGCTCCCTGCTTTCTACAAGACGGTCCGGCCCTGCTCGAGACTGTCCTCTCCTCGTTCTCCGCTGCCCTTGACTTTACGTGCTCAGACCTGTGACTTGGAAGGGGACCCAGGGCTCGTGCGTTGGAAGCTGGTCCCAGGGGTGGCCAAGCTCAGGGTGGTGTGGAGGTTTTAAGAGGCGTGGCCTATGAGAAGCCAGTTCAGCGAGGGGCAAGCGCCCGGGGGACACTGGGTCTCACGAGAATTGGTTGTTTAAAGGAAGTCTGGCTGCCTCAGCTGCCCCTCTGCTTCCTGTTGTGTTTTTTGATTCTGCATATGATCTTGTCACTGGGGCACCATCTGCCATGAGGCCCTGGCCAGGGCTGAACAGATGCCCTGAGTCTCCAGAACTGTAAGCTCAATAAATAAACTTTTCTTTTTTCTTTCATTTTCCCTTCCTTCCTTCCTTCTTTTTTCCCCTTCTTCAGTACTGGGAATTGAACCCAGGGCCTTTGCACCGAACTAAATTTCCAGCCCTTTTTAATTTTTCTTTTATTTTGAGACAAGGTCTTTCTAAGTTGCTAAATTGCCCAGGCTGGGCTCAAATTTGTAATCCTCGTGCCTCGATCTCCCAGAGTGCTGGAAGTACGCTGTGTGAGGTTCTTAGCCTCAGGCATTTTGCCAAACCACACAGACCTCCATCTGCGCTGTTCCCCACGGTGACCTCCCCTCACCTGCGGCCATCTCGACCTGTGCTTTGGCTCTGTTGTTGTTTTGTTGGTTCACTTTTTCACTACTGACGACTGAACCCAGGGCCTTTGCTCTGAGCTATATCCTAAGGATCGTTTTTATTGTTTATTCGAGACAAAACCTCACAAAGTCACTAAGTTGTTCAAGTTGGCCTTGAACTTGGAATCTTCTTGCCTCGGCCTTGCGCCACCCAAGTGCTGCAGTTGCAGACGTGCGGTGTGCCAGCTGCCTCTGCCATCTTGAGCCCCTTTGACCACTCGGCCCTCAGTCCAGCAATCGGCAGGTCAGCTGTGGGCTGTGGGAGGAAGTAGAGGAGACAGCTCGCTAGAAGAAGGAACGTGTGCTGGCTGATTCTGTGTGTCAGCTTGACTGGGCCCCGAGACACGCTGCTAGGGTCACCCCTGACCTGACCCCGCCACTGCTCTCTTGCTGCTGTCTGTGGCTTCATCACTGTTCAGTGGGACAAGCTAGAAGCCTCAGGGGACCTTGAGCACCCCTGTCCCTCATCCCCTCAGCCAGCCCTGCCCACCTCGCTCTGCGGCTCCCCAGCCCACTCACTGCTCTCTGCCACCGCCCACAGCAGCCCAATTCGGGCTCCTTCTGACCTGACCATGGCGAAGGGACCCCAGGCAGCGGGACACCTCCCCTGGGGGAGCAGAGACAGGACAAGTACATGCCAGGAGGCCGTCAGGGCAGCAGCGGAAGAGCCGGACAGACAGGGACAGCGCTGTCACAGCGCACCACACAGCCGAGAGAGACGCAGCCACATGCACGAGTGAGGGGATATTCTGTGCCCACTCTCCTCCGCCTGTGGTCCCTCAACTCCGGGCTCTGGATGCCATGACACTTCCTACGAAGTCCTTACACGGTCAGAAACTGCCCCTCCCAGCAGGCGGGCTGAGCCCAGTGCCCCACTGGTCCCAACCTTGGGTCTCCCCACAGTCCCAGGCCCTGGGCGGCCAGCACCTTTCCTCACTGGCTCCAGCTGCGGTGCATTCCTCCCCTTGGGCACATCCAGGCCTTTCGGACTACTTGTGTGTGTTCTGGATGTCAAAACCCCAGTTCTCCATACAGTGATAATCTCTTCAACATGAAAATTTCTTGTCACCCTTTCCCTTCAGGAACAGGAAAATCCCACGCTCTGTCCCCTCCACCTCACTCTCCGTGGTCCCTGTCTGCTCGCATCAGCCTAGTTTGCTTCCTCCCACTTCCTGTGCCCCCCCCCCTCCGGACCACAGTCCTTTTGCACATGCTGATCCTCCTGCAACAGTTGGCCACACGGCATGGTGACAGAGCCTCTGGTGGAGGACAGCAGTTAATCCCACAGCAGCCAGCAAGGAGCAAGGGAGGGAGGTACCAGGGGCAAGAGGCGCCTTTCCCACCACGCTCTCAGTGACCTGCCCCTTCCTACTCAGCCCCACCTCTGAACATGAGACTTCTGGGACATTCCAGATCTAATCCTGACAAATTCTCGGGGGCTCTCCTTCCGTGGCCTCTTCCCTGAGAATCCCTCTTACAGGAGGCATGGTCTAGACTCTGGATCATCCCAGTCCTAGCTGAATGGACTCAGGGACGAACAACTGGGTCTGGGTGAATGAGCTGAACTTCCTGCCCCTGGAGGATGCACCAGGACGCTTCAGGTTGGGAGGCCACTGGGGATCGGGCTGACGTGACTATCGCTCCCATGTGCACAGGGAGCGAGGGACAGATAGGCCTAAGTACAAGAAGACAAGAAATCGTGTGGTGCCGGCAAGATGAAGCACAGCACCCGGCCCCTGACCTCTTCACTTCCTGCTCTGGCTCGGAAGCACCGGCTGGCCTTCCTGCCCTAACAGTCCCGTGAGACCCTCCTGTTCCTTCCAGCACACTCTAATGTGTGCTTCAGTACATTTCACTAATCCCAATATATTTTTTTCCTTTTTTTTTTTTTGAGATAGGGTCTTGCTCTGTAGTCCAGGCTGGTCCTGAACTTGCTATATAACCCAGGCTGGCCTTGGCCTCAGCCTCCCAAGTGTTGGGATTACAGGTGTGCACTACCACACTCAGCTTAGGTGGTGCTAGGGAACCAAATTAGGGCCTAGCCTTGTTAGACAAGTGCTTTAATCACGGAGCTACAAACCCAGCCCTCCAGCACACTTAAGTGTGTCCTTTGAGTGTCTTTCAGAGGCAGAGAAGAGGTACCGGATGGCGGGGGACATGAAAACAGAAGACACACCCCAGAAACGGGGTGTGAATGGGAAGGAGGAGGAGGGCTCTACGACTGGCCGAGCACCTGTTCGTGGCCTGTGCCGTGCTTGCGAGGAGCTTTCCCTTCACGGTGTGATGAAAGATTGTGGTGGACGTCTAAACTTCAGAATATCTGTCATGATAAAAAGACACACTGCCACGAACCCTCCCCAAATCGTCCCCCTCACTTGCGGCATGCCTGGCCCAGCACTCTTGCAGTTCTGAACTCTGCTTCTGTGAGAGGCTTGAGTCCTGGCTGCCTGGATGTCCCCGACTGGTTCAGAGCGTTGGCTTTTCATGGTCATTTTGCCTTTGGGGAGGAGCCTGAAGTCACACGCACCAAATCTGGGAGTTAGGGGGTGAAGACACACGGTCATGTTCTCCCCAGCCTGCCTTTCTGTGGGATGGCCCCTGGCACGGTGGTCACACCTCGTGAAGACGCTCGAGAAAGAGGACTGCCAGAAGGGCTTCCGAAAGTGTGAGAGTGACAGGTGTGTGTGTGTGTGGTGGGGGTGGTATTTTGAGAAGGATAAATAGCACTATATCTTTTATTATAGTAGATTTTTAAAAATTTTAATGTAAATATTCAGTATAGGAGCTTTGTAATCATGCTGGTCCTGAACTCACTGTGAAGTCCAGGCTGGCCTTGGACTCACGGCAATTCTCCTGTCTCAGCCTCCCGAGTGCTGGCATTACAGGCGTACTCTGCTATGCCCAGTTTACGTGGTGCTGGGGACTCGCATTCAGGCCCTGTACTTGCAGGGCACGCGCTTCGCTCTGTGCCATTCCTCCAGCTCTGTCACTGTGTTTTTGATCCACTTTGTGTGTCACTTCTTTGAGATGCAGACAGCCCATGTAGCAGATTTTGCCATTTCCTTTGGCAGCAGCTCCGTGAAGCCCAGCACTGCCGCGGGGTCACGTGGCCAGGCAGCAGGGCTGTCTGTGCGGACCTGGCATCGGCAGCCAGGATGACAGTGCCCGTGGCCCCTACTTAAAAATCGACTAGCTGATGGAAAGCCGGCAGCTCATTTGAGACGGGGCGCCGCCGCCTCTCCAGGGAAACAGCGTGTGCCCCTCTCCCATCCTGCTCCGCCTTGTCCCCGCTGGCCCACGTGGCAGAATGCACAAGTACCTCTTCCCCCGGGAAGAGCCTTCGCTGCTCCTGGCTCTCGGGTGCAGTTAACACGCTAACCCTCAAGGCCGGTGCCTGTCTGACCTGTCACTCAGGCCAGGGGCACTGGGCTCCAGGTGCCTTCCCAAGGAGGCGTTGCGTGGGGCCACCCGAGCAGGGGAGGAGGGGGCAGCAGGAGGAGAGGAGGAGCAGCGTGCATTTGCTGGCTGTGGGGCAGCAGACATGTTGCTGCGCCCTTATCCCCGGGCTGCGGGCACCACATTGTCTCAGGAGCCAGGCTGACTGGTGGTGCTGGGAGCTGCCCTTCTGTATGCACAGCACACGCGTGGTTTCCACGGCAACATCTCAGAAGGAGGATGCTGGGTCTCCGGCTCTTGGTGGCCTTGGATGAACAATGTATCGAAGGTGCCTGCAGTCCGGAGCCTTCCTCCGCCTTCTCTAGCCCTGTTGGCAGGCGCCGCCTCCCCGCACCCACGCAAAAGGCACGGAATGGACAATCAGGTCCCTGCGATTTTTAGTATGTAGTTTTCAAAAAAGGTTCCTGTGTTTATTTCATAAGCTGTGTATATGTGTGTGCATGTGTGTAAAACTCATAGCTGAACCTACTTAGAACGGTTGGCCATGGGAACAGTTCTGATGAGGGGCTGTCAGGGTCCTGCGGTGTTGGGGAACGCGTGGCCTGAGGGAGCCGCTTCTCGTGCCACTCATGCCGGACCTGGCGCAGTCCTGCTTCTCCGCTAAGGCTCTTCCGCTCAATCACTCTCGCACACTCCTCCATGGTGTGTGAGCCAGGACCACCAGCTGGGGATACCAAGGACACAAGGGCCTCGCAAGAGCGATGGCAGATTACAGCAGGATGCAGGGACAGCATAGGTGCTGGCACCAGTCCAGCAGGCGAGGCTGCAGCGGGAAGAAGCCAGGGGAACCGAGGGCTGGGTGGGGCTTTCCAGTGTCCACGCGGGCAAGACACAGTGATGCTTTTACCTTGGGACTGAGGCCGCTGGGACCGCTAGAGTCCTTGGAGCACAGCCGTCCCGGGCCCTGGTGCAAGATCACACATGCTTAACTTGGCTTGGGCCCCTTTGGCGTAATGACAGCCTCGCTCTGGCCTGCTCCCTGGCTCCTGGCTCAGGGCTTCAGATCCCCTCTGGGACGTCACATGGGACAGCATTATCTTTTATTATGCACAGGAGCTCATTTGGCCAGAACTGAGTTTATGCCAAAGGGGACACATCACCAGACCCTTGGAGAGCTTCCGAATGGGGACAGTCATTAGAGGAGAGGCAGGGACTTCTGGCCCCACTCCTTGGCCCGCAAAGAAGATACGAGTTCAGCCACATGGCCCATGGTTTAATCAGTCATGCCACCGAATGGAATCTTGGTTAAACCTCTGAACAAGGGCCCAGGGTTTCGTTCAGTGAAAGACCTTGTACTTTACAGCCTGAGGCTGTGGGTCTGTTCCCAGTAGGACCCCCCCAAAAAAGAAAAAAATCTGATTCTCAAAGAAATTAAATGAGAACATTCCTAGTAGGCCCCGGCACTGTGCCTAGTGTGTCTCATGTGAGCTGGACACGTGTCCATTAGAGAAGTGCTAGGCCTCCTGGGTCAGCTGGAGATGGAACCTCAGAGGAGCTCAAGGACCAAGCTGGGAGTGGGGGCAGGTTGTAGTGGCACCATCATGTCATCCTGAGGCTGCCTCCACGTCGACATTCTTATCAGAGCAGCGGACTCTTTCCGTGGTGGCTAGGTGCAGTCAGTGTCAGCTAGACTGGCTTTGAGATCTGCCCACGGGCTTGCTTCTGAGTGGGTTGTGGAGGTGTGGTCTTGGGGCCTATGTCTGGATCTAGGGTATCTCCTCAAAAGCCTCATGAGTGTTTGGATGGAGTGGGCTACACTAGAACTGTGTGCTGTTGCGAGGTAGGGCCTAACTGGAAGGTTTGACCTGAGGGAGGTATGTCAACTTGATGAGATTAAGAAATGCCCAGGGCAGAACTTTCAGGTGTGTGAGACTGACCTCTGGGTGAAAGTGAGGGAGGGGCACCCACCCTGGGGGTGGGCAGCCAAATTGACAGCTTGAACTACATAAAAGGAAGGAAGAAGAAACACTGTTGGAGCTTTTCCTGGGGAAGCTCCGGCCTTCGCCTGAGTCTCCTGACACTGACTCCTTCCTCACTTCCCTCATTTGGCTGTCTGTATGTCTCATGCTGTGCAGTGTTTCTCTGACAAGACCTCTACCCTGTGCTTCCACCTTTGCTGGCTGCCCATGAGTGGACTATGTGAGACCTTCTGAAACTGTGAGTGAAAATAAGTCTTTCCTCTTTGAAGTTGTGTATGTTGGGTATTCTGCCCCAGAAATGAACAGATAACTAAGATATCCTGTTAATGGTTTGGATCTGGAATGCTCCCCAAAAGCTTCATGTATTTGGAAGGTAAATGTATGAGTGAACTAATCCCTTGATTACCTGTGCTGTTAATGGTGGGGCCCGGTCTGAAGGGATGAATGACCTGGAAAGCTACATCTTCCGTACTCGCTCAGCCCTTTACCTATTCTGCTTCCTGTCAAAAGAGAATGAACAGCTTTGCTGTGGCTAGGCCCTCCATCATGGCCCCCAGCATTGCGGGTCACCCAGGAATGGACTGAGACTTTCCGAAACTGAGCCAAAATGAACCTTTCATTCTTAACTTCCGGATGCTGCGCATGTGTCCCAGCAATTAGGAAGTAACCAAGACATACCCTTTCTTCCCTGGCCGTGTTCTCCTGCTCTGATTTCTTAGCTGCAAGGAACTAGGCAGTCTTTCTCTGCCGTTCCTTTCTGCAATGATGTTTCTGTCCTGGAGCCAGCCATCTATGGGGAGAACCTCCGTAAGATGTGAACCAAATGAAACTTCTCCACTTTTGGGTGTCAGGTGTTGTGTCCAGGGTGGGAAAGCTGACTAGTACACGTTCCCTAACTGTGGCTGTGATTTTAGTGTTTGGGGAAGGCTTTAAAACACTATGAAGAACTAGCTGTCTTTACCAGCACATGAACAAATGTCTTATCTACCAGGGAGCAGTTATCCTATTTCAAGCCATGTAGTGAGATTTTAACCAAGATTTAACAGGCTGGACTTCCCTGGTTTCCACTTGCAAAGTCTACCCTCCTCCAGGCGCCACCCTGAGGCTGCACACTAAATGTAGGAGGGGGAGTTGGAGGGAATGTCGTTAAGGTGCGGAGAATTCACAGTATGAAACTTTCGGCCAGATAGGGTATGGCTGGACTGTAGGACATGCCTGCCCTGAACAGAAGCCTCAGATGACCACAAGGGGGTAAGTTCTTTTCGTCTTTCACTCATCAGTTAGCTCTGGCTGTCAGAACAAAGGACCACAAACTGGGTGGCTTACACAACAGAAACGTGTTCTCTCACAGTCTTCGAGGCTGTCCTCTTCCTCCTCCCCTTCTCCTTCTTCCTCCTTCTTCCTCTTCTTCCTCTTTTGCTGGTACTGGGAATTGAACCCAGGGCCACACACATGCGGGGTAAAGCTCGACCACTGATCATACCCCTAGCCCTTTTTAATGTTTTATTTTGAAGCGTGGTCTCATTAATTGCACTGTGTGTGCTCAAACTCTCCATCCATGATGGTGGCTTGTGACACCATGTCCAGCTCACACTTCCGTTTTATAAGGATGCCAGCCATATTGGATTAGAGGCCATTCTGCTCCAGTATGACTTCATCTTCACTAACTACATGTATCCTTACCGTGATCTAGTTTTAAAATAATGTCAATTCTGAGGTGTTGAGGCTGAGAATAGCAACAAAGGTTTTCAAGGGACTCATATTCAACACAAAGCCCGTGGCCTGCTGGGGAGGGAGGGGAGACGAGTGCAACTCTTAGACTAGTCATGATCTTGACTTTTGCCCCAGGAAGACTTTGACTGAAAGCTGAATTAACAGTCCTGGACTGTCATGTGACACATGACTAGTGGCTAGACCAATACTTTATTTTTCTTTAGCTTTCTTGAGGTAAAATTGACAAATAAAAATTATATATATGAGATACGATGGGAAATGTGGTGAATGTTTAAAATTTAAAAACGTGTACTACAGTAAAAGACACATTGCCATTAATTCTTCTCCAAATATCCCCTTCCCTTCAAGGACACCCCTGCACTCTCGCCCTCTCTGAAGCAGTTCTGGAAGCCCTTGTTCCTGGTGTCCTTAGCTGTGTGTGTGTGTGTCTGTTTCAACATCCTGAATCTGTTCAAAACGGGAACCTTTCCAGCCTCTCTGACTTTGGGGAAGAGCCAGATGCGGCGAGTGAGGCAGACGGGGACGCGCCAGAAGGGTTCCCGCAGGCCTGCCTTTCCTGGCATGGCGCTGTGCAGTGGTGGTCTCCACAGTTTTGATCACAATTCATAAAAACACTCATGAAAATGGACTTCCAGAACTGTGTCAGAAAGTGGTAAGCTCAGCGGGATAAGTGTGCTTGAGGTAAGAGGGAGTATGTTGAGTGGGATTTACAGCAATGTGCCTTTTACTGTAATTATTTTTAAATTTAAACATCAACATCCACATTCTATTTTGATCACGCCTCATATTCAGTGTAAAACGTGATGTTTTAGTGCAAGCATACATATCAAGCTAATTAGCATACATTAATTAGCATACATATTAGGCTAATGAGCTCACACAGCCACCTCAGAGTTATGTTTGTGTGTGAAGGGTAAGAACCTACACTGGGCTCTTACTGAAGTGTCAGGGATACCCCATGTCATCAGCACCAGAAGTCACCGTGCTGGGGCAGGTGTCCAGCACCGCTCCTCCCGTCCCTCTGACCACAAGCTCTCCCTTTCCTTCCAACTCTTGGCCCCCGACAACCATTCCCTTTTTTTTTTTTTTTTAAATAGAGTCTCACTTTGTAGTCCAGGCTGGTCCTGAACTCACTATGGCATCCAGGCTGGCCTCTAACTCACAGCAATCCTCCTGTCTCAGCCTCCCAAATGCTGGTATTACAGGCGTGTGCCATCACACCCAGCTTTATGTGGTGCTGGGGAATCAAACTCAGGACCTTGAGCTCGCTAGGCAAGCGCTTTAACCACTGAGCTGTTCCTCCAGCCCCATCCGTTCTTAATGAACGAGATCATACAGTGGTCGTCTTTTGCGCCTGGCTTGTTGTACTGAATATGAGGTCCTCTGACATGTTCAGCTACATTAGTGCTGATGGGATTTCTTCTTTTCTTTTTCTTTTTGGCACAAGTGGAGATTGAAGCCAGGGTTTTTTCCCACTGAGGTAGAGCCATCTTGGTCTTTTTTTGAGATTTTGATAATAGTCAACCTAATGTGTATGAGGCACTATCTCATTGTGGTTTCAACTTGCATTTCCCTGATGAATAGCAGTGTTGAATATTTTTTTCATACATTTGTTAACTTTCTGAGACAAGATCTCATTGTGGTCCAGGCTGGTCCTGAACTCAATATCTTGCCCAGGCTGGCCTGGGACTAACAATTCTCCTGTCTCAGCCTCCTGAGTGCTGGGACTGTAAGGTGAGTTTCACCACACCTGGCTTATGCAATGCTGGGGAGTTGAACGCAGGGTGTGTGCTCGCTAGGCAGGTGCTCTCACCGCTGCGCTATTCCTCCAGCTCCTGTGTTTGTTTTTGCTTTGTGCATTTTTGTTGAGGGGGCATGGAAGGAGGAATAAAGTCTTCCTGTGTTACCTAGGTTGGCCTTGAGCTCACAGCCTCCTGCCTCAGCCTCCTGAGTACTAGAATTACAGGCAAATACCACTGTGCCAAACTGCCTGTTTTTTGGTTAGATTTTTTCTTTCTATTGAGTTATTTGAATTCCTTACCTATTTTGAATATTAATGTGGTGTTTTCTTGAAAGGGTGCTCTAAGCAGTATATGCGCACACCTGCCAAGGTAGCGTCAGATCCCAAGCAGAAATAAACACCTGGGCGTGGTGGCGCGCACCTAGAATCCTGGCAGTCTTGGAGGCTGAGGCAGGAGGATCGTAAGTTTGAGCCTAAATAATTTAGTGACCTAGCAAGACCCTGCCTCAACATTAGAAATCAATACACACATACATAAAAAAGCAAGCCTGGGGATGTAGCTCAGTGTGAAGGCCCCATGTTCCCAAAACAAAACAAAAACCCACGGCCCTCATGCCTGGCCCTGCTCTCGGGTGTGCTTCCCCTGTGGGTGTGCTGGGCTGCGCTGGGGGCATCGTCCCCGCTACGGCTCGGTCAGCACAGTCAGCAAGGCGCGTTGGCGCGGGTCCCTCCTCTGGCCAGACGTCGCCGGCCCGGCTTCCCTGGTGAGGCCTTTAGCTCTCCAGATCTGTGCACTGTGTCTGGTTTTTCCTTCCCACAGAGCCTGGCCTGGGGCGGAGCACAGAGTGAAAGCCTCGGGGACACTTTCTGACTTGGCCCCAGTGGCCTCTCTGTCCCCTCTTTGCCCCTCCCGGTCCCCATGGGCCCTGAGCCAGCAGCGCGCCCCTCCCCTCCCCCACCACCACTCAGTCACTGCTTGTCACAAACTGAAGACAAAAGCCACGCAGCGCTTGGTGAGTCCCACTCTTGACACCTCCCGCGTAGAAAAGCATCTGACAGCTGGTTCCCATGGCAACAGGCCTTCTCGGAAATAATTTTCTGTTCGGTGCATGAGACCCCCACCTCTCCCTTCTTAGGAAGACGGGCCAGCACTGAAAACCAGGCGAGACGAGGACATCGACTGCGAGGCCGGCAGGGCGCGGGGAATCTGGCTGGCCCGGGGGACAGTGCCTGAGAAGGTCGCTTTTCTCAGCGCTTCGCTAGTGCTCACCAAGGAGTTAAAATACGCCGAAGAAAGTCTACAGAAAAGCTGACAGCAGCATCAACAGGCGCTATTTAGAGCAAGCGAGCGCAGAGCTCTAATTTTGGAGAAGAGCCACGTTCGCACATCCTGAGCAACAGCACCTGGCCCGAAAGCTGCGCCGCCTCTGCCCGTCCCTTCCCAGCCAGCCGCGCTGGCCCTGCCCGGTGCTAGGGGGGTGGGGGCCCTGTGCCCTGCCCCTTCTCATGTCACTTCCACACTGCTGGGGAGGCCTGGGCCAGGCTTCTGCTGTGGGCCAGCTGCATCCCCCAAATACACGGGAAGCCCAGGACCACGGAACATACCCGCATGTGCAGGGGGGGGCCTTATCCCGTGACTGAGGTCAAGTGAGGCTGTTAGGGGTGGGGCTTAGACCAAACAGACTGGCGTCCTTGTGAGCAGGGACGGTTAGGACACACAGAAAGACGCCAGGGATGGTTTGGGGTATAGCTCAGTGATTAGAGTGCTCGCTTAGCATGTGCAAGGCCCCGGGGTCAGTTCCCCAGCACCACACAGATTAGCTGGGACTGAGGCAGCAGGATTACTAGCAATACCTATATCCAAAAAGAAAAAAGACACCAGTGCTGGTTGTGCACAAAGGAAAAAACCGTGTGAGGACACAGGGAGGAGACAGCTTGTGCACAGCTGCTGGGACACGGACCAGATGGTTTATACGCAACAAACATTTATTTCTCAAAGTTTCAGACGCTGGGAAGTCCACGATTCAGCAGCGTTCGCGCTCGCCGAGGGCTTGTTTTCTGGCTCATGGACAGTGCTTTCTCGCTGTGCCCTCAGATGGTTGGGGGCCAGGAGAGCGCTCAGGGTCTTTGTCAGGGCAGCAGCTCCATCGTGAGGCGTGGCCCTCACGGCCTGGTCCCCTCCTGTCTTATGTAACTTTCTCACTGCTGGGACACAGTATGCAACACCCGCAACTCTTGGGAGGAGAGAGTGCATTTTAGCTCACGATTTCAGGAAGTCCCGGTCCCTCCATGCGTGACTGGCAATGGCGGGTAGGGTCTGGCCTAGAACAGCTGCTCGTGGCCTCTCAAGCGGGAGGGTCAGGCTGGGGAGAAGCGGGGCAGGAATGCACCCTCAGGCCACACCCTCCGCGAGCCATCTCAGGGCACCGTCTGCTCCTCCAAGCCACGTGGAATCCATAGGTGACCCACAGCCTCCAAATACAGGCGGCGTTGGGAGAACATTCCAGATCTAAAACACATCCCAGAGTCCCGACTTCCACATCCCAGCCTACGGGGGCTCAGGATTTCAACACAGGAATTTTGAGGGACCCGAGCATTCCATCTGTAGCACCACCAGGCAGCGCAGAAGCCCCAGGAGCACAGCCCTGCTGCCACCTTCCTGGACCTCGAGCTTTAGGCCGCAGCACTTGGCTGTGGGAGCTCAGGCTGAGCTCTGCAAGCCTGCCACCGAGCTGCCTTGGGTCCTGTTCAGTGACAGATGGTGGCCCCCGGAGTGTCGGGCGAATCTGCGGCCCCTGCCTGCTGGCGGGTGGCGCCCTGTGTCTTGACACATCCAGAGGTCTGTTCTCATGGGTGCTTGCAGCATTCAGTGGAGTTGCTGGTGGAGACCCAGCCATTCACTGGCTGGGGCACAAAGGACAAAGTCTGAGTCCTGTCCCCTTGCGGAGCCGAGGGAAATCAGAGGCTGTGTCATGGTTTTTCCTACCGACATCCTTTTACCATGTTTAGTGTAACCGCTGTAGTATATATAACAGGACCTCCTGAGGTGAACTGGGTTTTCGTTTGTATCCAAACACGGGAAGGTGCTGACTACTGGGAGCGACTCTGAATAAATTAATGCGTGGTATTCTGGCCACGGTTCAGAAAGCTTCAGGATTTAAAACTGAAAGACAACTTGCTGGTCTTTTGTTCCTAAATTTTTTTTTTTTTTCTGTGCTGGGATGAAACCCAGGTTCTTGCACATGCTACGCAAGTGCTCTACCTCCTCTATCACAGCTAAGTGTAAAATGTCCCCCAGAAGTCTCATGCTCAGAGGGGCTTGGGGGAGATGATCGGATTGAAGGGTGCTAGACTCTTTAGTGGGTCAGCCCACTGAGTTCACAGCTGACTGTGCTGCTGAGAGGGGTGGGGGGGGGTGAGCAGCGCTCGGGGCACCACCTGCGAGGGTGCGCCCTCGCCCGCGGCTCCTCCCTGGCCCCTGCTCCTGTCCAAGCAATAAAAAGTAACTAAGACATGAGCCACAGCAGTGTTGTGCTTACCCGTGGAATGCGTTTCAGATCATGCCATGGTGAATTTGTAAGCATCAAAGGACTTGTGAACAGGCCCAGCCGTGGAGGGACAGACCCAAGACCCAGAGGGCCCAGTGGGGAAAAATGACCTGGAAACTCCAGGGCTCTGCCAAGGAATGCCTTAGTAATTTACTAAGTCTCACCCCTGAGGGTGGCCTCTGGGACCCAGCAGTCCTGCTTCTTGTCCCCCACTGCTGCTTGTTGGCCACTAACCCAGTCCAGGGGACAGGACTTGGGAGATCCAAGAATTACACTTTTAGCTGAAATGACAACCAGCCCACACCAGCCTGGATTAAGTTCCATTTTTTCAAAGATGGCAGCATGCACAGCTATCGTCACTAACAGTCACCTCAGACTGCCACCCCTTCCCCCTCCCCCTCTTTAGTGAGCCCAGGCCTCTACTCGATTCCCTCCTCCTCAGCCTCCCTGAAGCTTTCCAGTCAGGTGGTGTGTGTGTGTGCGCGCGCGCATGCGTGCATGCATGTGCATGCGCATGTGTGTTATCAGGATGGGACCCAGGCCCTTCACCCTGTGCTACATCTGTAATCCATGTCTTAGTTTTGATTTTGAGACAGGGGCTCACTCAGTGGCTACGGCTTGAACTTGAGATCCTCCTGCTTCAGCCTTGCAGAGTTCTGGGATTACTCTGACTTCTGGTTAGGTCATTTAAAATGCCCACTAATTACTACCTGGACTGTCGGCGGGGTCTCCAAGCCCATCAGGCATCATCAGACTGGCACTTTGCACGAGGTGTTTCCAGGTTGCAACACTGCCATCAGCAGAACTCAGCTTCCCTGTCCATTAGCTTGGTTTCCATTGCTTGGCTTATGTTCGCTAACATTATAAAGCTGCCATCTGTAACAACTGTTTGTTAAGGAAGCCTTTATTTCAGCAGATAAGTCTGGAGAAGACCTATTGAGGTCAGAAAATACCTTCCTGGAGTCTGCCATTAGGCCGTGCTGAGCAGGGAGGAGCTGGGCGGCATGTGATGGGGGCAGCACCTGCCCCAGCCTTCCGTGGGCCGACCACAGAGGCTCCTGCTGAGCGCAGCTGTGCGCCTCCCTTTGGTAACTTTTCCCTCTAAGCGGGAGGGGAGGCAGACAGCGCGGAACGTCTCTGCTGCCGATTAAAGCAGCCTGGACAATCAGTGGGCAGCTCCAGATGGTGTCCTGAAACCGAGACTGACACCCTCCTCCTGCTCTGTATCAGAACTGACTGTGGCAGCCTCTGGGGTTAACACTACTTTTTAGAAAGCGTGCATTTGGGACGTGAAGAAACACTTGGGTGCAGAGGAGAGGGGTGCCACACAGGTCTGGACCAGGACAGCCCCCTGTCCTGGTCCAGTGGGCATCATCTCTACTCAAAGAAAGTGTCTTGATGAGGGCAAGTCTTCCGGGGCAAAGTCAGGGTGCTTGGACCATGCAGGGATTCTGCTAGTGCAAAATAAAACAAACCTGGACGTTATGTGGCAACCCTCATCCCTGCTCCTTTCATGGCGGGTTCTGCCCCCTCAAAACTCTAACCTCTGAGCCTCTTTGCTTTCCCACTCACATAGCACTCCTGTGGACGCAGCTCAGGCCCCTTCTCTTTTTCTTTTTACTGATTTTTTGCATAACACCCAGCCCGGTTCAATTCTGAGTGGACCCTTTCTCCACGCCCCTGCTCTGCCAGTGTTCTTCACTTCACTGTCACTGTCCAGGTTTGCTGGGACGCATCTGCTGTGCACGGTCAGGGAGCATGATGGACACGTGCCAGGACGCAGCAGAGACGTTTGCAAGTGGGAACAGGATGGTGGCAAGCTGGGAGAAATCCTGCCAGTACTGTCCGCTCTCCGGAGACGAGGGACACTGAGCAGCTCCCTCAGAAGGGGCTGTGAGGGTTGCTGGGCACTGGGAGAAAGCTTGCATTGTGTGTATTAGCTTGGTGTTCAACTAAGGACAACAATAGTGGTGTATTCAGTCAAGATTCTGATGACTGGGGAGTGCCTGGCCCAAGGGCCATATGGTCCAGTCTGGCTAGGCAGTCGTCACAGTAGTGGTGAGTTAATTACATGTTTTACCAAATACAGCAGGCTAATTTTTAAGTCAATAATAATGTATGACCCACAAATAATGTCATAAATATCCAGACGGCCTTTGGCAGAAGAAAGGTTCCCACCCCTGATCTGGGACGTGGTGGAGTGTCCGGAGGACATGTGAGCAGAGAGATGCCTGTAGCTAGCCTTGTGTCTTGGGGGAGCAGAGAAGCCAGCAGGATGCAGGTCAGGTGCGAACGGCTGGCGAGGTGCAGATGCCTGGTGACACTAGAGGCCTGAAGAGGCAGGAGGCCGATGAGCTAGTCTACAATTTGCACCACAGACCCCTGCTGGAAAGGGATCTTTGGCAATTCTAAGGTCCTGGAGAGTTCAGTCTTTGAGGGTCAGGCCCGGAGGCCTCAGCTGTATGAGGAGACTCCCTCCTAAGATGGTCTGCTTGAGCGACTGGGAGATGGGGCTGGCCACCTCTCCGGACACTCGCCTTCAACGGACTAGTCTGACATACTTATGGCCCAGCGAGGAATGCTCCCCCATTACACTTTATACAAGAGGAGGAAAAGTAGCTTTAAGATACAGAAAGGTGAAGAGGGATTTCCCTCTGTGTGTCAACACAGAACAGCTGACTCCGCCAGAAATGCCAAATCCCTCCGATGGGTCATTTCATTCTTGGCAGATCTGAGGCTGGGGACTTTGTCTGGACACTCAGTTTCCTAGGCAGATGAGCTGGTGGCCTCATAGGGGGTGGGGGGTGGCCTCCATCTGTTCAATGAGGCCTGGGCTTTTCTGCCCACATGTTCTCATTTCAGCACTTTTAGGTGGTTTTGAAGAGTTCAACATCTTTTGACCAAGCTGATCCTGAACTCACCATGTAGCCCAGGTTGGCTGTGAACACATGGCAATCCTCCTGCCTCAGCCTCCTGGGTGCTGGGATTACAGGCATGCACCACCACGTCCAGTTTACGTGGTGCTGGAAATCAAACTCAGTGCCTTGCACTTGATAGTCAAGTGCTTTAACCATTGTGCCATTCCTACAGCCCCAAGAGAGTGATTTTGTGGGGCTGTGCCTGCGTCACAGGAGGTGACGGCTGCTGCTTTCGGGCTCCGTGCAGTGCCCTCACTGCTGCTCAGAACTCAGTGAGAAGGTGCTAATTTGAGACAGGAAAATCTCTGATGAGCCACGCCACTTTATTTTTCCAACTTATTACAGTATTTTTTTTTTCCTGATGTCAGTTCTTCCTTCTAGGAAAACAAAAATGAGTATACTTTGGACAACTAGGGTATTTAAAGGAAACCAGAAGTCTGGGTATTTCACATTTCTTCAGGCTTCCTATCTCATATTTGTAATTTCTTCCTTTATTAACAGTCTACTCAGGGTCTAAGAAACTCTCAAGTATTTAGAAAAAGGAAGACATGGCAGTAATGCCTTAATCTCAAACTATACATTAAGGAAACAAATATTCTATATATGCTGGGGGCGTACGTACAGGGGAACACGATGTGAGAAGTTTGCAGTTTTGCCAGAGAGAATGTGGCTTCCGAGTAGGGGCAGAAGAGCACATGGTTGGTAAAGAGATTAGCATTAAAGAGAAGCCAGACACTTGGAGTCACAACTGCAATAGAGGTGCCCTGAACATGTATCAGGAGCCAGCAAGAGCCCACTTGTTATCTGTCACAGCCGGAGAAGGCAGAAGTCTTTGCTTGAAGAGACCCCCGCGCAGGGCATCCTGCAGGGCAACCCAGGAAGGTGAATCCCCAAGCAGTTCGGCCATGTAAGAGGTCAGAGCCACTGTGGCTGCTGTGGGCTGGGTGGCCAGACTCCTTACTGCCCGATTTTGTGGCAGACCTTTGCATCATCCACGTGGTGCTGCTTCACAGGCACTCAGAATGCAAACGTCGTATGGTCACGGGAGCTTCAGCAGGTCGCAGACGGCAGCCCTGAGGGCGGCAGTGTGCCTCGGGGAGGGCAGTACGTGAAGTTTTGAGGGAGAAGCCTGAGGGGCCTGAAGATCGTGGAATCTGGAGATGCCGGAAAGGTGGGTGTTGGGGAAGGCTACAGCCAGCCCCAGAGAGGGGCCGCCAGGGTTGCAGCCAGAGGCAGCGCCCCAAGTCTGCAGAGTGCCTGTCTCACCACATGTGGACGCAGCTACAGGATCTAATGAAACTGCAGGACTCGGGGCATGCCCTGCGCGGCTTCATGCCTGCTTTGTTCTGACTGCTTTCCGTCTCTGGTTCCTCTCTTGGAGTGGGCATGTTTGCCCTACATCCTTTTATGCTGGAGGTGTTGATAACTTCTCTTACAGCTGAGAGGCTGCCTTGTGTCTCGGAAGAAACTGTGGACACGGACTTCTATTTTTTTTTTTTTTTTTTTGAGACAGGGTCCCGCTCTGTAGTCTAGGCTGCTCCTGAACTCACTATGTAGTCCAGGCTGGCCTCGGACTCCGGGCAATCCTCTTACCATGGCATCCCAGGTGCCAGCACGCCTAGCTTATATGGTGCTGGGGAATCAAACTCAGGGCCATGTGCTTGCTAGGCAAGCGCTTTAACCTCTGTGCCATCCCTCCAGCCCCTGTACATGGACTTTTAGCAGTGCTGAAACTGCTAAGAATTTGCATTTTGCATAAGGAGGCGGATAGGCGCCTTCGGAGGACCAGGGGTAGAATGCTATAGCTTGGACCTGAAATGCCCCCGGAAGCTCCATGTATTTGGATACTGCAGAATACCTGTGGAACCACGTGCTGGCAAGCGATGGTGCCTGGTCAGAAGCTTGCTCTGGAGGGAGCGGATCACTGGCACGTGACCTGGAATGGACACATGCCCCTTCTTGTTCACCTGGCTTCCTGTATGCCAGACTGTGAGCAGCATTTCCTTTGGTTGGGCCTCTGCCTCGTGCCTCCACCACTGCTGGCCACTCATGAATGGGCAGGAACCTTCTGAAACTGCGGACTAAAATAAATCTTCCCCTCCTTAAGTTGTGAATGTCAGGCATTCTGTCCCAGCAACAGGAAAGAAACTAAGACACTATGGTTCCCCAATATTCTCATTTCCAAAGGAGGCCTTTTCCTCCTCTTCTTCCCAGATGACCTCCCAGGAAGCTGGGAGGCAGGACCTGGTCCGTTAGCTCCCAGAGGGTCCCAGAGACCCTCTCTGAGGCTGGTCCCAGCCATGTCTGCTTCAGGAGGATCTGGTTGGTGATCTTCTTGGGGATGGCCTACTTTTTCCACAGCTCTCCAGAGCAGGGTTTCAGGCTGTAGCACATAGGCCAGACTTCTTCCCCTTCCTCCTGGTAAGGTCTCAGGAACCTCATCTGGGAGGATCTGTGGCTCTGTAGACTCCCGAACATCCACCTGAAGGCCTCTGGACACTCCTCCGTGCTGATGGGGGAATTGAGGAACAGGAGGTCCAGCAGTGGCTTGCTCCAACAAGGCCTCCAAGGGCTTTTCCTCTGGGGCTGGCATGTTGCTCCCTGAGAACATTCTCAGCGCCCGGTACCTCACGGGAAGCAGGAGCTGAGGGGCATGCGCCACTGCTTCTCCCAGCAGGTGGGCTGGTAACGCTGTGGATCTGCAGGGGATGGTGGCCCAAACCATTCTGTTACACCCAGATCATGCTGAGACTGTCTGCCGCTCTTTTTCCGGAAAGAGGCTCAATCTCCCAAGAAACTCAGTGTCCTGGCTTGGGGTCTTGAAGATCACTTTCTAGACACCACCCTTTCCCTGCACCTCACGGAGGATCCCTGAGATGTCACTGCCCTTCAGGAGCTCCAGCAAGATGGTACTGGCATTCTCCTGCTTCCGGAAGATCTTGCCAAGCAGTCAGTGCCTGCCTAGAGGCTTCAAGGTCTCCTGCACGGCGACCTGGATCCCGGCCTTGCCACACTCTGCCGGGATGCTTGTCATCAGCAGTGACTTCCAATCATCCACTGAGCATCTTACACCAGTCCTCTGCCAGCTAGCTCTATGGCCATCCTCCCACCAGATAGGCACTTGCTCTCGTTTACGGCACTGATCAGGGTGCAGACACACACCGCCTCAGGACTTTCAGTGCAAGCCCAGCCAATGGGCTGAGAACAGGCCACCTTAAGAGCAGTTTCCAAGTTTTCGGGGCCTACTACCGTCACGAGCTCAGCACTTCCTAGGCATCTTCGAGCCTACCCCCAACTCGGGGGCTTGTGGCAGTGCGACTCCCGGTGGCTGTGCAGGCACCAGCCGCTACTTTACTAACCAGTGCCTGTGTTGGAGGCCACAGAGTACTGAGCCCTGTCCGTCTGATCTCCCATGGGCTCTCAGCCTCTCCCCAGTCAGCAGGGAAATGCTTCCACTCTGGCAACCAGAACTGGAGAGAAGTCACACAGCAGGGTGGCTTGGACTCTTGGCAAAACAATGCTTGATTTTACCTGAAGCCAGAGTCCCTCCAAGGAAGTGAACTCATGCTAGTTTGTGAAAGGCACTTTACTGTACAATGATGGAGTTAAAGTTGTAGGAACAGTGTAAGAAATGCACCGAGGCAAAGAGCCTCTGGTGACAGCCCTGGGAAGCACACGAGCAAAGAGCAAACGAGCAAACTACACCCACCAAAGAGGCCGCTTAAGACTTGTGTTGCTGTTGCCCAGGACCATAAGGACAGCAGAGGCCATTCTGCACCCCACCCTGCATACCTGCTTGTTACTGAGAGTAACGCTTAAGATAATCGGTAGGGGGCATGTCAGGCCCCCAGACCCTGCTTATCTCTTCTGGCCCCATACACATTCTGTTAAAGATCTATGGGTAATTGTTAGGAGTAGTTTTAGAAGCCCCTCATTGCAATTGATTGCTTAAGCTTTTAAGTATTTTTTCTTTCTGCATCGCTGTAATTCTTCGGCCCCAGATATATACAAGAGAAACACGTGCTCAGAGTTGCAGGCTGGTTCTCCTTCCTTGGGGCGATCAGTATCGGTGCAGTCCCTTTGGACCTCTATGTTCCAGAAAACCGGACTCCAAGAAATCGCGGTGTGTCCCTCCAGATGCCAAGTGGCACCTGCACCCCTCATACTCTCCACCCTCCTGTGTCGGACCTCCTCTCTGCTGACTGTGATTGCTGGCCTTTCAGGGACCCCCATGCAATCTAGTCTCCTCTGCTGTGTTCATCAGACACATTGACTAATGTCTGAGCAGGATTCAACATCTCTGGCACATAATGAAACCAGGAAGAGGTTGCTAGACATGTTCCAGAATGTTCTGTGAGAATCAAGGAGCTTATAACAGCTTCTAGCACAAGATGTCACCTACCTCTACATAGTGACAAGTATGAGTCTAAGTTCCAGCTAAGGCTGGAGGAATGCCACAGCGGTTAAAGCACTTGCCTTGCAAGCACAAGGCCCTGAATTCGATTCCCCAGCACCACATAAAGCTGGCCATGGTGGTGTGTGCTTACAGTCCCAGCACTGAGGAGATTGAGGCAGGTGGGCTGTCTTGAGTTCAAGGCCAGCCTGGGTAGACAGTGAATTCAGGACCAGCCTGGGCTACAGAGTGAGATCCTGTCTCAAAAACAAAAAAAATAAAAAACAAAAAGAGACTTTGTAGGCTCCAGCCAAGTTGCCCTGTTACACACAAGAATAACAAGCTTTTGTGCCTACTATCCAGTGATGAAGATTAATAAGCTTATTAAAAAAACATAACGATCCAGTATAGAAGGGTAAAAAATGACAACCCTTCGCAGTTTAACTGATTCTTCTAAAGAACACGGAGTTGTTCCATTCCTTTGATTTAAAAAAAATCCAATCATGATACACATGTGTAATCAGAAGTCTGAGGCAGGAGGTTCCCATGTTCAAGGCCACACTGGGAAACTTAGTGAGATCCTGTCTCAAAAAGTCAAAGGAGAATGGGGGGAGGGGTGGTTCAGTGGTAGAGAATTCTTGGGTACCATCCCAAAAAATCCAACTGAGAATCATTCAAACATTCAAAAACTTATTAATATGGGTGTAACAATTAGAAAAATAAAACCACAAGGCCAAATCAGTTAAGTTTATGAGTGAATTCCATGTCATGTCTAGTGAGGCTTGCAAATGCATGGTGGGCTATTTCTTTGGTTATACATGTGAACTATTAACATAATACTTTCTTCCTAGCCATTGAACATTAGTGGAAAAAAGGAAAAGGACAGGAAGCACATGTATGACAGAGCTGGTCCTGGGGGTACCTGGGGAGAGGGGTGAATGTAAAAGGGAAGAGTCTCTCCTGCAGTCACAGTCACTCGGGGAATGGGGATGCCTCCTGAGAGCCTCGCTAGGTGATCTGACGGTTGTGCAAACATCACTGCATTCCCTTGCACAAAATGAGACAACTACTGTGTCCCTGGGTGATGTAATCTTCTGGGGCCACTGGAGGGTCTTCCATTGTTGGCCAGGTGTCGTTGTTTGGTGTGATTCTCTCTCCTGGTGACCGTTGTGTGGACAGTGCATTGGGGGCTACAACCATTTTTCCTTTGGCCTAGAAATTTCCATCAATCCCAAGGTGCGGTGTATACCACTGATACTGGCCTGTGGCCGTGGCAGCAGCAGCTCCTGCTGGGGACAGCACTTCTGGGAGACTTTGGAGGCTGTGCTACACAGTGCCAGGAAGCCAGAGGGCAAACTGCTGCCTCACTCCTGTGCCTGGCAGCGTCTGGCCCTTGTGACTGCTGGTCTATCCAGGTAACTTCTCTGGGTGACCATCCTCCCCTCTGGAGTATTTAGAAGAAAAGCGGGAATGTAAAAAAGACAATGATCAGAAAGAACTATCTGCTAGGTCTGAGGGCATGTGTCACGCCGAAGTCAGGCTCTCTTCAGAGGGCTGTGTCACCCAAGGTAACCCCCACCTACAACACAGCTTTCAATAAGCAGATGAGAAGCAAAACACGACAAGCCACAGGCAGAAATGTGTGTGCATAGATAAATATGAGGGGGGCCATGGGGCAGTGTGGAAAGGGGTCAGGCTTTGAGGTGGAAGAGTCCCACTAGAACTGTGCTTGTTCGTCTGTTTTGAAACAAGGCTTCACTCCAGAGTCCAGGCTGGTCCTGAACTCATTATGTAGCCTAGGCTGGCCTTGAACTCACAGCAATTCTGCCTCAGCCTCCACAGTGCAGGGATTACAGAGGTGCACCAGCACACCCGGATATTATGTAGTGCTGGGAGGTAGAACCTGGGGCCTCCAGCTTCCTAGGCAAGCGCACAGCCTTCCAAGGAAATCGCCGCTAGATCCCCGGCTTCGGACATCCAGCACCCACATTCCGCTAGCTCGGATTCCTGGATTCCTGTAGTGGAAAGGGTGTCGCACAGGGCTGTTGGGACTAAGAAATGATGTCATTGAGGGGCTTCATTCACACGCAAAGCACGGGAGGGCAAGCTCGCATCCAAACTGGGCAACTGAGCAACTTGGCAATACCCCGTCTCAAAATTAAAAATAAATCAAATAAATGAAATGGCTTGGGGATGTAGCTCAATGCCAAGTCTCTGCGTTGAACCCGCCATGAATAAATAAAAACGCCGAAGCACATCTGACGCTAAGTGCCACAGGTCCGCCTCTCGCCGGTCACAGCTGTACTCTCATCCTTCACTTTCCCCTGCTAATCACGCAACTTCAGGCACCACGAGGACCAGCATCTGCAGCCTGTGGCTGAATGCCTCCCAAATTTAACTCCATTCATTAAACTATCTTTTTAATGCTGGGGCCGGAGGTGGGGAGGGCTGACCGCGCGCAGCTGGGCTGGTGGTCACTCACACCGCCCAGCGAATCCTCCCTGCGGCTCGCTGCCTCCCAGCCCTAGCCCACCCCGGTCACTGGGCATGCGCAGACCTCCCAGCGACGCGTGGGCATCGGTTCTGCAGCTTTCTCCCACTCCGGGGGCAGGCGGGGCTACGACCCACCAGAGACCTGGGCTGATAGGCAGAGGGGCCGTGGGGACGTCGAAGCAATCAAAAGGGGGTGTTACCAACACAGATCAGAGGGCACCCTGGGTGGCCCCCGGGCTGGGGGCCCAGGCTGGAGGTTCCCACGGAGACGCCAAGCCCCCTCCGCCTTTCCTTCGTGTGGCCCCACACCATTCACATTCTCACTGCCCGCGTCGTACCATCCGGCAACCATGGGCGGGCTTAACGCCCCGCCCAGCAAGTGGCATTTGGCAACCTGCGAATGCTGGCGGCTCTGGCGCAGCGCGCAACACGGGCGCGGTGCCCCGGAAGCCGGAAAGGCTGAGTATCTCGGGAGTGGGCTTAAATCTGCTTCTCCCCCCCGCCTCTTTCTGTCGGTAGCGGTGGCGGGAAAGACAGTACATCGCGTCGCCCTCTGAGTCCAGCCTGGGACTTGCCTTTGCTCCGACACACACTAGGCTCCAGCAAAGTGGGGGGTCGCACCCTCTCCAGGCGGCCGCCCAGGGCCGGGTCTTCACACCGCGCTCTGCTACGCTGCCACGGCCCGTGGGCCTACGTCTGCCTATCCCTCGCCGCGCCCCTCCGCTCTCTCCCCGCCATCTTGCTCGTTTCGTCCCCCAAATACTGCGGGTGCTCCCTTCACCCCGCTTCACTCGGTCCACGCCGGCGCGGAGCTAGACTCGAGCTCGGCCGCCGCGTCCAGCACCACCGCTCGCCCGTCCCTTGCTGTCCGTCTCCCTCTCTCCCGGTGTGCCGGCACCAGCCACAGGGACCCTTTTCCAATTCCTCAGCAGGCTCCGGGCAAGGGGGCGGGGGTCCGAACCGTGGGCGCCACGCCCCCGACCAGGGGCCCGGCGGGTGCGGGCCTGGGGCGCAGGGCCCGGGCTGCGCTCTCGGGTGTCCGCCCCGCGCGCGCTCCCCGCGTACTCACCCTGGCGCGGGAGCGGCCTGCGGGGTAGATGATGCGCACCCATTAGCCAGCGGTTTGGCGGCTTCACTTCCGGAGCGCGGGGCTCCGGGCGTCCCGCCCCCACGCGCCCCGCCCCGCGCCCCGCCCCGCGCCGCCCCGCCCTGCTGCCGGGAACCAGCGGCCGCCTGCTCCGACTGCCGCAGCCTGTCTGTCGTCGCCTGCCTCCCGGACCTAACTTTGCCGCTTGCCGGGGCGCGAAGGGGGCGTGGACGGGGAGGGGAGACCGCCGGGTCAGGGGGCGGGACCGCGAGGGTGGGTCGCCGGCTCGCCAGGCTCCTTCCTTTCTGGGCACCTTGCGGCAGGCAGAGAGCGGCGGCTGCTCGGGGGTTAGCGAGGCGTAGGGACCCGCGGACGAGCGGACTGACGGACGGAGTGGACCCTCCCGCAGCCCCCGCGCCATGGCCGAGAGGAAGCAGTCCGGGAAGGCGGCAGAGGATGAAGAGGTCCCTGCCTTTTTTAAAAACCTGGGCTCGGGCAGCCCCAAGCCGCGGCAGAAATTCTGCGGCATGTTCTGCCCGGTGGAAGGGTCCTCGGAGAACAAGACCATCGACTTCGACTCGCTGTCGGCGGGCCGGGGCTCGGGGCAGGTGGTGGCCCAGCAGCGGGACGTGGCCCACTTGGGCCCCGACCCGCAGGCGCCGCACCCCCGGCAGGGCCGGCGTGCCGGCGGGGAGCCATCTGTTGAATCCGGGCGCAAGGTGGAGATCCGGAGGGCCTCGGGCAAGGAAGCCCTGCAGAACATCCACGACCAGGTTGGTGTGGGGGTGCAGGGGGTTCCGGGGACGGGCGCGGGGACGGCGCCGGCAGGGCCCCTTCCACCCGCGGCGAGCCGAGCACCCGGCGCGCCCGCCCCGGACGCGCCCGCCCCGCCCGCCCCTTCTCGCGCAGGGTGCGGCGCGCTCGGGCTCGGCGCCCACAAAGGCTGTCCGCACCTCATCGGGCCTGGCGGCGGGAAGTGGGCGGAGAGGACAGGCCGATCCCGGCCGGGGGCGTCGGGCGGAGGGCTCGGGCGGACCGCGGTTCCATTCTTCTCGAGCCCTCCCGGCGGCTTCCGATGGCAGCCGTGGCTGGGTGCCCCACCCTTTTCCGATGCAGCTCGGAGCGCGCCGCGGGGGGCTCGCGGAAGGGACTCCGAGGGGCCGGGACGGGTGGGGGCGCCCCGGGCCTGGGGGCCGCTCGCGGTCGCTCGTCCTGTGGTGGCCGCCTCGCTGCCCCCTGAGCGCTGAGGTCAGGACCATGGCCAGCGCCTCCCCGGCCCGCCTGGGGCCTCTCCCCACCGCGGACTCGCGTTCACGGCTTGCGCGCAGCCTGGGAGGCCGCGGAGCCGCTCGAGGAAACCCCGAGTCTCCTAAATCGCCCGCGTGGAGAGCAAAGTTCCGCTCAGCAGCTCGGCGAGGGCGTCCCGGAGCGCTCCCACGCCCTGCTGGGCAGGCTCTTTGGGGATGGGGATTAAGTGGGCTACGTTCAAAGAAGAAAAGAAAAAAGAGGAGAAAACGCCCCCCACCCCAGCCCGTTTGAAGACTGGATTCCGTATTTTATGTTAATGGAGAGACAAAGGCTAGTTTGTACCACGTTCATTTTAGGAAATGCAACACACCCTCGGGCCCAGGGGAGCGGGGCGCCCTTCCTGCAGGCCTCTTCTTGCACAGGCCCTTCTGTCTTCACCAGGGTGACCTTTATACTTGGGCGATATTTTTTTTTCACAGCCTTAATTTCTTAACGGATCATTTGCCGTGCAGAATGTTTCAGCGCTTCTTTGCGGTTACTCTCCCACGCCCACGGCAAAGATGAAACAAATCAATCAGTGAATGATCAATGAGTATTTATTGAACATTTGCTGTGTGCCTTGGATTCTAGGCAGGAGGGAGGTTAGTCATAAAAAGTTCCGGTGGCTTCATCTCAAAGAGCGTCCGGAGAGGTAGTGGTGGTCTGCACGTCCTCACAGAGGGACTCGGGAGCCTTTCAGGGTTGGTGATAATAGCTGGAGCATGATGTTGCTGTTTATGGATGTGGCACAAGGTTTTGTAGCTGTTGTGTGGTTTTGGTGGTACTGGGGGCTGAACACTGAGCCTTCACACTGAACTGTATCCCCAGCTCCCCTTTTTAAATTTTGGATTTTGAGACAGGGTCTCACTAACTTGCTAAGTTGCCCAGGCTGAGCTTGAACCTACGATCCTCCTGCCTCAGCTTCCCAGAGTGCTGGGATTACAGGCCTGCCCCACTGGAGCTGGCTTGTAGCTTTTGACTTTTATCTGACCAATTCTAGGGAAAGTAAGCCATTTGCCGTCATTTTCAAAAGGTGAGGCAATTTATCACTTATTTTTTACACTTCTCTGTCCTTTGATTTATTCACGTGGGGAGTGTCTCGTATCCATAGGCAGCTGGACAATGTAAATCCAAAAATTTGCTTTGTCCAAGTGACCAGGCATCTGAGTAAAGCTTCTCGAACTGTACTTGTACTGGAAGCTGAGTATGAAATGCCTTCCTCCGTGGTACACAGGGCCAAGGCCAAAGGCAGAGAGTATCAAGGTTCTGTGGACAGTCGCGCATCTAGCAAATGGTGCTGGCCATTCTGATGGCCTGGAGGGAGCAGAAAATATCTGGAGAGTGAAGGAGACATCATGTAAAAGCGAGGCAGGCAGATCAGGGGCTGGGGCATAGCTCAGCAGTTACAGCCCTTGCCCAGCAAGCACAAGGCCCTGAGTCTGATTCCCCAGCCCCTAAGCCCTGGGTGGTGGCTCGTGCATATAATCCTGGTAGTTGCAGGGATTGGGGAGAATGCCAAGGAAGGAGGATTGTTGTGAGTAAAATTAAGACCAGCCTGAACTATAGAGTGAGACCCTGCCTCCAAAAGATGTAGATCTAGGCAGAGGTAGAGTGGCCACTCTGTATTGATGTTGGTGCGTTAAAACTCCAGTGGGGTGTAGTTTCTACTGGGTTGAATAGCACATCTCTTTTCCTGTCCATTTAGAAGCTTAGATGTTTGATCACCATGGCCACTTGTTTGAAACTCTAGACCCGAGGTCCCCGACTTTAGGCTGTAGGCTGGTGCTGGTCCGTGGCCTCCTAAGGATTAGAACACAGTGATGGATGAGTGTCGAGCAGAATGTGAGCCACCAGCAAAGCCCACCTCCTGTAGTGTGCTCCTATCAGGTTCCAGTGCTTCTGCCTATCCGATGGAGGCAGAGCTTCGAGCTCGCCATTTTAAAGTTATTCTCCAGCAACCTACGGCATGACAAGGGCCACAACCGCCAGCCCTGCCCTCAGGAGAAAGGTCTTCAACTGAACCAGTCCCTGATGTCAAGAAGGTTTGGGGCCACTGCTCTAAGTATAATAAAAATTCTAAATTGTAATTTTAGGGCACATGGAGGCCGGAGATCTGAAGAGAAAAATGCTCAACCAAAAACCCAAGGCAGTTTTATCCTCCACAAACCACGTTTTCTCTGACTGCCTGGCTGTCAGGAAGGGAGGGCGATTCTGGCATAGCCTGTCTGCAGCTCCTCTTGAGTGGGAGCATTGATTCTAGCAGGGATGCTCCCGTGGGAATTTGCCATTCATGATTAAGATCAATTAACTGGGCTGGTGCTTCCAGTGTTTGAAGTATTCATGTCTGTATAAGACAGAAAAAGCATTTGATGGGCAGGAGTGTATTGCATGTATGTGTCTAACCATGGTAATTTCCAAAAGCAACCTGGGCCCGCCATGGCAACTGAATTGAGTGGCTAATAGCTAGTTTTAAGGTCATGAGCAGCTGGCCACCTGCCTCTCCATGATGCCTCTGGAAACCCTGGCAGGGAGAGGCGAGCCACGTGGCCCCGGGGACACTGATGCATGCCTCTCTCCTCTCATGAATCTGACTGGGTGGGTGCTGTTACTGTTTGGTCAGAAGTGGCCTTGCTCCACGGTTACACTGCTGGCCTGCTGTTCCTCCAGCAAGGCTTTGGGAAGGGAGGGTGTGTGTGTCCTGGACCCATGTGGCTGAGGGGGTTGAGTGGCTGCATTTGGAGGGACTGAGTGAAGTACGCTGGGGTGGGCAAGCAGATCCGCACCAGCAAGGTTCCACGCGGATGGCCAGACTTCATTGCAGGCAGAGTGGCCATGAATGAAGAACTCTTGTCACTCCCTTTTCTCCAGGTGTCCTTGCAGAAGTCCCCTCGGGGCACTTGAGGCTTCTTCATGGTCACTGTGACTCAATACCCGGCATCCACAATTTAGGGAGGAAAGATTTATTGTAGTGTACAGTTTCAGAAGGTGTCAGTCTGACCATGAGTGGGCAGCTGGAAAATGGTGGAATCACATGGTGGGGCTGCAGCTAGAGCTGGAACAGGAGTTTCTGGGGCGGAGGTCCCTACAGTGTGATGGAGCAGAGAGAGCCTGGGGGAAGGGCGGAGCCAGCACATGCCCCTCCAGGTCAAGCCCAGGCCTCTGCCCCTTCCCACCAGGCCCTGCCTCCCAACCCTACACAGTATCCTTAGGAACATGAGGCTTTTGGGGGACACCCCAGATCCCAACCACAAGAAGGTGTTTACTCATTATCATCATTGAAGGATTCTGAACGTCTCGGGATGGGACTGGATGGGCAGCTGTGTTGGTGTGTTAGCCTCCTATCACTATAACAAAACTCCTGAGGCAGAACTACTTATGAACTAAAGAGAGGTTTGTTTTAGCTGATATAGGTCCATGATTGGTCCAGATTTAGGCCTGTAGTGAAGATGGCACATCATAGTGAGAGCATGTATCAGAGAGAGAGAGAGAGAGAGAGAGAGAGAGAGAGAGAGAGAGAGATGACAAGAAATGACATCCTGAGCCAGGAAGCAGGAGAGAAGAGGGATAGAGCAGGGTCCTTCAGTCCTTTGGAGAGAACACCTGCATACAGTGACCTAGGGACCACCCATAAGGCCCCACATTTTAAAGGCCCATGGCTCCTCCCAGCACCATCATCCTGAGAACCAAGCCTTTATGGGTGCAACTCTGGGGGGCATTCAGCATCCAGACTAGGGCCCCTCAACCTCTTCCATTCCTCTGAAGAATTTCCTCTCTCCCCCACTAGACTTGGTTTTGCCAGAACTGGCTGCTCGGCCAGATCATGAATGTGCCCTCCAAAGGCCCATGTAGCCAGTGGCGTGTGCAGGTGGTGGCAGCGGGGAGGTGACGACTCTGTGAGTGAACGGCACAGAGCTCTCCTGGACTTGGCAGTGCCCCTGCTGTGGGTTCAGCATGTCCCTGCAGCTTGTGTTGAAACTTGGTGCCCAATACAATGCTGTTGGGAGGCGGGGCTTGATGGAAGGCTCCACCCTCACTCATGGATTAATGCTGATTATAAAAGCTTTGAGGCTGGGATGCGGTCTCTCTTCCTGTTTCACCCATGTAACCCCTTCCGCCATCTTATGTTGATCGTTGCCTTCCAAGTCTCCAGAGCCATGGGCCACATGAATGTCTGTTCATTCTTTATTAAACAGCCGCAAGGATTTGGTAAGACAGTTGCCAAAGTCTGTAAAATCCTTCCTTGTATTCCTTCCCATCCCACATCTCCATCCCCAGCCCTGTGTGGAATCTTGCCCGGCCCTGGGTGCCCAGCACACTGTGGCCCCTGTACTGCCCACCAGCATCCCTGCCCCATCCTCAGGGCTGCCCTTCTTGGGCTCTCTTCCTCCAGAGGACAACAGAGTCTCCAATCACCCTTTTCCCCACTGCTTCTCCCACTCAACAGTCTTACTTGCGTTGTGCTCAGCTCCTGGGAAATTCCAGGGATTAATTTCTCTCCCCCTGTGTGAGTAGCTGATGCCCAGGTTGTCCTCAGAGGTTCTTGTGGATAACAGAATAGTCTGTGAAACAAAATGGAGGTCTGGTTAGAGGGATGTGCGGTGGAGATTTGGCTGGAAGCCTAGACCAAGGATAATCATTAGCAAATTTGATAACTAGGTGTTTTTGTTTTGTTTTGTTTTTGTTTTTTGAGACAGATGTCACTGTGTAAGCCAGGCTGGTGCTGTACTCATTATGTAGCCCAGGCAGGCCTCGACTCAGGCCATCCCCAATGCTGGGATACAGGTGTACACCACCACACCTGTATTATGTGGTGCTGGGGAGTCACACCCAAGGCCTTGTGTTTGCTAGGCAAGTGCTTCAATCACTGAGCTGTGCCCTCAGCCCTTGAAACTTTGATAATTTGAAGCCATATTGGTTCCAAATACGACCTCAGATACGAACATTTTTGTGCTCAGGATTCCAAAAACCTAAGATCCCTGCACAAATTCCTAGGGAGGGAATCAGAGGAAGGTGCCCTTGTGGGGAACAAAATGATAATTATTGGTTGCTCCTGATTCCTTGGCTGAGTATTGAACTAATCATACACTTGGTTAAATTAGAAAAATAATTTCAATTGTGGTAAAATATACATAACATAGAATTTGTCATCTTAAGCATTTTTAAACTGTGCAGTTCCATAGTGATGAAAGGCTCTCATTGGCATGTGGAAGATCTCCAGCACATTTCTATCTTGCGGGAGCTGAGACTTTTTTTCTTTTTCTTTTTTTTTATGCCCTTTGTCTAGGTTTCTCCACATTGTAGTATGTGACAGAATTAATTTCTTTATTTCCTTCAGCATTTAGGACGGAACCCGCGGCACTGTATGGCTGAACGACCTCCCTAGTCCTTTTATTTTTTTACTTTGTGACGGGTTCTCATTAGTTTTCCCAGTGTGGCCTTGAAGTTGTGATCCTGCCTGCCTCAGCCTTGTGAGTAGCTGAGATGACAGGTACGTACCACCTAGCCTGGCTCGTTCCCTCTCTCTCTTAAAGGCTACGTAATGGTTTTATAATAAATTATAAGAAGTCATTAATGACTAAAAATTATTACTCACTTTGGCATGGTGGTTCTCTCCTCTAATCCTGGCACTCCGAGAAGCTGAGGCAGGAGGATCGCAAGTTCAAGCCCAGCCTGGGCAGCTTAGCAATGTAGTGAGACCCTGTCTCAAAATTGTAAAAAGGAGGAAGAAGACCTGGGAACATATCTTAGGGCAAAGGCCATGAGTTCAGTTCTCAGCTACACACACACTCTCACACACATGCACACAGACACACCCTCACACACACAAAAGTGTTGCTCAACTGATAGGTCCGCAGTTAATTCATTATGGGCAGAGGGCTGCGTTTGGGTTAAGATTCTCTAGCTTGGTGCCGAAGGCCTGAGTGGAAGGAAACCCCACCAGCCAACCAGACTCTGCGCCTCTACCGCCTCTCCGTGTGTAGATCAACAGGATGTTGGCACAAAAACACAGCCCTCGCCTCAAAGAGAATAAGAGTTAGTTTATTCCAGAGCCAAATCTGAGCGACCATGGCCCGGGGAGACTTAGATTCAGGTAGGCCCTGTCATATGTGCCTGCGGTTTAGCACCTTCACTGAGTTTTATAGCTACAGAGAACAAAGGAAGCTGGTGAGTTAAGTCATTCTTTAAGTGTGTTGGCCAGAGCATCAGGTGAGCGGTGCACAGAGAAGGGGCGGATCCCGGAACAGGCCTCAGATGTTACCTGAGGATGTTCTTAGCTTTCCAGTTGGTGGAACGCTGGGGGATTGCCCTGTGCGTTTCAAAGGCTTTATCACAGGATTGCTATGTCGGATGTGGCGGGGAGGGGCGGCGGACGTGGCCGTGAAAAGGGCCAAGACAGCCCCTGATGATCTGGCTGTGACATTCCAGCCTCTGTGCTGTGGCTGGGAGTCCAATTAGTGATCCGTAGGAGGCTTGATACAGAGACACTCTGTCCTGGGAGCTTCAGTTCACAAGGAAGAGAACTGTCACTGGATTACCACTGACAACATCTGGTCCTGACCCTTTTAACACCACGGTAGAGTCCATAAATGCTGGATTCCGTGCCGGGGAAATTAGGGCTGGGCTGGGCAATTTTCCAGCCCTGATAGACAGGCCAGGTGTTCCTCACGGGCCTTTGGTGCAAGTATCTCTGTACTTCCTCCTGAAAGGATGGAGAGCCAGGATTGGTCACACGTTTGGATGTCTACACCCGTGGTGGGTGGCGCTTGAAGGGACGTGTGCTTGCTTGATTTCCTCCATCAGGAGGCCAAATAGTGATGCTCTGAAAGTCGCTTCCCCCACAGGACTCAGGTGATAGTTTCAGGACAAGGATGGAGGGCTCTTCTCAGCCACACTGCAGCTCTATACCAGAAAACTGTGTGGTTTATACATCTTACTTAACTCTAGAACAAGTGTGACCCAACCTCTGCTCGCCAGTTTTTGAGTGAAAGAGTCTTGGGCCACATACACAATATGTAATACAGTTAGTGTACCATTTATAAGTAGCTTCAATAAGGATACTTTCCAGTTTTTTCTCTTTTGTGAGATAGTTCAGGCTGGTCCTACATTCACTACATAGCCAGGTTGGCCTGGCAGCCCTCGTGCCTCAAAAATGTGTAGTATTAAAACAATCAGGTGGAAAAAAGCTAGCAGTAGGCTGTGCTTTGACCATTCCTGACTCTACAGGCTGGAGTGTGCAGAATGTCGTGGAGCCTTGCTCTGATGCCCTTTGAGGTAGGCAGTATTCCCTTCCTGTAAATGATCAGATTTTGTGATAGGTACTGACCTAATTTTCTAGGTCTTGCATTTCAGAAAGTTCACCGACAGGGGTTTGAACTGGGGTTTCCTAGCCTGGTCCCATATTTCTCCCAAGCCAGTCAGCAAGACTGCCCGTGATGGGAGGTGGACGGAGATGTGCAGTTCAGTTCTGTAGACAGAATGCTTTGTATTTTATTGTACTTCCTGTTCTTTGTGGGATAGGCCAGTGCGAAGCATTTGTGTATGCTATTTTATTTATTTATTTTTATGTGTTTATTTTTGAAGAATGGAGTCTTACTCCGTAGTCCAGGCTGGTCCTGACCTCACTCTGGAGCCCAAGCCGGCCTCAAGCTCAGGCCATCTTCCTGCCTCAGCCTCCCATGAGCTGGGATTGCAAGTTTGTGCCACCACTTCCGGCTCATATACTCTTTTATTAACTAATCCTAAATGGACTCTCTTGCTACTGTTATCCTTATTTTACCAAAGAAATATCTGAAAGAGCCGGACACGGTGGTGTGTGCCTGCAACCCCACCTACGTGGGAGGCTGAGGCAAGAGAAGGACAAGTTCAAGGTCAGCCTCGATGACTTAGTGACACCTGCCCATCTGACGACGATGATGATGATGATAATAGTAATAAATAGTAATAATGATAAAGGGCTGGGTGTACAGTTCCTAGCATGTGAGTTCAACTGGGTTCAACTGCTAGTACTGGACAAAGAAAAGAACAGAAAAGAAAACGAAAGAAAGAAAAAGAATATATGAAGGTAAAAGATACTTGCAAAGCTACTTTCTAATGAAACGGGAGAGAGTCAGAATTTGAACCCAGCACTATGTGCCTGGAGAGTTTCTTAATCATTGTGCTCTACTTTACTGAGTTGCTTTCATAGTAGTTATTTTTTGTTTTATTTCCAGAGGATTAACTGTTGAAAAAAGTTGCAAGCATCCACTCTGTTTCCTGGTTTTTGTTCTTTGAAGTCATGTAGAACACGGGCCGTTGGCCTGTCTTTATGAATGTGCCCTGTTCCGCCCATATTCGGCCCATCATTTTTTTAAATATAAGAAATGTCGTTAGATGTCTCCGGGACTCTGGCCAACTCTGACAGGATGAATGACATTCCTTTCTAAGATTAGAGCGACGTGATGACAATAGGATTTTTCTCCTCAGTGTAAATCATGGTCTAAGTCAGCTCGGTTGCATTAAGACATTGCCATCAACTGGGGCAGTTTGAACAACAGACGTATAATTATTTCCCACAGTTCCCAAGGCTGGAATGTCTAGCTGGAGAAGCGAGGTGACGGTGGGCACGCCAGGTCCTAGGTGGCTGTATTGCTGCATCTTCGTGTATTAGAGCAGAGGGAAGCTGCTTCTTCTCTCTCTCTCTCTCTAAATTTATTTTTTAAATTAAAATTTTATTTTTGAGGCAAGGTCTCATAAGTGGTCTTGAGTTTGAATCCTCCTGCCTCAGCCTCCTGGATGGCTGGGGCTGCCGATGTGCACAGTTATACGCAACTGTTACCTGTTTTATAAGGACACTAATCCCATCACGAGGCCCCACCCTTGTGACCTGATCACCTTGCCAAGGTCCCACCTGCTAATTCCCTCTGACTGGGCCTCAGGGTTCGTTTCACCGTGTGACTTTGTGAGGGTCATAGCGTGTACCTTGGAGCAGTCACGGCCCGACTGGCAGACACTGGGTCATTTGCAGGTGGGGCTGCCGGGTGTTCGGATCCAGTTGGCTGCTGGCTGTGGCTTCGGAGCAGAGGGTGATGCTAGGTGCAGGAATGGCTCGGAGAGGCAGGAGGCTGGACTTAAGGTTGTTGGTGGGTTTTTTCTTCATTTTGAGCTCAGGGCCTTTGCACTGAAATACATCCCTGGCTCTTAAATTATTTTTCTTTTTGAGCTGGGCCCCTGCTAATTTCCCCAGGCTTCTGCTTCCCAGCGTGCTTTGTGCATACGCGTGACATGACGCTCAGCTTGGGGTTTTTGAGCAAATACATGAAAAATACAGTGAATATTTAAAATTTAGAAAATGGCTCACAGTGAGAGACGCGTTGCTCTGAATCCCCCTGCCCGGCGCAGGACATGCCTGTCCCGTGTGCTCGCCCCTGCCGAAGGGGCGCGGGAAGCCCTGGTTCACACTTTCAGTTGTGCCGTAGTGGCTGCCCCGGTCCCCTGCATCAGTCCCGAATGTTTACCTTTTGCGGTCATGTTGACCCTGGGGACAGCCCAGGGCACGCAAGGAGGATGCGCTGTCGTGTGTCACGAGCTTGCCTTCCACTGGATGCACGCAGCAGTGGCGTTCACTGCATTTTTTCATACCTGGTAGAGACCATTTGTTTTAAACCTTTTTTTTTTTTTTGAGACAGGGTCCCGCTCTGTAGCCCAGGCTGGTCCTGAACTCACTGTGGAGCCCAGGCTAGCCTTGGACTCAGGGCAATCCTCCTGCCTCAGCCTCCCAAGTGCTGCAATTACAGGCGTGTACCACCATGCCCGGCTTATGTGGTGCTGGGGAATTGAACTCCAGTACTTAGCACTTGACTTAGCGCTTGCTAGGCAAGTGCTTTAACCTCTGAGCCGTTCCTCCAGCCCTGCTTTAGTTTGTATAGCTTCTTAGTTTCTTACATTTTTTATTTTCCCCCATTATTCAAAATGTATTTTCTGTGAAAGGTATTTTTTAATTACAGAAAACAGAATATGATTTTTTATCAGGATTTTATTAAATTTATCTAAATTATTGTGAAGCATATTTACTTTTGCATTCTTAAGCTTTTCTGTGTAAGTTTGTGTTCTGTCTTGCCATTTATCTAAATAATGTATTTTTCCCTGTGAAATTTCCTGTTAGATTAATTCCCAGATGTTTTATTGCTATTGTTAATGGGAAATTTCCCGGTAATATTTAATAGTTCTGGGAGACTTTTGAGTTAGTAATTGGACACCAGATGAGATCGGTCTTGGTTCTAACGGTTTCCCTTTGGCTCTCTTGGGATGATCTTATCTGTAGGTAATAATCCTCTTGTGCATTTTTGGGGTGCAGTACTGGGGATGGAACCAAGGATTTTGTTCATTCTAAGCGATTACTCTACCACTGAGCTACACTCACAGCTTTTTTTTTTTCCTGTGGTCCTGGGAATTGAACCCAAGACCTTACACTACATCCTCCGCTGCTTCCCCCCTCGACCCCTGGAGACAGGGTGTCACTGAGTTACTAAATTGCCTGCTGGGACTCAAATTTGAGATCCTTCTACCTCAGCCTCTGAGTGCTGGGATCACAGACATACACCACCATGTCCGGCTCAAGTGTAGTTTTTGCTAGTGCTTTTGTTTGTTATTTATGTCTTAGTCTGATTGTGTTGGCTAGAACTTCCAGCACCTGGGCTAGAGGTATAGCTCAGTGGCCACAGCGCATGCCTAGCGTGCTCAATCCCTGGGTTCCATACCCCAGCAATGCATAAAAATTAGCCGGGCATGGAGGCTCACACCTGTAATCCCAGCACTCGGGATGCTGGGGCAGAAGGAGGGCCATGAGTTGGAGGCCAGCCTGGGCTACAGAGTGGGTTCAGGGCCAGCCGGGATCAGAGAGCAAGACTGTCTCAAACAAACAAAAAAGAACTTCTAGAACCATAGCGGCAGTAGAGTTCTTTGCTTGCTTTCTGATGTTAAGAAGAAGAGACCTTCTTCAGTCTTTCATCATTACTGGCCTTTTCTCTTGTGTCACTTTTCAAGAGCGACATTCTCTAATGTGTCTTAATTCATACCAGAGTGTTTCGTCACTGTCCCCTGCTGGGGATCAGCAGGCGCACGTCTGTGGTTGTGAGCAAGCTAGCTGTGTGGTGGGGGTGCACACCCCTCCCCGCAGGAGCGTTGTGCTTGTCTGTAAGAAGGTTCTGGAGAGAGGTCTGGGCTCTGGCTTGGTGATTTGGGGCACCCAAGAAAGTGCTGATTCCCGCGTAGGGTGCTGTCTGGAAGTGGGGATAACTCTAGACTGGGTGACTCAGTAGTTCCGGCTCTAGGAGGGCAGGTGAGGCTGAGGCTGTAATTGCTGAAGAAGCAGCGGACACTCAAAGTAGGTGGGGAAAGTTGTGTGTCGGGCGACTTGGAAGTTTGGGTGTTTTGTTAGCTGTGACTCTAGAGCGGTCTTGTCTTGATCCGTCCTGGACAAGCGTGGCCTTGTCTGATCCTGCTGTTCCGTGAGTTTGTTGCTGCTCAGCCCTGACTGACAGGCCAGCGACATTTCAGTGATGGATCGTGTGCGTATACAAATGTGAAGATGGCAGAGGAGGGCTGGAAAACCCCAGTCACCGGGTATTGTCGCAGCCCATTTATCTGTGTGAATAGATAAATTTGGATATACAGATACCAGAGTGACAGGTGTGGCGGCACACACCTGTAATCCCAGCGCTCAGGAGGCTGGGGCAGGAGGATTCCTGTGAGTTTGAGGCCACCCTGGGCTCCGTAGTGAGTTCAGGAATACAGAGCAAGACCCTGTCTCAAAAAAAAAAAAAAAACAGGCAAACCCCCAAATGCTTGCCATTGCGTTACAGTGACCTACAGTGTAGAGCAACACACTGTACAGGTGTGTGGCCCCAGAGCAGGGGCTGCACCACCAAGTGTGCCGTGGGCCACACCAGTGGGGCTCACGCCGGTGCACCCACGGGTGTCCACCTACTGGCGTCTTGCCAGCCATCCTCCGGACGCGTGCCTGGGTTAGGCAGTGTGTGCACACATCTGGCTTTTCCCTGCACTCTTGAGCCTCAGACGCGGATGCCTGGATTGTATTCTCAAGTGTTGAGAGCTGTCTTCCTCCCGTCCACTGCTGGTACCCAGCGGGCTCTTTCCTGGTGGCGTCTCCTGTCCCTTGACCTGCAGGAATGTTTTACAGGGCAGGATTGTTTCCCTTTGTCTTGGTTTTCGGTTCAGGTGAGACTCTTTGGGGTTCGTGCGTTTTAGCAGAGAACTGTGCTGGCCGTCATTGGCCCCCTCTGGTGACATGTGCCAGTTGATTCAAACACCACCTCCTCATCCGATTCCCGTTTTCTGGGCAGTGGCTTCAGATTTTGGCTCTCACACACCAGTCGTGTTTCAGAAATAAATTTGGGGAACAACACAAGGGCTGCCAACGCCTTATGTTGAAGCTTTACTACCTCGTATCAGCTCATAAAAAACACGCTAGTACCAAGACCAGGAAAGAAAATTAACTCAGGCATTTAAAAATATGCATACTTGTGCATACTACTTAAAGCAGTATCTTTACTTTTTAATTTTGACCAAGATTTGTGAAAACTCTGCCCCAGGAAGCCTGGTCACCTGCTGAGCCAGCCCTGGCTGACATGGTCCCTGTGCCGTGTCGGTCATGGCCCGCCTGTGGGAGTTCTCGTCATTGTTACACACAGAGGCGTGGCCCTCCCTTTGCAGGCCAGCGTGGACAGTGGTTTGAAATGCAGCTGGGAGCTGGGTGTGGCAGCCCCCCATAACCTCAGCTACTTGGGGTGCAAACATTCAGCATGTTTATTACATTATGTATTGTGCTAGAGCCGGGGCCCGGCCCCCAGGCTAGGGCACCAGCCAGTGGCCTGGGAAGGACCCTTCTCCAGGACCGGAGAATGGGAGCAGGAGATGAGCAGCCAGCAAAGCTCCGCCTCCTGCCAGCGCTCTCCTATCAGGTTCTAATGCCGCTGCTGATTGACAGGAAGTGGAGCTTCGCGGTCCCCTCCCCTTCTGCTCGTGCTCGGCCTCGCCACGCTGTCCTGCAACAACCTATTGCAGAACACGCAAGGCCTTCTCCTTCCTTGGGACAACGGACGTCACCCAGATCAGTCCCTGGTGTCAGACAGGCGGGGCAGCACAGAGGGTGACAATTATTATGCTGGAAAGCAAGCCGGGGACAGGGAGACAGGGTGTGGCGAAGAAGCCACTTCCTCCGTGAGAGCCTAGGCACAGACTTGAGGGGACCTTTGCGGGAGTGCCCAGGAGGCCGTGAGCGCGTGCGCGCAGGTGTAGGCAGAGGAAGGCTGCGCCAAGGCCTGTGCAAGCGTCTGCCTGGGGCGCTGCACGGAAGGGTGTGAGTCGCCCTGGGAGGGGGGGCGGAGCAGGGCTCTGCTGGCCGCCCTAACCGCCTTGGCTTGGGGAGGGTCACCCCCTGACTGAGGAGCGATGGTGTGGGAGCCAGTGGTGGCTGGGGTGTGGGGCGGGGGCGTGGGAAGGAGCCCCGGACCTTCAGATAAAGGAGTTAGGGAGACGTCCTGGGTGGTGCGGCAGGTGTGCAGAGGGAGGACTTCACAGTCTAGTTTGGGTAAAGTGAGACTTGGAACCAAATTTGGGGTGCTTGAGGGGGAGGGGAGGCTTGGAGGGAGCCAGATAACCTTTACTGGGACACCGTGACTGCAGAGTGCACGCAGGACGCTTCCTAGGGGTCACAGCTGGCCTTGGGCAAATGCAGTGACTTCCGATCAGACGGGAACTGTCAGATGTCACATGCAGCGTGTGAGGTGAGACGTGGAGGGTGGAGAGTTTGTGGATCGCGAAGGCTGACATGCCAAGCGGGACAAGCCAGGGTAGATGGAGTCGGCTTCAAGCAGGCGCTGGGTCTGGCCTAGAATCGCAGCCCTCTGGTAGACAGAGACAGGAGGATCACGGGGGACCTTAGGAGAACAGTTTAGCTTTGGTACAAGCCCCTGCCTTTTTAAATTGAGCTCACATGGGGCAATTTAGCAACTTAGGGTGAGCCTGTCTCAAAATTAGGTGCGAAGGCCTGGGCTTGATTCCGAGTGCAAATCAATCAATAAATCAATCAGCTTTGAGGACTTTCTTAGTCCATTTGTACTATTAGAACCAAATGCCTGAGTCTGGATAATTTACAAAGAAAGGTCGTTTATTTTCTTACACATCTGGAGGTGGGAAGTCCACCACGAACTGAGTCCCGGTGTCGTGTGAGGGCCTCTTGCTGTGCCCTCACGTGGCAGAACAGAGCACAGCAACCACCTTCCCTGAGCCTTCTGGTGACCTTAATCCTTTCGTGGGGATGGAGCCTCCATGACCTCAATGCCTCCCCAAGGCCCCGCCGCCCAACACGGCTGCACTGGGGATTAAATTTCAACACAAGAGTTTTAGGGCACATAGTAAAACCACAGCAAAGACAGAAAACAGAATAAGGAAGCATCGGGGGGGCGGGGGCAAATGCTGGGGATTGAAAGGGAGCCCGGGCCTTCTAGTTCAATCCTGTCGGGCACCCTGTGGGGACAGTCCTGCCGGGGCATGGTGGCCATGGGCTGGGGTGCTGGGAGAGCAGGAGGTGAGTGCGGGGTGTGGTGGGGACTCCTCTTGATGTCCTGCAGGGAAAGGGCACAGAGAGGGCCCTTGTGTATTTGAATGTACTTCTGTTTCGGGTTAAGCAGGAACCCCGCTCACATTCATGTGAGAGAGGAAGCCCCCAGCAGGGAGCAGGACTGGTAGAGCCTGGGATGTGCCTCGTGGACAAGGACCGAGGGGTGGCTTCTTATGTGGAGGGGACACCATTGCTTGGAGATGACCAGGACCTTCACAGCCATGGGGTGTTAGTAGAGGGCCGGGCGTGGAAAGGTTATGGGGTCTGGTGGGCTCTGTTTATAGGAAAATAAGGAGAGCTTGGGGCGGGGGGCGGGGGTCTCCTCCAAAGGGGAAGTGGGACAAGCCAGGGTAGACGGAGTCGGCTTCAAGCAGGCACTGGGTCCGGCCTAGAATCGCAGCCCTCTGGTAGACAGAGACAGGAGGATCATGGGGGACCTTAGGAGAACAGTTTAGCTTTGGTACAAGCCCCTGCCTTTTTAAATTGAGCTCACATGGGGCAATTTAGGACCACAGTGGACCTTAGGAGAAAAGTTAAGCTTTGGTAAAAGCCCCTGCCTTTAAAAATTGAGATACGATCCGCATACCATAAAATGCACTATTTTAAAGTACATAGGGCAGATTTACCCGGTATTACTGCTTCTCTCTCATCCCTTCCTTCTCTCTCTTTCTTTCCTTTTCGTGGTACTGGGGTTGAACCCAAGGCCTTTGCCGTGGGCCACATCCCAGCCCTCTCTGACTGTTTCTTTGGGACGGTTTTGGTGGTTTGGGTGTGGGGTGTCCCCAAAAGCCTCATCTGCCTATGGACACTGTGCACTGTTGGCAGGCGGAGCCTGGCTGGAAGGGGTGGATGTTTGGGGCTTGACGTGGAGGGGCGTGCGCTGGCTTCGCCTTCCTCCCTGATGTCTCTGTCCCACCATGCTCTGAGGATCTCTGCCTCTGGAGCTCCGGCTCTGGCTCCGGGTCCTGGCTCCAGCCCCACCATGCGATTCCACCATTTTCTAGCTGCCCTTCCACGAGTGGGCTGTGACTTTCTGAAACTTTAAGCTGCAATAAATCTTTCCTCCCTAACGTCGTGCATGTCAGGTGTTGAGTCACAGTGATGAAAAAGTAACTAAGACACAGGGTCTCCCTGAGTTGCTAACTTGGCCAGGCTGGGCTCAAACTGGGTGATCCGCCTGCCTTAGCCTCCCAAAGTGTGGAACTAGAGGCCTGCACCCCTGATTCTAGCTTTCTCATTTTCTTAAGCGGGTCTAGAATCTACTTAGGTGTCTTTACAAGGTATGCTATTAAAAAAAAGTCAGTGAATGCTCATGCCCAGCGCCGTCCAGTGGACAGGCAGCTTGTAAGACATGACGGTGTGTCCTCATCTCCCTTATTCACTGGATCTGGCACTGAATGACTTCTAGTTCTTCCCCAAAGTCAAAAGACCATGAAAAGTAAAAGCTTGGAATTGATTCAGGTTGTCAAGGCAGCCATGACAGCACATCTAAGGCACTCATGAAGGAGGCCGCCCAGAGCTGCTTCAGAACATGGCAGGAATGCTGGGACAAGCGTGTTTGAAGCCAGGGAGGATTCTGAGAGGGATTCACGGCCAGGTGTCCTTTACTGTAATAATAGTAAAAACGTATTTGTTTATTTTTGAGACAGAGTCTTATTCTGTAGCCCAGGCTGGTCCTGAACTCACTGTGTAGCCTAGGCTGGCCTCGGACTCACAGCAGTCCTCCTGCCTCAGCCTCCTGAGTGCTAGGATTACAGGTGTGCACACCACAGCCCGTTTGAGTGGTGCTAGAGAATCAAACTCAGGGCCTTGTGCTTGCTAGGCAAGCACTCGCATTGCTGAGTCACACTGCCGCGCCATCCGATAGTTCTGATAGGTAGAAACATACACCTGTGGCCTATGGTGACCAGCTTCTTTTTCTTAGGAAAATGTTTTCAAGACTCACCCGTGTAGCCTGTCCTGGTACTTCATTCCCTTTTAGGACTCAATGATATTCTATCGTGTGGTATGAAAGATTCCATTGGCTAAGAAACCAAGTGTCACCGTGGGAACGTCAGAGCGTGTACTTATAACTTATACAGATCTAGTTGGTACAGCCTCCAGCCTCTTGGGTCATGTGGTTATAGCCTGTTGGTCCTAGAAATGAGAAGGTGCAAGATTAGGCCAAGCACAGGGAAGCTGGGATCGAGGGACATAACAAACAAGGATATATGAGGTGGTTCTGGGGTAACATGACGCCCTGCTTTACAGTGTACCCCCTTTTTAAATAAGGAAGTCAAAAAGTCACGCTTCAAAACACTAAGTATGTGCTGGGCCTGGTGGTCCAGACCTGTAATCCCAGCACTCTGGGAGGCTGAGGCAGGGGGATTGCCGTGTCAAGCCCAGCAAGGGAAAGTGAGAGACCTAGCAAGTCCCTGTCTCAAAAAATAAATAAATAAATAAATAAAATTAAATTAAAAATAAGGGGCTAGAGGTACATATCTCAGTGGTTAAGAACCCTTGCTCAGCAAGTGCAGGTCTTGGGTTCGATTCCCCGGCACCATGTGGGCGAGGTGTGGGGGTCACCTGTAAAAATAAATAAATAGAAAACAAAGGCCTGTCCATTAGGCCTGCCTCAATCTAAAGAAATAAAAGGGCAGGAATGCAGCTCCCTGGCTGGCTTCTACTCACAGCAGTCCTCCTGCCTCAGCCTCCCAAGTGCTGGGACTGCAGACATGCACCACCACGCCCAGCTTATCTGGGTTGGGTAATCGAACTCAGGGCCTTGTGCTCACTGGGCAAGCACTTCAACCTCTGAGTTATTCCAGCCCTGCCCTTTTATTGTTGAGCTGCAAGAGTTCTTTTTTTGTGGTATTGTTCTTTTTTTTTCTTTTTTTTTTTTTTGAGGCAGGGTCTCGCTCTATAGGCCAGGCTGGTCCTGAACTCACTGGTGTAGCCTAGGCTGGCCTTGGACTCAGGACAATCCCCCTGCCTCAGCCTCCTGAGTGCTGGGATTACAGGCGTGCACCACCATGCCCAGCTTTCTGTGGTGCTGGGGAGTCAACTGAGGGCCTGGTGCTTTACCCCTGTGCGCTCCTCCAGCCGGGGCGCTGTTTGTGCGCTGTGGACACTGGCCCCTTGCCGGGCACACATGCTCTGCAGGCTTTCCTCCTACTTGCGAGCTGTTGTCCTTCCATTTTCTTGACGCACGGCCGTTACTTCTGTGGCAGCGGAATGTGCCGGTTCTCTGGGCTGTGTTTATTAAGGGTTGTGGGACCTTGTAAGGAACAAGAGCACAGACACACTTCTGCATTGTGACTGTCCTGCTGAGGAGCTGGTGCTTAGCCAGGGAGCTGTGGCTCGCAGGGCCGGCTTTGGGAGGTGGTTAGGGAGGGTCTCCTTGGCTAGGGATGGGGCCAGAGATGACCAGTCCCCGATGGCGAGCAGATGGGCAGCAGCAACCACAGGCCACCAGGAGATGAGGAAGGAGAGCCCTGTGCCGTGGAGTGAGGGGCAAGAGGTGTGTCTTAGTCACTTGTTACTGGGACACAATACCTGGCCCTCAACTTACGGGTGAAAGGTTGACTTTAGCTCACAGTTTCAGGAGGTTTCAGTCCCTTCATAGGTGGCCAGTAGTGGTGGAAGGACGTGGCCGGAAGCCTGGAAGGGAAGAAGCTGTGCATGGCATTGCAACAGGAAGCAGAGTCAGCAAGGAAGGGCTGAGCTAGTGTATACCCTTCCAGGTCATGTCCATCCCTTCCGGGTCACACCGAATTCTTCTAACCAGGCAGCAGCTCAGGAAATCAATGGATTAACCCCCATGAATGACTCACCTTACAAACACGAGGCTTTTGGGGAACATTCCAGATCCACATCACAAGGTGGCACAGGAAGGAGCAGAAGTGACAACAGTACACATGATGCCAGCAGCCTGCTTTGTCTGAATCTCTACCCAGGAAGGTGGTCTCCTTTCAGCCAGGGGGTAGCATGTTAGGCGCTTATCATTCATTCAGTCTTGCTTTCTGCCTGTTCTGTTTCTCAGGAGAGGAGGGCCAGGCTGCCAAGTGAACATTTCTCCCGGAGGGCGAGGAAAGGAAGAGGTAGAGAACTAATTTTTTCTTGTGGTACTGGCGATTGACCCCAGCCCCTGCACGCTGAGATACATCCCTAACCTTTATTTTGAGTCACTAAGGTCTCTCCGCGTTGCTAATCGCCCAGGTTTGGCTTGAACTTGCGACGCTCCTGCCTCAGCCTTCTAAAGTGCCGAGATTACAGGCCTGCACCACCAGGCCTATCAGTCTTCTTTTGTAAGAAGTTCCCACGGGGGAAGCGCAGTCCACTGCTGTGCTCTGGGGAGTAGGGAAGCTCTGGGCAGGGAGTGAAACCTTCCTGCTGTTTCTGTTTGCGTGGCTTCCTCCTCCACAGCAGAGTGGGCTGGGCTGGGTCAGTGACTCCTTGCTCAATGCAGACACATCATTCCTGGACCTGGTTCCTGGGCGCTAGAGCAGAAGTGCTGAAATGAGGCCGCACAAGGAAGATGGACAAGCTGGGGCGAGAACCTGGGACCGGTGTCCTCCAGGGCCCTGTCCTAGCCTGAACCGAGGCCGCTACACCGGTTCCTGGATGGAGGGGACCAGTTGCACGTTCCTCATCGGCCACCAGAGGGCGGACCTGAGGCAGGACACCGGGCGCAAGCTGGGTCATCTGTAGTCAAAGGGAAGATGGGGTACGAGGAGTGTAATGCGGCGTCCTTCGGCCTAACTGGGGGCAAGAGAAGAAATACCGAATTTACCAGCTGTCTCCTGGACTGAAGGACCCCTGCGTGGCCTTTTCAGAGCCCCGAGATAGGGAGGTGGCCCACAGTCTGCCCAGTTCCAGCAAAAGCACTGGACCCAAAGGTCTGCGTTGCCAGCTCCCACTCTCCCCAACCCACTGGTCCAGGGAAGGACGTGCCCACCGAAGCAGGCAGCCCTGGCTGTCCTTCCGTGCCCGCCGGGGACTCACACACAAGACACGCTCAAGCCCGGCCTGGTGGTGCCAGCCCTCGCCTGGGCCCTTGGTGCTTGGCAGAGCCCACGTCTCTCTAGGCCGCAGCCACGCTGACCTTCTCTGCATCTGCATGGAGGCCACAGCCCCTGGTACCCAGCGGGCATTGCGGCTCTCCCTCCTCTGCCACCTCCGGGCTCTGTCCTTCCCGGCAGCCCTCTGTTTGGGAGTTCCCCGGCTCCGTAGCAGTGTCGGCATCGCCCTGGCACGGAGCTGCAGGGGCACTGCAGAAGCAGAAGCGGTCACTGCAGCTTCCCAGAGGGGAAGATGAAACCAAGGGCCCTCACGGGCCGGGCTGCAACGCAGCGGCCAGACGCTGAGGAACTGAAAGCCGCCAGCCACCCCAGAGCCTCGGAGTGGCGATCGCAGCTGCCCACCCCCACCCCTTGGCAGGCTGTGTGATGTGAACATCTTAAAAATCCAGATGGGCCGGGCGTGACGACCCAGGGCTGTAACCCCAGCACTGTGGGAAGCGGAGGCAGGAGGATTTCAAGTAAGAGCCCAGACAGGGCAACATAGCAACTCCAGGAGACCCTGTCTCCTAGCAGAAATGAAAAGGGCTGGGGGGTAGATCAGTGCGGGGGTGGGGGGGACCACAGAGAGAAGGAAAGAAACGTCACGCGGGCCCTGCCCCTGCTGAGCCCCACATAGGGTAAGGGAGGACACGTTTATTTTCTGTGAGCTCAGACTTTGAAGGGAGGGAAGCCGATGCCCCCCACGCGCGGTACAGATGTGTGTGCATGGAGACCTGTGGTATAATACAGGTGTGCACAAGGCATGGTGGGACAAGTAGAAGGGGCCCTGTGCAGGCCTGTGACGCTAGCCACCGAGGAGGCCCAGGCAGGACCCTGACCCCGAGGCCAGCCTGGGCAGCAGTGAGACCCTGTCTCTAATAAGAGAAGGGCGGCACGCAGCTGAGCGGTGGCGCGCGTGTCACCTGCACCTGGCCTGGGCTCCGTCTCGGGGGCTGGAAAAAAAGCAAAAAAAAAACTGGTGCCAAGATGAAGTTTCTAGAGATGCCCTGCATGATTCTGGGGTTTGTTTGAGGGTTGGCTGCGTGTCCCCCATGTGTTATCAGGCCTAGTGGGACATGGCGGTTTTGTAATGACAGTTTAAAATGCAAGTAGCTGGGCCAGGTAGCTCAGCCTGTGGTCTCAGCACTGTGAGAGGCTGAATATCAAGTCTGAGCTCAGCCCGTGCAACTCAGAACCTTAGTAAGACCTTATCTCAAATAAATAATAACAAGGGGCTGGGATGTAGCTCAGAGCCAAGGCCCCATGTTCAGTTACCCCCCAGCCCCCAGCCAGACTTGGACAGGGCACCTGGTGGCAACAGGCTCTTTGGCAGCCAGACCCCTTGGGCAGGCTCTCCCTTCCTCCTGACCTGCCCCCAGAATGCACTGGGTTAGTCGGGAGGAATGTTGCTGTCTCAGGCACTGCTCAGTGCTCTGTCCTGGTGCTGGACACAAGTATGGGGCAGCAGGGGTTGGCAAGGGACAGTCTTTGGGGCTCTTCCTGGATTGGCATGCAGTTTGTTACATTTTAAAATTTCAGAAAATTCATGCTGGAGAATAGGTTTCAATATCAGGTTCCCAGGTAGTGATTTTTAAGCTTGTTTTCTCTCTCTCTCTCTCTCTCTCTCTTACTTCAGATAGGATCTTGCTCTGTGATCCACGCTGGTCCTGAACTCACTACGTAGCCCAGGCTGGCCTTGAACACATAGCAATCCTTCTGCCTCGGCCTCCTGTGTGCTGGGACCACTCACGGTTTATGTGCTGCGGGGAATTAATCCCAGGGCAGACACTTGAACTGCTGAGCTTTGCCCCCAGTCCTCAGGAGTGTTTGTCTAAGGGGACAGTTAAAAAATGTAATATGTAGCTTGGTGTGGTGGTTCCTGCCTTCACTTCCAACACTCCGGGAGGCTGAGGCAAGAGGACCTCAAGTTTGAGGACAGCCTAGGCAACTTAGCAAGATCTGTCTTTAAGGAAAAGGGGCTGGGAATGTAGTTCAGTGTGAAGGTCCTTGGCTCCATCTCCAGTATTGCAAAAAAGAAAACAAAAAAATCACGACCACCACCAAGCTCCCCAAAACACCTAAAACCCCCTCATAATTTATATTAACAAATGTTATTAGTGTAGAGTAGGTGAACAATTCCTCCCCACCCCCTTTTACTGTTCTGTGCCGCATTGCACCGAGCGGGGTCAGTACGATAAGAATTGCCAAATGCAGTTGTTCCTTGGTCAATTAAAAGTACTTGTTTGGTTCCTTCTATGTGCCAAATACTCTCTTAGGCTCCAGAGGAGACAGATCAATTTAAACCTTCCATTTCTAGACACTTCTGGGTAGAGATGTCAATTATGGAATAAAGACCTTAGGTCAAGGGCTATACAGATAGGAGTGACAAAAAGACCCTTGAAGCTCTTGGGAGCTTTAATTACGGAACAAATGATTCCATGGCAAATCCGCAAATGAGATCTATTTTGAATCCATTAAGATCAAATAAATCAGGGCAGGCAGGAAAGGATAGTTAGAATATAAGTACACTATGATCGGGGCCTGTTTTGTTTTAAATGACTTTTGATCTTATTAGTGGCTTGCCAAGTGGTTGCTCATCTTGTGATTTTCCTAGGTAGGAAAGCATGTTTTGTGCTTACTGAAATATCTTCCCTTCCCTTCGCCCCCGGATTGAGGATTGAGCTCAGGGCCTTCACACTGAGCTCATCTTCAGCCCTTTATTATTTATTTTGAGACAGGGCCTAAGTTGCCTAGGCTGGGCTTGAACTTGTGATCCTCTAGCCTTCGCTTCCCAAGCATGTACCCGCACGCCTAGCTTTTGAGATGTCTGACCCTTTGTTAGTGGCTGACATCAATTCTTGGAGATATTAGCCTCTTGGTTCCTGCTGGTAGAGGCGGCGGTATTTCTGTTAATTTCAGGATGCACAGTTTAAATGCAACTTGTGCGAATCTGCCAGTGGCGAGCCTTGGCCATGTGCCCTACAGCCCCGTTCGGGGACTTTAGATTTTATAGGAATAAAAGAGGGAACTTCACATTCCCTGGACCTGGGAAGACAGGACAACGCCCCTAGTGGCCAAATGCAGACACTGGAGCACACAGGCAGAGGGCACTGGGATTATTTTGTATTTATCTTTATAATCTTGCTGAGCAGGTGTGAGCCAATTAAATCCACCCCACAGCCGGCGGCCCGGTGGCTCTAGATTATGTAGGGATTATGTGTATTGTTTGATCTCACGCAGGGAACTCCCGAAGCAGTGCCAAGCCATTGTACCTGCCCTGTGGCCCGGTGGGCTTTCTGGGATCCCCACAGGGATTCTGCAGTAAGACCAACACGCAAACGCTTGGCTGGCAAAGCCAAGGGCCCGCAGGTCTGTTGGATCGCGGGGCCGCAGAAAGGGCCTGGAATGCCCTTTCCGGGGGACGAGACTGCGGCGGGGAGGCGGGACTGGTGTGTCATTTCTAATGCTGGATCGGCAGGTTTTCTGGCTCCCACTGTTTGCCCTTCCTTTGGGTCGCAGCTCTTTTTTTTCCTCCTACCTTTCACAGCGCATCGCCTTGGTTTATGCTTAAATCCTGCGGTGTGGGTCTACAAGTATCCCGCAAATTTATTAATTTTTCTTACCTATAGCAGTTTCTCGGATACTCTATATATACATTGAACTGAGTGCTTGCATATTTTTCCTCCTACCACTAGTTTTATTCCAAACATGACAAATGAATCCACAGAAACGTTTCTACATACTTTTTTTGTGGTACTGGGGATAGCGCCCAGGGCTTCGCAGTGAGTGAGCACCCCCAGGTTATTGTTTGAGATGGCGTCTCACTATGTTAAGTTGCCTGGGTTGGGGTCAAACTTCGGAACCTCTTGCCTCGGCCTCCCGAAGTGCTGGATCACAGGCCTGGGCCACCGGGCTCCGCTGCATATTTACATCTTTTTATTTTATATGTATGGCGATTTTTGGGGTACCCTAAATGAGGACCCAGAAGCTTCACACTCTTCAAATCCCAGCGGCTGCTCTGCCACAGAGCGCCAGGCACCAGCCGGGGGCGACCCGAGGGGGTCAGGGGAGTGTGCGCGCCGCAGAGGACCGGCGCGGCCCTAGGCTGGGGCTGTATGCATTTCTGCCTGTACAGCGGCCACCCCAAGTACCGTGTGCCCCGCAGGCACAAAAGGCCGCGGCGGGGCGGGGCTTTCCCGATCGGCGATCGGCGGTCCGCGCCGGCTTCCCGGATGCCGCCCTCCCCCCGGGCGGCGGGGCTGCAGATGTCCGCGGCTCCGTGCGGCCCGGCCGCGTCACATCCCGCCCGGTCACAGCAGCGGCCTCGCGCGGCCCTCCCCAGCCTCTCCCCTTCCCCGCCTCTCGCCCCGATCCCCCAGGCGACCGCGGGGCGGAGGGAGGCCGGAGCCCCTCCCGGGCCGCGGCGCCGGCCGGCGGTGCAGTCGCGCGCTCGCCGCCAGCAAACCCATTGGCTCGGCGCAGTCACCCCACGCGGGGCTGCAGCGCCGGGCTGCGCGGATTGGCGCGCGGACGGGCGCGCGCGTGCCGCCCGGGCTGCACCGAAGCCCCTCCGTGTCGGGCGGGCCCCCCTCCCCACCCCCGTCCGGAACGACCACCCCTCCATTGTCCCTGCGTCGCAGACGCCGCAGGCTGGGGCTGCTGCCAGTCCCGGTCCCCGCTGCCCGGGCCCAAAGAAAGGGCGCGAAAGGCGCGCTCCCTCTCGAGCGCACGCACCGACCGCCGCCCTCCGCCGCACACTGCCGCATTTCGCGCTCCGGCGTCGCGCCCCACCCCGCCTGCCCTCATTTGCATACCCCACGATTGTGGCCAATCAGCGCGCGCTTCTGTCGAGGCGGATGGCTTTTGCCGGGGAGGAAAGGGAGTGGCTGGCGGCGCATGCGCCGCAGTGGCCGACTTGAACCGAGGCTTTTATTGCTGTAGTTTATTTCCACCCCCTTCCCTCCTGTTCTCTCTCCCTCTGTCTCTTTCCCATTTTTTTCCGCCCTAGCTGGGGCTGTTGAAGAGGAAGAAAGAGACAGAGGATTGCATCTGTTCCTTACGTTTCTGAGATTTGGTACCTGCAAGACCAGTTAAGCGGTTCTATCTTTTTCAATCTTGCAAAAAAAAATCCCTAAGTCCCTTTCCCGGCAATTTATTTTTTTTCGCTTTAAAGCTGTCCTCTTGAAATTAGTTTTTTCCCTGGAGAGAGATGTCTTATCAGGGGAAGAAGAATATTCCACGCATCACGGTGAGTTTGGTCCTCGGGCAATCTGCGTCGAGCCAGCCTCCCTTTGTGGCACGGAGCATCTAAGGAATCTTGAAGGCGGGGGAGAGAGAAGGACCCAACTTTTTCCTTTTTGTTGCTAATGGTGGTAGTGGTGGTGATGGGAGACGCAGTCATAAAGAATTACGAGGCATATAATTTGCAAGTCATTACAGCGGGAGCGCCGGTGCGCGGAGCGGCCTCGGGGAGCGCCGGGCCGCGGGTCCGTCCATTGTCGCGGCGGGTGTCGCAGTGCTGGCCGGCGGGCGCGAGCAATGGATGCCAGATCGCCCGTGCACGGCTGGGGCGCGGATATTGTTCTCCGGGCTGCGGGCTGCAGGCTGGGCTCCCGGGGCCGCGCCGGGCGCTGCGGACGGGGCCCCCCTCCCCGAGCCGCCCGCCCCGCCGGGAAGGGCTTTCTGGAGCCTTCCGTGGCTGCGCCCGGGGGCGTAGTGACAGCCGAGGGATGCCGCAGGGCCGGTGTACCGCGATGATGTGCCGTGGGGAAGGGAGCGGGGCGCGGCGTGGGGCGGCGGCGGAGGGCGGGATCCCGGCGGGGCGCTTTTTGTGCCTAGGGGACGGGGTTTTGGTGGCTCTTTTGTGTTTTTCTTTTCCGCTCACCCTCGGGTTTGGGGCTGGGGCCCTGGCGGCGATCTGGGCACTCTTCCCAGCGGCTTTCGTGCCCCTTTCCGCCGCCGGGGAGGCGTCCGTGTCGGCGCATACAAAGCGGGCCGGGAGGGTGGGCGCCGGGGACCCGCGGCGCGCCTGGCCGGGAAGGGAATGGCGCTGCGCGACGCGCGAGCAGATGGCCCGGGCGGCCCCGGGCAGACAATGATGGGCGGCCCGAGGTGTGGGCGCCGGCCCGAGGTGTGGGCGCCGGCCCGGGGCCTGGCGTTGTGAGTTTGGGCTTCCCGGGCAAACATCCGTGCGGAGAATTCGCGATGCTGCAGGGATGAGCACCGCTCTCGGGCCCACGCTTTCTCCATCTTTTCCTGGACTATCGTCCCAGGTCCAGTGAAATCCCGAGGAGGGAGGGACCGCAGGGAAACTATTGTTATATAATGCCGTGCCCTCGCCGCTGGCCGGCGCTGGCAGGCTGGAGGCCGGCCGGCGCAGACACCCGCTGGCCTCTGAAGAGCCGGGGTGCGTTCCAGGGCCCGGTGGAGCTTAGGCCCCGGGCACCCTGGGTCCTCTCCTTGAGCAGGGACACACCCATCCGCGGAGAGATGTGGGAACACTTGCACGGGGAGGGGCGTGTGCTTGGGGTTTGGAGGGGTGGGGGTGAGCTGGATTGTTCGACAGCGAGGATGGGTGCTGGCTTTTACTTGAAGGCAAAGGACCCCAAATCCCGAAGGGCTGCACTCGAGGGGACCCGGCATTATTTTTCTTCCTGCACTGTAGGAAGGAGTCGGGGGAGCTGGGGTGGGGGGAGGTTTATTCCAAGTCTCAGATAATTGACTTCTTGAGTGAACTGGGTAGTTTCGTTTTGACAGTGTGTGTGTGTGAGGAAAGAAATCAGGCAATCAGCAAGACAAATTTTTTAAAAAGAGAGCCCCTTCCACCCCCCCCTCTTTTTTTAAATCCGGTGGCTTTATCCTGGACCCTATAGCTTGGTCTCCCTCCCTGTGTTGCCAAGGCCAGCTGCTTATGTAAGAAGCTTTCTAGAAGGCGCTAACGGGCTGTGGTGTTTTGCTTTTTTTTTTTTTCTTCCTGACATGATGCTGGCTTGTGGGGTTCGCAGGGACCGCAGTGACGGAAGGCCAGGGGGTGAAGGGCAGCTCCTCCTTGCTTTTCCTGGGAAAAAAAAGCCCCACTTGGGGACAGGATGGAGCTTTAAATCTTCGAGCCTCCATTTCATTTCAGTCTTAAGAGCAGAATCTTGCTCGGTTCACCCCATAGATTTATTCTGAGCCCCTGCGGGTGCGGTGCACCTGACAGGATTCTGTAATGTCCTTTACACTCACCGTGTGCAGGTGGAGGAGCTATTGACTTTCCGCCGTGGATGACACGGTGAAGGACCCTACTGAGTACGAAATTAAAATGACTTGTTTTTCAGAACATCAGAGGAACAATAAATGCCTTCTCAACCTTGCTGCATGTGCACTTGGGTGCAGATGCACCTTTCTTGCTTGCTCTCCTAATGGCCTGTGTACTTTCAAGATTTGCAGTAATGCCCTTGTAAGTGGCCAATGTTGAGAATGTTTTGTGACCGAGTTGTGGGTTAACCACGGTCAGGATGAATGGTGTCCTTTGAAATGGGTTGTATATTCAAAGGGCAGTTTGTGGCTCAGCTTAAAAAGTACCAGTCTGATTTGAAGTAATACAGGTATACATTCCGAACCCAGAGCTACCCCCTCCATTCGTTGAAAGTATTGGGATTACTGCGAGTCACAGTGTAGCATATCTGCTACAGTCTTGGCCCTCATGTGTTATTTTTTCTCTCTCTCTTTTTAAAATTGAGATAGGGTCTCTGCTCTGTAGTCTAGGTGGGTCCTAAACTATGTGGCTTAGACTGGTCTTGAACTCCTGCCAATCCTGCTGCCTCAGCCTTCTGACTGCTGGGATTACAGGTTTGGGCTGCCACACTTGAGTTATTCGTCTTTTTTTTTTTGAACACCTGTTATTATTTAAAGTATGAGTTCTTACATCTATAGTGTTGTTACATTTTAAAATTTGCCACTCATCTACTTTATAATAAAACTTAATTCTTAAGTTCTTTGTTAAAATGGTAGGGTTTTTTTTTTTTTGTAGTTCTCCCCAGCTCTGATATAGTTACTATGATTTACCCCACAGATAAATGAAAATATAAAGGGATGGACTGAATTGAAACCTTGTTACAGTGGAACCTTGGGTGTTTGTATAGCAGATCCCATGGCAACAGACTTTGGGTCAGTTTTTCCTGACATAAACCTTGCCAAGCTGTGACTTTCCTACATGTGAGTTTTTTTTTTTTTTAATGAGATTCAGCCAAAAGTCATTTAAAAAATGTTGTCCTCTGTATGAGCCGTGTTGTCATGGCTCTTCCCTGAGCCCTTCCCCCACTTTTTATTTGCTTTTAGATCTCAGGTCTGATTGAAAATGGTGGTTTGTTCGTCTAGAAGGATGAAGGAGTCACTCCATGCAGGTTCACGTCGCCACTGAGCCTTTCCAAAAGGGGCTTATTTTGAATGTCACTTTGGAATGGTAAAAATATGTCCCCTCAGTTCTGTGTTGTAACCTTATCACCTCTTTGTTTCAGAGCGATCGTCTTCTGATCAAGGGAGGTAAAATTGTTAACGATGACCAGTCGTTCTATGCAGACATATACATGGAAGATGGCCTGATCAAGTAAGTAATCCAGCCGTGTGTACAGAGTTCTAGCATTTTAGCTACAGTTTGTGCATATATCTCAGCGATTCACAAAAGATAGGCCTGTTTTAAGCCTGTTTTGATCAGTGGTAATGAATGAATCTGAGAATTCAGGTTTAAGGAACTTAGTCACAATTCATGCACGCTCTTTGCATTATGTATTATGTAATTTGCTATTTTTAGCGGAGATGACACAATACCTTCCTGTTGCCAGCTCACATGCTTGGTTTCTGCGATGTTGAATGTGTTAAAGGTTGTGTTTTCCTAGAATGTGTTTGTTTGGGATGCGTGGCCCAGGGCTAAGATCCAGCCTCTTCATCAGCACAGCTCATCTGCCTTCTTAATCAAAGGGGGCTTGATTAAGTCCAAGTAGGAGGAGCCACAGAAGGCCACCACGTCAACTACTGAGTAACACGAACAAATCACTGCCTCACCCCGGGGGAATGTTAGGTTTCATTCTGTCGCTGGCATCTAGTAGAAATAAGGCTGCCCCGTGTTTATCGCGTATCGTGTTACAGATTTGTTCTGAGTTTGGGTCTGTTTGGACTCTGGAGGGTTAGCAAGCTGGGAGCATGCCAGCGTCCTCCTGCCCTTCCTACTGGCACAGCTCTCAGGCTCCGCAGAACAAGGCACATCTGCCTCCAGACAAACAGTGTGGTGAATGACATCTTTTAAATAAGCAGCATTCAGAAGTGCTAGCAGCAAAGGAGTGGCGAGGGGTGGAAAGACCGAGAAGCCGTGCTGCTGCCTGGAAGTTCACATCCCGATGTATGAACTTAAAATAGGTTTTTAGCACTTCCACATTTAATGTTTTCTCCATGTGTGTTTGCTGGTGACAGGCTTAGCTCCGGGCTGTCCGATGTTGTGACTTTCTTGTTCCATTTCCTCCCCCACCTACACAGCAGCAGGGCGGGCTCTGGCGGAAGGACAGTGGCCTTGGGGGAGAAGGGCTGCGAGCCGTCGTTAGCTGTCACTCATGTGTCTCCGAATCTTTGCCTCATTTTCTTTTGTAAACAGTGATGGGTGTTTTAAACATAATTTTTTAAGAAATGGAAATGAATCATATCTCTCAATGTGATGAATATTATTTATTTTTCTGCTTGTAGTATGCAAATTTCTGGGCAGTAGCTTCCATATTTCACAATTGTTATAAAGGGTGTTCCAAAAATTGTCATATGTATAAGAAAAGTTAACAAACTCATTTTCTGTTCTTTATAATGTTTGTTTGTGTGGCGACTTTTGGGCAGTTCTGTAGTGTTCATGTTTTTGTTTTTCTTGTATTGGGGATTGAACGTAGGGCCTTCAAACTGGGCTATCTATATCCTCAGCCCTTTTTTGAGTTTTGATTTTGACACAGGTTCTTGTTCAGTTGCCCAGGCTGGGCTGAGCTTGCGGTCCTCCTGCCTCAGCCTCCCAGAGCTCTGAGAGGACAGGATGCACCACCACGCCCGGCTTCTTTTTGTTGCTACCTGGTTTTCCTCTATCTCCGTCCTTCAGCCTCCATTCTTTCTGGTTTTCTCTCGGTTGGAGAGAACATGGTGAAATGGGTATTCAGGCCTGGAGCATGTAGCTCAGTGGCATGTAGTATGGGGAGGTTGAACGGCGCTTGGTAGAAGTGTCTGGGGCCTTTTTTTTTTATCATCGTCTGAATGGGGCCTCTGGAGCCTTGTGTAAATCCCGTTTCCTGTTTTTCTCGGCGTCCTCGCATACTTGAGGGTGGGGAGTGGACAGTGCTCCCCTGACAGTGACCCGCAAAGTCCATGCAGCTTAGCGATAATGACTGTCTGATCCTCTTGATTCCCCATCTCGCTGATGTCTGTCTCCGAACTCTGTTTATTTAGGCAAATAGGAGAGAACCTGATTGTGCCAGGAGGCGTGAAGACCATCGAAGCCCACTCCCGGATGGTGATCCCCGGGGGGATCGATGTCCACACCCGCTTCCAGATGCCTGAGCAGGGGATGACGTCAGCGGACGACTTCTTCCAGGGGACCAAGGCGGCCCTGGCCGGGGGCACCACCATGATCAGTAAGGATGCCCGCACCCTCCGTGGGGCTCTGAGGAGCCATGATGCCGTGGAAGGCAGCTGTGTGGACACTGATGAGCTGCACGAACCGCTCCGCGTGTTAGTCGTCTGTCTGTTTCCGTACCCTTACTTTCTATCGCCGAGAGTTCTCCGTCTGAACTTGGGAATGTGGCTCTAGGGGATTTGGTGGGATAAGAAGACTGCCTTCCTGTTTTCTCTACTTGAGGCCGCTGGCTTTCTTGACTCCACAGTGTGATTCCTCTGTGAAAACACAGCATTTGGAGTCATCTCCAAAAAGTGTCAGTTTTGAGATTTTGCTCATAAGTATTTGATTTTAGTTAAAAAAAAGAAAAAGAAAATTCCAGGGCTGGGGGTGGAGTTCAGTGCTAGAGTACTTCCCTAGCATGCATAAGGATCTAGGTTCGATCCCCTCTACCAAAAACAAAAAGAAAAACCCACCAGAAGACCTAAGGGTGGGTGTCTGCCAGGGTGAAGGTGGGGTGCAGCTAGCTGGGCCCGGTGGTGCAGGCCTGCAACCCCACCACTCTGGGAGGCTGAGGCAGGAGGATCGCAAATTTTAACCCAGCCTGGGCAACTTAGCTACTATGTGAGAACCTGACTCAAATAAAAATGAGCTAGGGGTGCAGCTCAGTGTGAAGATCCTGGCTCAGTCTGCCCAGGTATGTACCACAATGAAAAGATGGGGTATGGCTAGTGAAATACTGAGCCAGAAACCTCTGTTCCATTGATAAGAAAATCAGGTGTAGCCATGGTAGGAGTGACACTGTGCAGCCAAGGTTAAAGGAAACCCACAGATGCTTCTGCCTTAGACCCAAAGCTGGGTGCTGCCTGCGGCTGGTGGATGCCCTTGGGGTGTTGCCTCGAGGGCTTTGTGCTTATCTTCCCGGACACAGCGCCCGTGTGAAGAATCTGAATGTTCTGAATCGTGAGCCTTTTTGTGCCTGTTCTGGTTTTCAGGAGATGGGCCCGTAGCACAGCGGTCCCTCCGACCCTATGTTACTGCGTAGATTTTATCCGATAGTGAAAGCCAACATGCCATCTGCCGTGTGTGAGAAGCTTACGGATCAGGTCAGAAGAAGGTTTGCTTCTGCGCTAGAGGATTCCCTGTCCTACCAGGAATCGCTCAGTCGTGGGTGGCCCTTTTACCTGTGGCTTCGGGGTCTTGCTGGAAGCTTCCTTTCTGAAGCTCACCTGAGCTGGAGGAGCATTGCCCTGCTGTCCCCTCCTGGTGGCCGCCCTGACCTGGTCTTCACTGTCTCCTGTTTTACCTGTCCTCTCCTCCCCTTTGAGACCAAGCCTCAAGTTGGAGCCTCCCTGCCTCTGTCTGCTTGCACGCCCGGCCTCGTGGCCTCCCTGGTGACTGTCGGGGAAGCTTAGTGTGCACCGAGGGTTTGGGCTAGTGCAGGTACTGCCACTTAGAGGGTACCTCCGGTCTCAGCATTTCCTCCTGGCCTCTAGCACAAGACACTTAAGGGGCCAGGAAGGCCACGTGAAGGTGGCCACGTGTCTCGTTTCTAATTTAGATGGATGTGCGGGGGCACTGCATTGGTTAGGGAGATCACTAAGCTGTGTTTTTTGGTTTGTTTTTGAGTGCTAGGGATCTAGCGCAGGGCCTTCTCACTGAGCTACATTCCCCACCCATTTTTGTTTTTGATTTTGATGCAGGGTCTCAGAAGTTACTGAGTTGTCCAGGCTGGGCTGGAACTTGCCATCGTCCTTCCTCAGCCTCCCAGAGTGCTGGGATTACAAGCCTGTGCCACCGGGCCCAGCCATTAGAGGAATTTCTTGAGTGAGTGGTTGGTCATTTCTGTCTGTGGAGGAATGCCTGGGGGGCACTTCCAAGGGGCAGAAAGTCCTGAGCCTGGAATTTGACTTTCTTTCAGCAGTGGTTTGCTGTGTGATCTTGGACAGGTTACCTGTCTTCCTGGGCCTTACCAACCCACCTGCGGTAGGAGTCCTGTCCAGCCCCCTCATTGGATGAGGCCCAGAGGCCCTGTTAGTTCTTTTTTCTGGGCCCGTGGATTGGCCCTTCCGTGCACAGATGTTGGATGCCCCCATGAGTCCTGCACTGTCCCCAGGATTCTACACTAGACAGCAGATGGCCCTGCAGGCAGAGCCTCGAGAGAGTGAAAAGTCCCGCCAGGCACCTGCGTCTCAGTTCGGGTGGAATGTGGTTGCATTTGGTGTGGCCCGGGATGCAGTCAGTTTGGCTAGCTGGATGAGCAGACCTCAGAGAACGGAAGGAGGTGGCACTGCGCTGAGTTGTCACGCCCCACGTGCCATCGCTTTCGTAGCTGGTGAAATACACCAAGCTCTCTAGTGAAGACCCACGTGTGGCTGCCGCTCTGTGCAGGACTCCTCTGGCTGCCTCTGCTCGGGAGGGGGTGTCGGGATGAGGGCGAGGGACTCAGCACGCTCCCCCTCTGCTGCCAGCTGCATGCTGTGGTCCATGCTGCACTGCCACAGGTGAGTGCGTGGCCGGGGCTGGCTTTCCACCAGCCTGGGGGAGGAAGCGCTGGCCGCAGCTTGCGTATGACCTGACTTGAGACAGTCAGACTAGCGAGCTGGCTTCCCTCGCTCTTTCTTTCGTTCTCTCTCTCTCTCTCTCCCTCTCTCTCTCTCTCTCTCTCTCTCTCTCTCTCTCTCTCTCTCGTTTTCTGTTGGTCTTTCTGCTGTCTTTCTTTTGGCGTTGCTGGGGATTCAATCTAGAGCCTTTGCACTGAACTATAGCCCTAGGTCTTTTTTTTTTTTTTTTTTTTTTTTTTTAGTTTGAGACAGGATCTTGCTAAGTCATAAGTTCTCTGGGCTGGGCTTGACTTTGTGATCCTCCTGCCTCAGCCTTCCAAATAACCAGAATCACAGGCCTCTGCAACTGCACTTGACTGAGACTGTAGCTTTTTTTTTTCTCTCCTGTACTGGGGGGGTCAACCTGAGCCTTCACTCTTAGCTACATTCCAAGCCCTATCAACCAATCAATCAAATTTTATATGTATGTATGTATTTAACTTACTGTGGTTCGGCCTTCACACTGAGAGTAGCCCCACCCCTTAAAAAATTTTTTTTTATTTTGAGAAAGGTTCTTGATAAGTTGCTCAGTACCTAGGTTGGACTCTAACTTGTGATCCTCCTGCTTCAGCCTCCCAGAGTGCTGGGATTACAGGTATGCAACCACCATGCCTATGCCTGCTGGCTGTAGCTTTTAAAAAAACTTATTTACTTTTATTTTTTTGAGACTGGGTCTTGCTCCGTAGCCCAGGCTGGTCCTAAACGACTGGTGTAGTCCAGGCTGGTCCTAAATGACTGGTGTAGTCCAGGCTGGCCTTGGACTCAGGACAATCTGCCTGCTTCAGCCTCCTGAGTGTTGGGATATACAGGCTTGTGCCCCCATACCAGCTTTATGTGGTGCTCAGGAACCAAACTCAGGGCCTTGTGCTTGCAAGGCAAGTGCTTTAACTGCTGTGCCATTCCTCTAGCCCTAGGTGTAGCTTTTTAAATGCATATTGAAAGAAATGCGTAGGATGTTTGGAACAGCTGGTGTGAGGAGCTCTCCTACCCACCTATTTTTGTAGTTCTGGATCCCTGTCCCCTGCGCTGGGCGCCATGTCTTCCCCTGTCCCCTTGCTGGCGGCTCCCCAGGTCCCATCCCCTCTGGAGGCCCTGCTGTGTCTGACTCGGTGCTGCCCTCTGAGGAAAGCGCAGCTGAATGTTCCCAGTTTAAAAAAGATGATGCGTCAGCAGCTGAAAACACCATTATCGCCGTCCAGCGGAGCCTGCTGGGCAGCGTGGCACAATGGGGCCCCTGTGTGGGGCCTGGCGCGGGCCAGGGGGACGCCCTTTGCCCTTTCTGTGCAGGCACGCGTGGGCCAAGGCTCCAGACAAAGCCGTGGGCGGCATCCAGGCTGGCTGAGGGGTCAGGGAGGTGGCGGGAATGGTGCTTGGGGAAAACAGTATAGGTCCTCCGGGGGCTTTATGGTCATTGCAGTTGTTCTAGTGGGTCCCAGAGCCCCCGGAAGCAGCGGGAGTGGTGGCTTTGGTTTTGCCGAGGGGAAGGTGAAGGCCAGAGGTAAGGGCCGTCCCTGCGGACACTTACCTTGTGGGGCACACAAGGCGCCTGGTCCTACCGCTCCCATCTGTGGCCTGATCTGCAAAATGCCAAGGTTGCCAGCAGGGCGGACTGAGATGCGTTGATGCAGTTCCTGGCTCGTGGGAAGTGCTCAGTGGTTCTCGTCACTGTCATGCCATCCCAGGGGGACGGGGAGGCAGCAGCCCCTCTTTCCTGTGACATTCTGGAGCTTTCCTTTCCCCACTGAGCGGAAGTGGCAAGCGCCCACTGGAGGGTCCGACCCGGGCATTCACAGAAGCTCTCCCAGGTGTGGGTGGTGAGGGCGCCATGTGTCCTGGCGTTGCCTTATCGTTCTGCTCCCTGGACCTCACCACACCCACTGTCACAGTGAATCTCACCGTCTGGGGGACCTGTGAATCTTCTCCCCTCGCTGTTTGTGTGCAATGCGGGGATGGAGCCCAGGCCTTCACACGGCGCTGCCTCCCACCCAGCCCATCTTTTTTGGTTTAGATTCTCATGCAGTGTCTGGCTGAGTTATGTAGGCTGAGCTTGGAGTTGTGATCCCCCTGCCTCGGCTTCCCAAAGTGCTGGGGTTATAGGCCTGCGCCTCCGGCCTGGCTTGAGTCTGTATTTGCATCTGTTGTTAATGCAGAGCAGTTGGCACAGGGGCTGTTTGGAGGACGTGTGGACACTTGGGAAATACGGGGAATTTGAAAACAGACTTTCTCTTTTTCTCCTTTGTGTTTTTTCTTGGTGTTAAATCTGAGTCTCACCAGTTCCTCTGAGGTGTAGCCGAGGGAGCATCTGTCTCGTCCTGGAGTGTGAGGGTGCTTAGCTCGGATTCCAAGGGATTTTGTGCATCTGTGGTGAGCCACAGCCTGTGTTAGGATGAGGGAAGTGAAGAAATGTGAGTGAGACCACCGTCCCCATGGGGCTGGGCTCTGGGTCGTGGGTCCCCACCCTCCTCAGGGACGCCAGACTCTGAGGGTGTTCAGGCCCCTCTGTCAGACCTGTGTATCCTCCCGCAGATTTTAAATCACCTCTAGGTCACATCCAAATACACTGTACTGTGTAGGGGACGTAAAAATTCTATTGATGTTCGCCAAAGATACTATTTTTTTTTAGCACTGGGGACTAAACCCAGGTTCCCTGAGCTGGCTTCACACCAAGCTCGCTACATCTCCAGCCTTTCTTTTTATTATTTTTGTTTTGTTTTGTTTTGCAGTAAGGTCTTGCAGAGTGGCCCAGGGTAGGCTTGACCTGCGATTTTCCTGCCTCAGCCTCCCTGAGAGCTATTATTAAATATTTGTGCGACTATGCTGGCTAAGGTGCAATTTCTTTATGCAAGTATTTTTGATCCGTAGTTAGTTGCATCCTTAGATGGACACAGGGGCTGCCTGAACGGCACTCGCGCCGGAGTTGCCAGGCCTGGGGCGGCTGCTCTGAGTACCGTCTCTGCCAACCTGAGCTCTGGGCTTGCTCTGGAGAGGGCGGAGGCCGGGCACAGCGCAAGCCCAGAGCCTTCCTGTCCCTGGGGGCCTGGCGTGGGGAGAAGGTGGTGACGTGGGGTGCACCGTGGCCTCTCTGGCTGTGGCGCTGGTTGTGCCTCGCCGTGAGGAGGGATCGGGATGTATGCCGAGCTTTGAGACACGCATCCCCGCGTTCCTGCCGCATTCTGAAGCAGAGCCGCTGTCCTCGTTTGTGAGTGTCTGTGGCTGCCTCAGTGTCCCGATCTGATTGCAAACACAGCAATTTTTATCAGACATGTTCTGCATCTGCTTACCTGCGTTATTCACGGGGTCTGGCACTGTCCAACTTCTGGCTCTTCCATGGTCAAAGCGACCATGCAAGGTAACCGTGCTGATGGATTCAGGATGTCCTCACAGCCCCCGCAGCAGGGACAACGGGTGGGACAGGTGCGCCTGAGGCGGGGGTCTTCCGAGGGGGTTAATGGCTGTCTTACCCTGTGTTTTTAAAATTCACTGTAGTTTTGATCGCACCATATATCGGGGCAGAGGCTCCCTCCTTGCTTGGTGCCCTGTCCTGAGGAGTGCCCTTTGTCCCCTGTGCGTGCTCGAGGGACTCCACAGCCCCCCTCCCCCCACCCCGAGTCCCCGCTTGTCCCTGCTGGGTGTGTGGATTCCGTTTCTGTGTAACTCCTCATACCTGTGCCTTTGCAGCCGCCGATTTCCGCCCTCGCTGCCTCCTACTGGAGGCTTTCCCAGCCTCATGGGACTCCATCCTTCTGTGGTGGCACTTTGCCCAGTGTGCACGCTGCCACCTTCCTCTGCCACCTTGTGGGACCTTCTGGGGCCTTCTGGGGCTCCCCCTTGCTCCAAGAAGGCAGCCCAGGTGTCCGTGACGTGGCCCGGGTCTCCTGCCCTAGTCTTGTCCCGTCCTCAGCTCTGCTCATCTTTCCTGCTCTCCGCACCCCTTCCCTCCTGTCTTGCCCCCTTTCTCCTCCCCTTCCCTTTTCTCTCTCCTCTGTCTCCTCCTATGGGAATCCTCTCTGCCCTTGGTGACTCAGCATAGTCACATTGTCAGCCCCTGTGGGGCGGTGGGAACCTCCTCTGCTGCTTCTTTGCACCTTGGCAAACGCTGGGCTTCGGTCTCCCAGCCCTGTGCCCTCCGTCTCCTGCTGTCCATCTTCATTTGGTGTTCCCCACGCCCTGAGCGGTGTGATTGCTGGGGTCCCCACTCCTGGAACAGTGTCTCAGGGCGAGCAGGCCCTTCCTTAATGCTACAGGGTGAATGAGAAAAGGAGTGAATGAGCGCTCCGGGAAGCACCAGGGTTGGTGGATGTTCCCACACGACGTGGTGTCCCGTGGGGCTGAGTACAGAGGGGACTGGCTCTCCCGGGTGGGCAGCAGCGTCTCTGCGGCTGACGTTAGGTCTGTGTTCACGGGCAGAAGCAGCCGCTCCTTCTGCAGTCGCCCTCTCTGCTGCCCCCACCGCCCCAGGCCTGGGCTCCACGGTGGCAGCAACTGGGAAAGAGGGAAGCCCCGAACCCGAGCCGGGTGTGAGCTCCGGGGTGCGAACGAGCAGCCGTCCGCCTGGCCTGTTAGCGCAGATGCAGTGGTGCGTGCTGGCGGGCCCCACGCTGGTCTTGTTCGTGACAGGATTTGCAGTGGCTTGGGGGAGTCATGTGACCCTGGCGGATTCAGTAGCTCTTCCCAGGAGCCCTTGAGCTCATCGGCTCCTTCTGTGAGCCTCGCCTGGGAGCAAGTCCCGGAGGCTCCCCGGAGGGATGCGCCTCAGGGTGCCGCTGGGGTACATCTGTCGCTTGTCATTTTTGTCCTCCATGTGGCATCTGGGCGTGCTCCCTGGTTGGGGCGAGCACGCATGTGTGAACATGCACACTGTAATGTGGATGTGTCTGTGATTGATACTCTGATTACTCCCTTTGTAGCGGTCTTGACTAGAACTAGAAAGTGTTTACCAAAGCAGCGACCACATCAGACTCAAGTTGCAAAGTCCAGGACCGGAGTTGTGGCCACAGACTCTGCCTGTGGTCTGGCGATTAGAAAGCCACGTTACCCGATGGGCTGCCTGTGTGGGCTGCTTCGTTCTGCCCCTCTGGTCTCCCCAAGCCCTGTGTGGATGAGGTCACACGTCTTGTCTCAGGACGGGGGTTCTGGCAGAGTCTGGTATTGAACTACTGCCGTGTCACTGAGCGAATCCCGGCCCCGTGTGACTGGACTGGCACACGCTGTCCATTCCCTGCCGTGGTGGAGCCGGTCACCGGACACTTGTTGCTGGGCCGAGTGGCAGAAGGAGGTAGAGACATGCTTTGCTTGTGAGCTGGTCGACCAGTGGTGTGAGCGCTGGGGCGTGGCTGCAGATGTAGGCTGACATTAGCAGGAGGTGGGACTGCACTGTCTCTCTTATCCCCGATGGGACTGTCTGGTTGGAGGAAAAATCAAGCCGAGGGCTCCCATTGATTCTCAATTAAGGTGAGCTACATAATTATTTAATTATGTATTGATGTAATTAATAACAATAATAATAGAAGTAAAGTACACAACAAATTTAATATGCTTGAATCATTCCAAAACCAATTCTCTTCCTTACCTTTCTGTGGAAGAATTGCCTGCAGCAAAGCCTGTCCTCGGTGCCACAGAGGTAGGGGACCTTGTGCTAAGCCCGCTTCATGGATATTGTGCCAGTTGCTGCAAGCCACCAGGCCGTCTTTTCCGGACCCCGGTCCTGAGAGCTGCAGTGACGGCCCCGGCAGGCAGGCCGGCCTCCACAGTGGTGGCCTCCATCTTCTGAGGCATCTGTGTCCTCCTGACCCTGGTTCTGGTTCTGCTCATGGGGGAGGACACACCCTGGGGAATCTGCATTCCGTGTGTGCCCAGAGTCTGAAGCCCAGTCCACGGTTTTCCCTGGAGCGGGGATTCGTGCTGCTGGGAACTTCCCCTTGATGCAGTTCAGCTGATTGACCAGTGGGGCTGGGACTGGTGGAGGGGGTGGAAGTGGGGCTCCAGCAGGCGTCCAAGGCCCCCACGTGAGGGACAAGCCCAGCATCCCGGCGGCAGGGTTCCTCGTGTGGACAGGAGCTTCCATGGTGCAGTGTCTGAGGATTCCTCGTCTTTGAGGGGCCCTGGACATTGACTCCTGAGGGGCAGAGGTTTTTTTATTTATTTATTTATTTTGAGACAGGATCTTTTTTATTTGTTTGAGACAGGGTCTTGCTCTTGGTCCAGAGCTTACTGTGTAGCCCAGGCTGGCCTCACATTCATGGCAATCTTCTTGCCTCAGCCTCCAGAGGGCAAGGATTGCAGGCATGTGCCAACAAACCTAGTGTTGCGGTCCACTTGTCCTAGAAGGGAGGAATGAACAAAAAGACACAGACAAAAGACACACACACACACACACATATAGGGGAAGACTGCAGCCAGGAGAGACTGCACTCTTTATTTTTACAGGTCCCTAATCCAACCCCCTCTCTTACTCGCTGACCTTTACCCTAATTAGACCACCTAGCTTTGTTATGTAGTCAAGGAACCTCAAAGTCCGCCATAGTCTGCTTGCATTTGTTTGCCACCAGCCAAGAGAGGCCCTTATTTGCAAGAGACCTCTAGCCCCTCCCGTGTGCAGGCAGTGGCTCACCTTGGGTGGCAAAACAAGGATTGTCTGAGACCCCAAGATCTTCCTGTCTGCAGGCAAGAGCCCATCACCTCAGACTGTAAAACAAAAGACTACCTGGGATTCCAAGTCCTTCCTGTTTGCAGGCAAGGTCTCTTCATCCCAGGGGGACAGACAAAGCTGTCTGTCTCCATTGAGAGAACAGAGTCAAACTCCAGATTAGTTTAATTATTTAAGCCTTGGTGGTCTATATCTTTAATTCTTGGTTCACTTCAACCTAGCTAGTTTTTTTTTTTTTTTAATGTCGCGCTGGGGAATTGAACCCTGGGCCCTGTGCATGCTAGGCAAGCACTTTAACCACAGAGCTATGCCCTCAGACCTGGATACAGGGTTTAAAAAGGGAAAATTGACGGTCTCAGGGCATGATTGGTCAAGGGATCTGTGTTTTTCTCTTTCCTACCCACCGTTCACATCACTCCATTCAGGGCCCTTTCTCCCTCTTTCTTCTTCGAGCAGACAGACCTTTCTATCTCTTAATAAATGATCATTATTGCTGAGATGGTGGCCCACGCCTGTAATCCTAGTACTTCTGGGAGGCTGAAGCAGGAAGGTCGCAAGTTCCAGTCCTGCCTGGCAACTTAGCAACACCTGTCTCAAAGTAAAAACCAAAACGCAGATAGATGAAGCTACAGCTCAGTGTGAAGGCCTTGGGTCCATCTCCCATACTGGTTTTTTTGCTTTTGAGGGCCTTGTCTCTGACTTCCTGCTGTTGTTGGGGGAAGCGGTTTATTCAGAGTTCTTGCTTTTAGTCAGCCTGAACTGCCCTGGCTAGCGAGGAAGGGCAAGTACAGTTAAGTAGAAATTAGAGTTCTTTCTGGTTAACCCATTTGGGAGGCAGCTCTCTTTGAATGTGACTAAATGTCCCCCTAATGACAGAGAAGATGCAGCTGGGGGTTGGGTTGTGGTGGCCGAGGCCACTCGCCAGGGAGGGGAGTTTTGCAGTGATCTCTGAACAGCCATTAAATCCGTGACCGCACATGCCGATCCCCTGGGGAGTTTTACCAGCGCTTGGAGACTGGAACTCCGACCTGGTTGTCCGAGGTGAGCCTGGCGTTGGTAGTTTTGGAAGCCGCCAGGTGACGGCCAGTGGATCTAAGAGCTTGTTTCAGTAGCTGGACTTCGGGAGAAACTGAAGGTGTGTCTCTCAAGGGTCCCCAGAGCTGGAGACGCCCTCTGCTCTGGCCCTTTGCAAAGGGATGGGGCTCACGCTGTTGGGACCTGGAGGAGGGGTGGGTTCCATAGCCAGGTGCCCCCGGAAGAAGCTTAGAAAGCAGGTGGAAACTGAGAGTTGGCACAAAATGCAGCGCCCTCCTCACCGCTGCCCTGGTGTCCTGGAAGGCCTTGCTTCGCTAATTCCTTAGCAGGACACTGGTTGGGAGTTAGAGTAAGTAAAGGAGGGTTTGGGGAGGGGTGAGCAGGAATAGGGTGCTGGTGGGACAGGAGGGGGAGCAAAAGGCAGAAGGGAGCTGGACTGTGGGCTCCTGCCCTAACCCCGTGGCCACCTGCCGTGCTATTTCCCTAAAAAAAAAGGAAAAACCTTACTGTCTTGCAATTGAATCAGTAGTGTTTATGACCTAATCTCCCTAATGACAGGTCAGGACTGGAATCATTCCTTGTGGGAGCCTGTGAGGACAAAATCAAAAGTTTCTGGTAATAACATAGAATCCAGGACTTCTAGGGCGACCACTCTGATCTCCTGCCCAGCCTTCTCCTGCTCTTGCAGCTGGGTGGATCCCCTGGGCCAGGCTTCAGAGAAGAAGGGTCACGGGGAAGGGCGGGCATGCTCAGAGGAGCACAGCGAAGTTCACTGCCCCTTTCCAGTACTTTCTGTTTGAGCAAAATCCTCATACACTTCTAGATGTTCTAGTGATTTCCACATCCGTTAAAAGGCAGACAGCTGATTCTCAGAGTTACGTACAAGGGAGGTAAGGTTTTCTTTTATCATGCCATACTATTTAAAAATGATCATTGTGACACTCTTGGTACACGTGTGAATCATTCTATATAATGTATTCATCTATTCCTGTTTATTGTCGTCTGTTAGCCATCTTGTGTGGGTTCCTCTTGGCAGCTCCAACAAAAGACCATGAATAATGTGACTTAAAAACAACAGAAATTTATTTCCCGTAGTTCTGGATGCTGAGAAGTCCACGGTCAGGGCACTGGCAGATTTGGTGTCTGTGAAGACCCAGCGCTTGGCTCACGGACGGCCGCCTGCTGCCTGTGTCCTCGCGTGCGGGCCATGTGAGGGCCGGTCTCTCTTGGGCCTCTTTTACAAGGGCACTAATTCCATTCACTAATTTCGTTCACCCCTTTCAGGATGTCCTGGCCTCCCAGACACCCCACCTCCTACTCCCGTCACTTTTGGGGCTAGGCTTCAACATAAGAATTACTGCTGTGCCCGGTGATGCAGGCATGTAATTCCAGGACTCTGGAAGGCTGAGGCAGGAGGAATACAGGTTTGTGCAGCTTAGCTGGGGCAAATTAGAGGGACTGGTCTTAGAATTCACAGTAAAAATGGGCTGGGGTTGTAGATGAGTGTGAAGGCCCTGGGGTCAGTCCTCAGCACCAACAGGGGAGAAAGAGTCAAGGCAAGAATTGCAGCAGACACATTCTGACTGCAGCTACTGTACTGTAACTCATCTGTAGATCTCCATGATCTATGTGTTATTTAACAATCAAATGTGTTTATATTTATTACCTCTCCTCTCCGATCAATTTGATCACTCATCTCTCTAATCTATCCGTTGCCTGTCACCAATCTGTTGTCTTACCTACTGTGGTCCCAGCTGAGTTACGTCACGTTGCTATCACTTGAGATCAAAAAATGAGTTCATGGGTTGTTTATTTTCAAGCCTGTGCAAAGAAGTGCATGTCTAAAAAACAACTGCAAATATATATACATATATATATATATATATATATATATATATATATATATATATATATATATATTTTAACCTTCCTGTCTCCAGTTGATCTGTGGATAATCTGGAGCCTGGATTTTCTTAATGACAGATGTGTCCCTGTGGCTCTCAAGCAGTGCCGCCAACTAACAGCTCGTGAAGTCAGCAGCTCTCCCTAGATTTGAACTCTCAGCCTGGTGGGCGTGGTGGGGTGCGCCTGTCCCCTCCGTGAGTGCCTTGCAGGCTGCCCTGTCCTCCTTGCTGAGTCCCCTTGGCATGATTCTCTTTGAGGTGCACAGAGCCAGCTCTGTCTGTCTGGGACACGCCCGGGCACGTGACTTTGCCTTTTTTTGAGGGCCTGAGACAGGGAGGGAAACCGGACAATGTCTTGGGGCTGGAATTACTGTTCTGGGCATTGTTCTTTTTTTTTTTTTTTTCCTTCATGGAGATCATCCAAGGATTTTCTGAGGAAGCAGGAGGTGTAATGGAAAGAATTTGAGGCCTGACTCTCTTGAGGACACATTTTCTTGGAGCTGGGACTCACGACAGCTTCATGTGATCCTAGCACTGCTGCTTAGAAGCTGAGGCAGGTGGCCCCGCACCAGGCTTTGGTTGCTCGATTGTGAGGAGCTTTCTTTGTCTGCAGGCAGGTTGTGTACGTGGGGGTGGGAAGGGCTGTCAGCTCAGGTTTCCCGCCGAGAGTCAGAGCTCTCCCTGGTGATGCCAGGACGTTTGGAGGGTGGCTTTGTTTTGTGACATTGGCTGTTGTGACGTTGGTGCCTAGGGTCTACCTTGTGGCCCAAGAGTCAGTCATGCCAAGGGTCAACATGGCAATGAAGCAGGTTTTCGGGCGGTTGTTGATGTTCCAGAGACACATGGGCACTGCTGCCTGGATTTCTTTCATGCCGGGAGCGCTGGTCCTCAGAGGGTCTTGTCTCGAGGCCTGAGTACCTCCGGTTGGGTAACTTATAAAGACGGGAGGGGGTTGGGAGGTCCCGGGACATGGTGCTGACGCACGGTGGGGATGGGTCTTCCTGCTTCATCAAAGATGACAAGCCACCACAGGGTTAGGCCGAGCACGCACCCACCTCAGCTTTCTCTCTCTCTCTCTCTCTCTCTCTCTCTCTCTCTCTCTCTCTCTCTCCCTTTTTCCAACTTAACAATTGAACCAAGGGCCTTCACAATGAGCTACATCATCCCAGGCCTTTATTATTATTATTATTTGAGGAAGAGTCTTACTCAGTCACTAGCTTGGTTCCCTGGGTTAGATTTGAACTTGCGACCGTCTTGTATCTGCCTCCTAGTGTGCTGGGGATACAGACGTGCCCCGCCACACTGGCTTCCTTCCTCTTGTAAGAGCCCTTGGGTCTGTGTGTCGTCTTGCAAACAGCCATCCTGGCGGTGCAAGGGTGTCTCGCATTTTTTTTTTTTTTTTTTTTCATTCCTTGTGGTGCTGAGGATTGAACCCAGGGCCTTTTCACTGACTGACTTTCTGAGCCCTGTTTATTTTGAGATGGGGGTCTCACTAAGCTACAGAGTTGCTCATGCTGGGTTCGAACTTATATGATCCTCCTACCTCAGCCTCCCAGAATTCTGGGATGGCAGGCACGTTCTGTCACCCTGTATCATTGTGGTTTCTGTTGTAGGCTTGTTTTGAGGCCAGTTCGCTTGGTCCTGGTAGCCACACGCATCTTGATCTGTGATGTGAGAACTTGGTTTTGCGCACGTTTTCCTAACCCTGTCTTGGGACATCAGTGTGATAAAGACTGAGGATGTTCATGGAGCAGAGACAGAGTACAGCAGCACCCAGAAAAGCGAGACCCTCAGTGTTCCCACCTAGAAGCCCCTGAGCTTTCTTGGGGCTCACCACAGTGGCTGCCACAGTGGCTGCCATGGCCACTCTGGGTTCGCTGTACTCTCAGCAGGTGGCCCAGAGCGAGGCCTGTTTTGTTACCTTTGTGTCTGCCCTGCGCTCTGCATCGTGGGGGGCTGGGCAGGTGAATGGCCCTGGGTGGTGAGGTGACTGTGAGTGTCCTGTGGCTTCCTCCTGCAGTGTCACCCTCCTCCCATAGCACATTTCTGCAGCCTGCCACGTCCAGGAACCCTTTGCCACTACGGGGGTCTCCTGGGCCCACCCGTTCCTGATTTCCCTGGGAGGCCACGAGAACAAGAAGAGTTTCCTTCTGCATTTGTGGAACCCCTCCTCATTCTTTAAGATAAATAGTGTAGGAAAGGTCCCCGGATACTCTGAGTAAGCCACAGAATGGAGATGATGCGTGACTTGCCCCAGGCCCTCCAGCTAATGTGCGCCTCAGTGATAAATGACAGGGACTCTGGTCTCTTACCTTGCTGGTCTGCCTAGTGCTCTCCTACACATGTGTTGGATTTGAGGGGACCCTGTCCTTGCCTTCTGGGTGTTTCTGATTTCCAAGGGTGAGCAGAATCCTGTAGAACTGAGACTGAGAATTCTGTGCTAGACAGCCTAGGTGGCACTGATGTGGCCATGCGGCTGATGGGCTAAAGGGAGAAGAGGACGTGGTTACCCCCGCGGTACAGTCACAGCACTGCTTTGTTTAGACCCAGCAAATTAGTACTGTGGTTTCTCCCACAAAGAAAACCCTTTCCATTAGTTTGTTCATTTCTCCACTCACCCATGCTTCCCTGTACCCATTCAGCCACCCACCCACCCACCTACCTGCCCATCCATCCATCCATCCATCCACCCACCCACCTCCCCATCTATCTGACATTTATTAGGCTGTGTGGCAAGTCCTGATCGGGGCATTGAAAGTCCAAATAAGGTCCCTGTTTTCAAAGAACTGGCTGTTAGTTGAAAAGTCCTACGAAGAAAAGATTACAATGAGATGTGGCCAGTCCTGGTGGCTATAAAATGTTTGCTGCGCAAGGCCTCCTTATCTCTGGGTTAGAGGCCAGCCTGCCCGCAGGTAGGAGGTTCAAGCGCTGGCGGGGACAGTCGGCCCATCCCTTTGTTCATTTTCAAAGAAAGCACAGTGCAGTGGGCTGCATGCCTTGCACCTGACGTTTGTTTACTCTCCGTCCAGTCCCTGTCCTCCCCTGGCCTGCTGAGTCCGGTGAGCCCAGTAGGCAAGATGGCGTGAGGGAGGGATCAGAGCAGAGAACTCCCCCTACTGGGGTTCAAGGGCAGATCTGTAGGACAGGAGCTGGGGACAGGGGTGTGTTTCTAAGTAAGGGAAGATGGTTTGAACCCTGGATAGGCCATAGGATGTTTGAGTTTTAGCTTCCTACTAGTCGGGCAGATTAGCTTTAATTTCTCTAAGGCACAATTTTCTTTCGTTTTCATTTTGTAATGGTGGCATGCATGACATAAATTTATTATGTTAATTCTTACTCATCAGTGTGCAGATCAGGGCATTACCGCACTCGTAGAGCTGTGCACCTGCCGCTACCTTTATGCACAGAACCTTTTCATCCTCCCAAACTAAAGCTCTGCCCAGGAAACACTGGCTCCTCACTGTGTGCCACACCGTGCCCTGGAAGCCACCACCTGCTCTCTGAATTGCTTAGGGACTTCTGAGTGGAGTAATGCAGTATTTGTCCCTTTGTGTCCGTTGTATGTCCCTTAGCACAATGACCTCAGGGTTCACCCGTGTTGTAGCGTGTGTTACAATGTTCTTTTTAAAGACCGAATGTGCGCTTCCTCCTCCTAGTACAAGGCGCCGAGCCCAGGACCTGGACCCTGCCCTTCATCCCTAAGACCTCCCACCTTTTTTTCTAAACCAGGGTCTCCTTTGGTTTAAGTTACTCAGGTGGTACCTCAATTTTCAGTCCTTCTGCCTCAGCCTCCCAGAGTGCTGAGATAACAGGCATGTGCCGTGTCTGGTCTCCCATTGTACGTGTAGATCAATTGGTAAGGGTTAGGAATTTTCTGGAAGGAATCAATCCATGTGAGCTATGCTTTGCATCTGTTTTTTTTTTTAAATTTCTTAATCCCCTTCATTCTTGGAAGGGAAGTGAGCATATTGTGAGCGAGAGTTTGCGTTTACAGAGGGCGGGGAGGGGTTGGCGTCCGGCTGGCATCCGTGTCACCTGGACCCAGCTGCCACATGGTTGTGAAGAGTCCTTACCGGCTCCCAAACCTCAGTGTCCAGGCGCATTAGCTTCTATCAGATCCTTGATATCATCATCCTGGGCCAGAAAGGCTATGGAGCCGTCAGCCAGCTGGAGAAGGGAACCGCATGCCCTGCTATGGCACCGCGGCTCCGTTCACGCGCCAGGGATGTCATGCTGTGTTTTTTTTCCTCCATTTTTTGAATTCAGTCCAGGTTCCTAGGAGGAAAACACCCATCAAATTATGTTGGCTCCAAATCGAGCCCAGTCAACACATGACGTCACCAGGCCTTCCTTCCCCTTGGCCTGTGCCCGGAGGGGACGCGGGGATTGCGCAACGCTGCGGGGAAACAGATCCTGCCCGACTCCTTGCGCTGAGCCCGCTCCGATCCCTTAGCCACCGACTTTTGTTTGTTTGCTTTGTGCAGTACTGAGTGTTGAACTCGGGTGCTCTGTCCACGGAACCACCTCAGAAGGCTGATTTACTTTTTATTTTAAGACAGGGTCTCTCTTGAGTTTCCCAGGCTGGGAGCAAACTTGCAATTCTTCTTCAGCTTTTGGAGTAGCTGGAATTACAGGCATGCACCTAGCCAGCCGATCTGTACTTTAGACACACAGTGACACTGTCCCAGCAGCCCTTAACTCCATTCTAAATGTGTATTATGTGCCCATAAATGATGTCCTCAAACATAGGAGGCGTGTGCATCCCATTGTTTATTTTCACAGGGTGCTTGTCATCAGATCAGAGGGTGTGCCGTTGATCCTGGCGGAAGTGTAAACACTGGCTTACTCTGTGTCCTTTCTGTTCTTGTCCCTGGCTTTGGTCCCTGGGGACCGTTCTCACACAGCTGTGCACGTGCCTTGTACAAAGACGCTTATTTCTCTTCATCCCTGGCTGAGAAACACAGGTCGTCAGGTTTATAGCCGGATTCCCTTCTGAACAAGGAACTACAGAAGGGGAAACTGAGTTATGTAGACGCTTGTGGTGTGACTTTTTTTTTTTTTTTGAGTATCCTGCACAGCCCTGTAATCTCTTATTTTTGGCAGACCAGTGCCGAATCTGTGGTCTTGTAGCTCAGGGCAACCAGAAGCTGAGACAGAGGAAGTGCTCTTACTCACATGTTTCTCCAGCCACCTCATCTGGCCCTGACACAGCCAGCTGCCGCACCCTGCTTCTGAGGTGGGCCCAGAGCGCGGGCTGCTCAGGGAGAGGTGGGCCGGCCGCTGCTTTCCCTGGGGAGCACCTTCAAGTTGTCCCCCACATTCCTGGCCTTCCTGTCGCTCTCTCTGCATTCTTTCTGTCCTTTTACTCAGAGCCTGGAATTTTTGGGAGATTTTTGTGGTGCGAACTGGGAAGTCCCGATTTCCTTGAAGTAGCCAGGAGGGCCCCAGGAAATAGGGTAGGGAGCTCACCCTGCCCCACCCGCTCCCCGTCGTGCCCACATGCAAGCACATCTGTGTGCACACGCACACCCGCGTGCCCACGCACAGGGGACGGAAAAGGGAGGAACCAGGGCATCCATCGCAGCTGGGCCGCTGCATCATCCCTTGGGGTTTTTGAATGTAGAAATTGTTTCATCATCTTCAAAGCCGGCTGGAGATTGAAGTGATATTTCCTGGGTTTCTGCAGAATCGGGTTTCTTTGCTTTTGATGCGAGTGACACGTACTCACTTAATGAAGCTCCTGCTCGGATGGGCGGCTCCACTTGCAATGGCTTCCTAATAAAACGGAAAACCGAGTTTCTCCGCTCCTAACGCGTTCCATGTGGTCGGAAGAATGTTTACCTCAAGGCATCCAGGCCGGGGTGCCCAGGAGGGGAACCTCTACACGTCTGGGTCTGTGGACCGAGCTGGGTCTGTGGACCGAGCGGCTCTGATTTACAGCCAGTTCCTGCTTGTTGTATAAACAGGACAGATTCGCTTGTTCCCTGGGGCTGGTGAGTTGCCCGGGCGGGGCTCTGACTTGCTGTTCTCCTGCCTCAGCCTTCCAGAGTGCTGGATTATAGGCCCTTGCCTGGGGAGACTGTTTTGCTTATGAGTGCCTCCGGCCTGTCCCTCCCTGCTCCCGGCTGCTCCTCAGGAACTCAGTGCCCGAGCCCGGCCCGTAAGAACCTGCTCTTTCCTCTAGTTCTTCTACCCCAGGACCGTCCTCTATTCCTTTCTGTTTATCTGACACAGGCTTATTTTCAGAGAACCTGCAGTTGTGAGTCCTTGATAACTACTGTTTCACAGCGGTCCTGTAAGTAGGCGCTATTATGATGTCCACTTTACAGATAAGAAAACTGAGGCCCGAGAAGGTGCAGGATCCACGCAGTCGGAGGGTGGCAGAGCTGGGGTGCCACCTCGGGCAATCTGATTGAGGTCTTCTTCCTTTGAATCCCTGTTCTAGGAAGTAGGCACGCTTGCCTAATGGGGAAACTGAGGCACCGAGGGCCTGAGCAACTTGCTAGTCAGCCTCAGCGCCAGGTTTCAAGCGCAGGCAGGTGGGCCCCAGAGCCCCAGCCCTGAGGCTGTCACCTCCCCCGTTCCCAGTGAGCGGGGTTGTTCTTACATGGCACTGGGGTCGCCTGCCTCTTGAGTATTTCTGTGAAGAGTTAGAGGATATTGTAGCCCAGCTCCTCCAAAGATGTAGCGGGAGCCCTGTTGTTTGTGCCTAGAGCCTGGGGGCCGGTGGAGTCACTTCCTGGGATGTCTGACGCCAGAGGAATTCCAAGATTGAAACCTTGGCCAAAAGCAGAGTTGTTTTTCTTCCACTGTGAGGGACACGGGGATGTTGGCCGTGTGACTTCTGCTCTGGCCTGCCTTAGCATGCCTGCCCTGTTGCAGGAAGCAGAAAGTCCACTCCACGTGCAGCCAGTCAAGGCCCCGTCTCAGGGTGAAGTTCTCCTGGGCCTTGAGCTGGAAGCGTCCTGCGGGTGAGGTTCTCACCTTTGTCTCCCTCCCCAGCCACAGTTTGTCATCCTCCTCCAGGGACAGCGTTTCCTATCTAGGGTGTCTCTTTCTGTGAACACAGACAAGAGTGGAAACTGAGCACGGCTTCTCTGTGTACTTAGTTGGGGATTCAGGACCCCAGTGGCCTGGGGTCCGAGGCTGACCTCACATCTAGATCTGACGCTTGGAGGCAAGGCAGCTTCTGCAGAAATCGGAAATCTTGCAGGGCTCAGGCTGATAAAGTGGGACATGAGCTGGAGGGACCACGCAGGATCAAGGTGGTGAAAGTAGCTGGCCGGGGGCATTGGCTTGTAATCCCAGCACTCGAGGAGGTGGAGGCAGAGGATCGCCAGTTGGCGCCCAGACCCGGCACCTCAGCAGCTTAGTGAGACACTGTCTCAAATAAACAATAAAGAGGAGCTGGAAGCCACTAGAAGGGAGGGCCGGGTCCAGCCCCCAGGACTGGGATAAAGATGGTGGAAGTGGCCATTGGGTTGTTCAAGTGTCCAGTTGTGCCTCTCTGCCTCAGTCCCCTGCTGGGTCTTGGAAAGTGGCCATTTTTTCCTGAAACAGACAGGCTGTGAGAGTTGAAAAGAGCTTTGTGTTTTCCCCCCCTTAAATAGTAGGCAAATAAAATGGCTGCCAGCACTGTCTGGGGTGTCACCCAGTGTGTTGCTGGTGACAGTCAAGTGGTGGCCTGTTTGGAACACAGTGTAGTCATGTGAATTGACAACCACAGTCCAGCAGTGATGCCGACTCCAGGGCCCCCTCCACAGAAACCCACTGGAGTCCGGAACAGGGCACGCATGTGTGGTCAGAAGGACAGTGTGTACCACAAAGGGCAATTGAGGCAAACTGCAGGTTCTTCTATAGGGAAAGGAGAGTGGATTGCCCTTAGAAGAGCAGTCATTAAAAATTGAATTTTGGGCTGGGCCTGGTGGTGCAGGTCTGTAATCCCAGCACTCCAGGAGGTCGAAGCAGGTGGTTGTGAGTTCAAGCCCAATCCGGTTGTATTAGTTTGGGTTCTTGCAAAAGACAGAATTTACAGATTTTATCACAAAAGGATCTATTAGGAAGGCTTACAAATCCAAGGATAGAGATGTTCAAGATGGCTGCTCAGCCGTGAAGTAGATCTCCAGTCATACTGGTCAGTTGGTTAATTTAAAGAGACTATTTCAAAATTGAAAATAAAGAATGGAGTGGATCATTTCTGAGAATGTAGCACAGTGTGAAGACCCAGTCCTCAGAACCACACACACGCAAGACGATCGAAACGTGAAGACCACAAGATAATGGGGTGCTGCCAAGTGACCCCCACTGATGTGTGCCCTGTGGTGACACCGCGGGTTACGTGAGATCCGTGGAGCAGATTCGCAGTGGCCGAGGGAGTGGTGGGGTCATGTCTTCTCTGTCTCGGTTGACATTCAGACCTGATTTGATTCTGGCGCTGTTGCTCCAGGGATACGGCTTTGGGAACCTCCTGGAGACTCACATTCTTGTTACTCTAGCCATAGAGGGTCCCCGGACCTTTGGCACAGCTCTGAGTCCAGCTACCGGGCTTCTGCAGGGGCAGATGGCAGCAGCGTTGTACACAGTGCCTGCCCTCTGAGGACTTCTGGGAGTTCATCGTGGCTGCTGCGCTCTAGGGACACGCGGTCTGAGGAAACTTTCCTTGCAGGCAGTGCTCAGACCTTGCACGACCTTTCTGAACGAGTGGGAGCAGGTCACCAGGCCCTAGAGGCCAAAAACACTGTGCCCAGTCGAGGGGTAGCTTATGTTTTCTCACGCTACCTCCAGCCCATGTGCCTCCCTTGACTCCGTGCTGCCTGGGTGGGGCCCAAAGGATCTTTCCGTTTCTTCATGTCTGATGAATTAGCTTGTCATGAGGTTTGTCACTCGTACAGGATTTATGCTGGACCTGGTTGGTGCGGGCCTATAATCCTGGTGCTCTGGGAGGCTGAGGCAGGAGGATTCCAAGTTCAAGCCCTGCTTGGACAACTTAGAGACTTAGTGAGATCCTGTCTCAAAATCAAAAATAAAAAAAATGGTCTGGGTATATAGATTGATGCAAAGGCCCTGGACTCAATCAACTTGCAGTTCCGTGTGCAGAGAGAGAGAGAGAGAGAGAGAGAGAGAGAGAGAGAGAGAGAGAGATTTGAATGTTATAAATGACCCTTTATCAGGACACACAGATGGCAGTAGCCTGGACTTGGATTCAGGCACCCATGTGCAAGTGGTGCCAGGCATGGAGAAGAGGGCTTAGACGGTGCCCACCTGCCAGCAGGCTCTTATCCTGGTGCCCTGGGTTCACTTTCACACACTCCCACTGGCTTTTTATCCTGCTGACCCCTGGGCTGAGCCCCTTAGCTTACCACTGGGGTGAGCCGGCTGTGTTTGGGAGGACAGGCAAGGGGTCAGGGATGGAAAGCCAGGCGCCAGCTCTTCCCAGAATGCCAAGAAGGTGGTTAGTGAAGGCTGGAGACCAGGTGGTCACTCTCTGCAGCCTGAGTGGGCGTGAGCCCCTTGGTGCCTCTGTGCCCCAGCAGGCAAGCCCCTGCCCTGCTGTCCTGAGTGGTAAGCCCACTGTGTCTGCCACTTGGAGCCCCCAGCAGGGGACAGTATATGGTAACACCGTGATTGCAATTTCAGGTCAGTACGAGTGTCCTGGAGTCCGTGCAGGCAGCAGCATTAAATTTGTAAAATTCTCCCGTTGTTGTTTCTCTTTCTTGAAAAATATTTTAACAGGTGGTTCTGTTCCGTAACATGGGGACTGCGGTTGTTCTTACAGTCATCCGAGAAAATGAGGTGATGAGCCAGAGATGGGAGCTGGGCGTGGTGGTGCATTCCTGGGAGGCCGAGGCAGGAGGGTTGTAAGTTCATGCCCAGCCGGGACAATTTAGCAACTTAGCCAAATAAAATAATATGTTTCCGTATGCATAATGAGATGCGTTGGCGAGGGACCCAAGGCTCAATGTGGGATTCCTTTGTGTTTCGTAGGCACCTTATCTATACCTCCTTATCTACACCTCTGTAAAATATGCTAGCGCTCTTGTGTGCCATGTGCCTGCATTTTATCTCTCTGTCTTATTGTGAGACAAGGACCTGCTAAGCGACCCAAGTTGCCCAGGTTGGTCTAGAATTTGTCTTCCTGCCTCAGCCTTCCGCAGTGCAGGGTTTACAGGAGTGTACCACTGTGCCTGGCTTGGTGCTTGTGTTTGTTTGGCTGGGACCTGGCACTTGAGGTCAGGTGTGGAGTTTAACACTTGCGGTAAAATTTGAAGGCTTTTGAATTTTTGGATTGTGGATGGACATTGTGCAGTGCTGTTCTAGAAAAGTCTGGAAAAGGGGGTTTGATGAAAGCGTGTTCAGATTCCTCTGGTCACTTCCCAGCCCAGGCCACCTCCTGGGGCACATGCCTGGCTCCTCATGCAACAGGTGCACAGGCTTCCATGGGGCCATGGTGCTGCTTCCTGAGGGAGGGAGTGTGGGCCCATGTGGTCCGTGCAGTCAGCCCGTGCTTCTGCCTGCTTCTTGTAACCATGCATGATGGGAGTTTTGTGCCTGCATTTCTAGATAAAAAAGTGAAAGTCCCAGAGAATGATCACCCCAGGACTGCAGCAGGATTAGACCCAGGACACGAGGCACTTTGACCCGGGGTCCACCCTCTTGTCACGGCCAGTGAGTGGCTGAGCTTCCCCTCTTGCAGGGGGCAGGTAGCTTTGGAAGGTCCCCGGGGAGGTGGGCCGTGAGTTCTGGGCAGATCGCATTCAGGCTTGTGTCCTGGTCCCTCCGGAAGGCGCTGTGACCTTCCGCCCCTTTCCCGTGGAGCAGCTATTCCCAGGAGACCTTCAGTGGAGAGAACTGTGGGAAAGCACATGCAGGCTTTTTGGAGACACAAGCCTGAGTGTCATTAGCTCTTGGCGGAAGCACGCCTACTTCCCTGAAGTGCTTGGCTTCATCTGGGGGCTGAGTTTTCACCGGCCTCCAGCTGCAGGCGTGGGCTTTGGACACAGGAGGAAGCCATAGGGCTGTGGCCGGGACCCTGGACTTGTTTCCAAGTGGTGGTGCTCAGCTCCTTCCAGGAGATGGCTGCGTGGGTGCAGGTGGGCAGAGGAGCAGGTGGGGAGGGTCTGCACTCCCAGCTGTGCTCAGGGCGCTCCAGGGCGGATCTCAGCGTGCCTGTTGGAGGGCAGGTTCCCTTAGCTGAGCCTTGTCAGTGAGCGGAGGCAGCACCCCGGCAGGTGCTCCTAGCGTCACTGGCAGGATGGCCTCCTGCTCGGAAGGGTGGAAGGACGCAGGAAGCAGATCCTCAGGAGGAAATGTTTCCCTCATAAAATCAGAGGGCAGAGGATGTGGCCAGCAGCAGCGCTCCTGACCTGGCGGCTCGAGGCTCAGTAATAAAAGGGGAGCTTTTGCCATCATATATTAAAATAGACCCAGAAGCTGCTATATTTAGTACTGGCGGAAATGAATGGAACAAAAGGAAAATCACCCAGGGACAGAACTTGGTCTTGTTTTTCTTGAATGAGTATGTAAATTTAAAATATTGCGGGGGTGGGGGGGTCCTGGGGGCGTGGGCCACCAATCCCAGCACCCTGGGACGTGGAGGCAGGAGGATCGCACGTTCAAGCCCATGTGGGCAGTTTAACGACTTACCGAGAGACTCTGTCTCAAGAACCAAAACTAAATGATGTGGGCTGGGGGTGTTGCCCAAGGTGAAGGTTCTGGGTTCGCTCCTCAAGACCACCAGAACAAGCAGACAAACAAACTACATATGTATTTTCATACTTTGTCTAGCAATAATGATAAAAGATAAATCAAGGGGGACGGGATGACTCTGTAACTGTGAGCATGTAGGTCTCGCTGCTGGAAGTTTTTAACTCTCAAAGGCCGCAAATTTGTGGAACAAGCCGGGTGTCCTGATGTGCACTGGGGAGGAGCCAGCTCTTCGCCTCGCCGTCATACAAGCGGACATGTGTGTCCACGTATGCACGCAGGAGTCCAGGCCTTCTCCCTGCCCCAGTGTTGTTTTCCTTCTTTCTTCCCTTTTAGTTCTATTTCTGGTGTATCCAGCCTTGTATTTTAAGGATCTTTCAGATTCATTTAAAATCTTTCTAGTGGAGGAAATGGCTTATCAACGAACAATACAGAATATAGAAAAAGACTTAGAGAAAAGACGCCCCATTGAGTAGCGTTGGTTGGGTTGGGTAGGATATTGATGTTCTCTGAAATTTTCTGTGTTTTTGGAATCTTTTACTTAAAGCAAAATTATATCATTAGTTTTTTTTCCCTTCTAATAAGGTGTTTTTTTTTCACGCCCTCTGCCATCCAGGGAAGGACTGGCCCTGTCTGCAGGTGGCCAGGGCTGAGGGTCCCTGGGGAAGAGCTGGGCGGGGGAGTCCGGGCTCGCACCGTTCCGTGGGTTGAGCGGGTCAGTGCCTGGGACCCAGGCGAGGATCTAGGCTGGCTCTTGGTACCTGTAGGTTACACGTCTGTGGATTTAGCCATCAGTGGGTCAGCCAACTACTAATCTAAAATGTTTGGAAAAACATTTCAGGAAGTAGGAAGAGCAAAACTGGAACTTCTTGCAGCAAATGAAGCAGTGTGTGTGTGTGCACTTCAGTAGGTGTTATTTGGAACTAGAGGTGATTTAGAGTACATGGGAGGGGGCTGGGTGTACCCCTGTTCAGTCTTCAGTACCCCCCAAAAAAAGAAATAAGTATTTTTATGTGCCTGAGGCAGATATTAGAGCATTTTGCATAGAGGGTTTGAGTATCTGGATGTTGGTGTCCTGGGGTGGGAAGGCGAGCCCAGAACCTCTGTCTCCAGGTGCCAGGAGTGACTGTACCTTGCTCTGTTGCCTGGCCCCTGCGGTGGGTTGGGGAAACTGACAAGGGGGCCGTCCTTCCTCCTTCGTCCTTCGCTTACAATTGATGCTCATTGAGCTTCTCCTCCAGCGGACATTCAGTTCCTGCTAGAAAGAGGTTGCATGCATCCTAGTTGGATGGGGGGAAGGGGAGTCAGAGAATTCCCGCAAAAGAATGGTGCCGCCCTAGGGTGGGGCGGGTTTGGGGGTGCTGAGGCGCTGCCTGATGAAGCGCAGAGGCCTGTGGTGGCAGGAGCTGGGTGATCGCAGGAGTGCCAGACCCTCAGGGCGGCCGGGGATGGGAGCAGGTGGGGGACACAGAGTATGTGAGGGAGATCTGCCAGGACCCAGTCCTGCTGGGTCGGGGAAGGGGTTTGAATTTGCCTCTGCACATGGTGGGCATCTCCACAGGACCCGCAGTATCTGATGAAAGATTTCGGGAGACCTGCATGTGAACTTAGCTGGATTATGGGGGTGCGATTAGAAGAGGGCACAAGGGGTCTGGAGGATGGCTCCGCAGTTAAAGCACTAAGTCCGAGTGCTGAGTACCCGAGTTGGATTCCCCAGCACCGCATAACCCCCGGCGTGGTAGGGCACGCCAGTAATCCGAGCACTTGAAGGCTGAGGCAGGAGGATTGCTGTGAATTGGAGGTCAGCCTGGGCTCCATAGTGAGCTCCAGACCAGCCTGGACCACAGAGCGAGACCCTGTCTCAAAAAAAAGTGACCTTCAGTGCCTGCGCACACTTCGTGAGGCGCAGCTGGGGGTCACTCATGTATCCGGTGGCCATATTTCTGGCCTATTCCAAGCTGAGTTCAGCTCATCACAGTTGAGCAGCGTCTGCAAGATTTGATCCGTGTCAGAAACCTGAGGCCACTAGCGTTGCCACAGCTGGCATTTTCTTAGTCCAGAGCTGCTTACCTGGGTGTCAGAAGTCTAATATTTTATTTAGGAAGAATGGTTCTTTGCTTTAGGCATCTGGAGTCCTGGGGTTTTTCCCTCAGTTGTTGACCAAGTTAGATTTCACCTTGGCACATCATTTCAGTTAGTAGTTTAGTGCTTTCTCTGCAGAAGATGAGTGAAAATAGTTCCAATAAACCTCCTGTCCTTGTGGTAGCTGGGTGGGAATGCTTCAAGAACTTAGAGATAATAGCACATATAAAGGCCATGTGGTAGTAGGGAGCAGGCTGGTGTTGTATGATGCTATAGCAGGTAACAGCCAAGGTAGCTGGAGAGCAGAGTACAGGGCAGGGGTATGTCTAAGGTCACGTTGTGGGGGGAAGCCAGGACGACCAGGATGGCAGGATCTTGTAGACCTTCTTGGGGACTTGAAAACCTTTATGTGCTGTGTAAGGGAAAACATGGCAGGATTTAAATCGGGGTGCATGTAAGGTCGATAGATACTCTGTCTCCCAAGTCCTCCTGTGGCAGGGATTGGTGCCCTAATTCTAGCCAGGCAGTGGAGGTGAGGTGGTTTAGCCAGGGCATCTTGCAGGTAACTGGGTAACAGGGAATAAACACAGGCTGGTCCCAGGCCACGGGTCCTTTGAATAACGTAACAGCAGCCGCTGTTTTGAAACTCTCAAGATGAAAGATTCCCCTTAAATTACAGAGTGGCATTGTGCTGTAGAAACATGAGTGGTCGGGAGAGGGCGGGGACGCCCGGCGCTTTGCAGGGGCCCGCGGGCATGGCCGCCCTCCAGCCCCTCCAATGGCCTTGCGGGCGCTAGGAGGTCTGGGGTGCTGTCCGCACTGAGAAGGGCTTGGCTGCAGGCCACTTGTCACTGCCCCTGTCCAGAAGGACTCATTGTTCGTGAAATGTGCCCCGGGGCCTTTGTGCTGGGAGATCTTATCGGGCAGTGCCTGTGCGCGGTTTCCCCAGGTCCCGGGCCAAGTTTCTGCTTTGCCTCGGGTACTCAGCCGCTTAAGTGCATTCTTAGACTGGCGGGAGAGATGGCTGTCTCCACTGGGAACCCAAGAAGCCTAATTTGGGGTGCAAGGGGGAGGGTCGCACCTGCCAGCCATGGTCGGAGTTTCTTGTAGATGGTGATCAGTGCCTCCTCCCTTTCTTCCTAGTTGACCACGTGGTCCCGGAGCCTGGGACGAGCCTGCTGGCCGCCTTCGACCAGTGGCGGGAGTGGGCCGACAGCAAGTCGTGCTGCGACTACTCTCTGCACGTGGACATCACCGAGTGGCACAAGGGCATCCAGGAGGAGATGGAGGCCCTGGTGAAGGATCACGGTAGGTCGCGTGGGCCCGGAACCTCTGCTGTGTGTCCGTTCCAGTCCCTGTGGGGTGTGTGGAGATGGGGATCGGGCTGAGGACCCTCACACTGAGCCCCACCCCGGCCCATCTTTGTCTTTCATTTTGAGACAGGGTCTTGCTAAGTAGTCGAGTTGGCCCTGGCTGAGCGTCTACTCGTGAAATCCTCCTGTCCCAGCCACCCAGAGTCCTCATTGGAATCTTTCAGGTGGCACAGCCCTGGGAACCAAGCTCTTAGGTCCCCAGCCAGGCCCGTGCCACACCTGTCCCTGATGAGGATGGAGGGCTCTGGCTGCAGTCGTGCTGGTCGGGGCTGGCCACCAGGCCTATGGTAGCAGGGGAACGTGAGCCTGGCACAGTGCTTGTTCCTGTGTTTCTTCCAAAACTGGTGCTGTAGGGGATCCGTGCTCTCGAGCCGAGGGAGAGCGACGCCCTCCAAAGTTACAAGCACGTGGCCCACAAGGCGACAGAGCAGGAAGAGCCCACCTGAGTCACCAGGGCCGGGGCAAGATCTGCCTGCAGACCTGGCAGAACCAGGGTACCCGTGAGGGTGGAAAGAAAGGGTGGAAAGAAAGGGTGTATGTCAGGCCTGCCGCTGCCGCGGGGGTCTGTGCTCTTGCAGTATTTCTAGGGATTGGAAAGGTTCCCAGGGCAGGGAGCCTGCAGGATCTGTACCACGCAAGGTGCCTGTAGGGATCTGGGGGCATTGGGTGGTACAGCCAGCAGGTTGCCCTTGGTATCCCCATCCTTGCCTGTGGGTTAGGTTTTTGGGTTTCCCCCCTCAGTAACCTCACCTCAGGATCTTAACTGATTTAGGGTTCTAGGGCTTCAGGTCAGAATCACCTGGACTCTGAGTAATGTGGAGGTGGATGCCTGTAACCCCAGCCCTTGGGAGGCCGAGGTGGGGGATCCCTGGGAGGTCAGCCTGGGCTACACAAATTTCAGAGTCAGCCTGGGCTACTTAGTGAGATGTTGTCTCAGAAAATAAAAACAAAGAGAACAAGACACCCTCCTCCTGAGCGGTGGTAGGGGAATCCCTGAGCACCCACAGGTGTGGTACAGAAAGATCGAGAAGGAGAGGCTAGAACCACAGATGTGTTTCTCTGCCCTTCCACAGGCTGGCTGTGTGACCTTGGGCAAATCACTTTAAGTTTATGGGCCTCCCTTTAAAAAAAAAAGAATGAAAAACAAATCCGTTTGTTGAGAATGGCTGAACTAAAATGTCTTCCCCAAGTGTGCCTCCGGCACAGACTGTGTAAACAAGAGAACAGGTGACGCTGTGACCTGTCCCGTGTTAGAGGGTACAGAGACTGCATCTGCTCCGAATCACTTGGGAGGTTCCCATGGCAACGGTTGCCTGGTGAGGAGAGCAGGGCCAGGAGGTCCGGAGGCATTTAACTCAGGCCCCTCCAGCCTCCCCAGGTGGCTTGAATTAAGCCCCAAGACTGTGAGGTTGTCGGGGCGATTCTTTAAAATGGTGATGGATGTTGGGTAGAGATGTTTGGTCTGGTGCCTCTGGAGGCCGGATCTCCCAGACGCCAGGGAGGGCGGGCACTGTGGCATCTGAAGTAAAGGGTCTTGGTTCTTTTTTTTAAGGGTCTTAAAAATCATCATGGAGAATAGTCTGCTTGCCAAAGAAAAGAGATTTATGACTGAGCTCCACAGACAGACAATTCTAATTCATTTTCCTGTTAGAGTCATAAAACAGGCTTGCTTTAGGGCTAGGTTTTATCCCCCTAAGGTTACAGTGGTAAGCATTTTTAACCTTTTTGAAATGCACAGATCAGTGGCCCAAGGTCCGTTCTGCTTGTGCAGTGGGCACCTCCTTCCAGCCCCAGAACTCTCCATCTGGCTAAACTTTTCAGGCCCTGATCCTCAGCCCCAGTCAAACTCCGTCCTCCTTTCTGTTTTTATGCATATGACTGTCTGGGTCCCTCCGATAAGTGGATTTGACTTTCGTGACTGGCTGCGTGGCTGCTGTTCACCTAGCAGAATGTCTTCAGGGTTCATTGATGTTGTAGCATGTTCAGAACTTCCTTTTTAAGGCTATGTAATATTCCATTTTACACATAGAGTACATTTGGGTTTATTTACTTGTCCACTGACAGTTACTTGAGTTGTTTCCGCCTTTTGGTTATTGTGAGTAGTGCTGTTTTGAATTTTGATATCATTTTAAACCTACACAGAAAAATTGTAAGAACGTAATCCTCAAGAACTCTCTGCCCAGATGCACTGACTGTTTACAGTTTGCTGCGTCGGCTCTGTCCTTTCTGAGTCTCCGTCTGCTTTTCTCTGTCTCTCTCTTTCGTGCGGGCTCAGCTCTTACCAGCTGTGTCCCCACCGTTCTTGTTTTGTCTGCCCTTTAGGGGTAAATTCCTTCCTCGTGTACATGGCTTGCAAAGATCGCTTCCAGCTCACAGACTCCCAGGTAAGAGATCTGCCTTGGAACATGCATGTGGACCCTTGGTACAGGGGCCGTTGCTGCATTGGGACGAGTGGCCTCAGGTGGATGTGTGTACCTTGGCTTCAGGGAACGTGGCGGGTGGGTGAGTTAGGATCTCCTTTGGCCTTTTGGGAGACTGTGAGCCCAGTGCCACGTCCCAGCAAGCTCTGGATCTCAGCGTTGGGCCACCAGCCTGGGACACCATGGCCCCTAGGGACGTTCAGAGCCCTTGTGGCAAAGTTTATGTCCTTCCTGAGCTTGTCACCCCTCATCTATGTCCCTTTGGTGCGTTGCCTCCCGCAGTGTCCAGAAACATGTTGGCTCTTGGGCATGTCACCTGGCAGGCAGCCAAGCTGGGCCATGTTTTACTCAGAAAGGACAGGGAAGGGGTTTCCTTGTGACAGGAAACTGCAGGACCCCGTCTCTGACCAGCCCTCCTCTCTCCCAGATCTATGAAGTGCTGAGTGTGATCCGGGATATTGGCGCCATCGCCCAAGTCCATGCCGAGAACGGTGACATCATCGCAGAGGTGAGGCTTTCCACTTCTTCTTCTCCATTGCTTGTAGGGTGGGGTGCAGCCTCAAGAAAGTGGGGTGATGCTGGAAGCTGAATACGGGGCAGGCAGTGTGGGCAGAGGGCCTGGTGCCGCTGGGCTGGGCTCAGTGTGGTCCCTGGCAGCACACACGCCTCGCGGTGTGTTCTGCTGGCTTCCCAAGCTCTCAGGTAGGCTGGTACCTGCTCGGGCTGGAGAGAGGAGCAGCAGGTGGGAGGAGCTCAGCCAGCAAAGCTCCGCCCCTGCCTGAGCACTCCTATGAGGGTCTAACGGGTGGATGATTGACAGGAGGCAGTGCTTCGCGCCCCGCTCCCCTCCTGCCCCAGCTCACCCTTATCAAAACTGTCCTCTAACGCCCTCCTGCATGCAGAAGTATTTCCCTCTCCCCG
>PVKB01000262.1:720181-914395 GCA_004027205.1 Ctenodactylus gundi
CACACACACACCCATGTCAGTTTTCAGCATCCCTGGCGATGGCTGCGTGGTTTGAAGAGGCTGTCACTGGCTTGTTTGTTCTGTCTGCTTGGGCAGGACTGGAAGCAGGGTCGTGAACTGTTCTCTTTGCGAGGTCTTGGGAGGGGGCGAGTGGTCCATAGTGCTGCTGTTGAGTCGCGCCCGGAGTCACTGAAGTCCAGTTCCCGTGACAGTCTGGCTTTCTTTATACATTACAGGAGCAGCAGAGGATCCTGGATCTGGGAATCACCGGGCCTGAGGGACACGTGCTCAGCCGGCCCGAGGAGGTGAGCCTCGGCACGTGGTCCTTGGGTGCTGTGTGGGACCTGTGGAACCCACTGTACCTGTTGAGAACAGGGCTTCTTTAATGCAGGCTGTGGTCTCTGAGAAGCCATGTTGTGTGTATGTGTTTGTGTACACCTGTGTCTACAGAGGCCAAGTGAATTTTTAGACTGGGCCCAAGGACAGAATGGTGCGGTGTGGCTTACTTTGCCGAAGGCACCTCTCTCGGTCCCCAGCCCTCCACGCCCTTCGTGGGTGGGCACACAAATTCTTCTTGGTTCACATCCTTCAATCTGGGTTTTAGTGGCTCCTAAATTAGGGCCAGGCACCAGAACACAAGGATGGGGTGAAAATATACTCTCATGCCTGAAAGCACCTGAAAGGAGTTTTCGCTACTCGGGGAACAACAAACTCAGCAGAATTTGGTGGACAGAATCTTTAAATTGCAGAACAGACTGGGAGCGCAGGTCAGTGGTTACAGCATGTGCCTAGCATATGGTTCAACCCCCAGCACCATATAAAAATGAGCATGGCTTTGGTGGTGCATGACTGTGATCCCAGCACTTGGGAAGTGGAAGCAGGAGGATTCCTTGAGTTTGAGGTCAGCTTGGGTTATATAGTAAGTTCAGGACCAGCCTAGACGAGAGGCCAAGATCTTTTGTCCAAAAAAAGAAAAAAGAAAAAAAAACTGCAGAAGGAAACCTGAGCACAGGGTCCTGGTTGGCACAGGCTGAGAGGCAGCGTGCCTGGTGGTGAGGTGTGTACGTCAGCGTGGGGGCCTGTGTCGAGATGACGGAGACTCACCTGTTGCAAATATAGTTTGTAGCTTAAAATGCTTGTCGGAAATTGCTCCTCAGTGAGGGGCTTCACGTCCGGCTCTGGAAGGCCTGGTAAGGAGGAATGTGGTGTCGCCGAGCAAAGAGGCCGACAAGGGAGTCCTGAGGAAATGACCAGAGCTCTTCCTGTTCCGAAGGAAGTGGCAGGAGGAGGGAACTGTGGAGGGTCGGAGAGCAGATCCCCTGGGCAGAGACCTCAGGATTTGCCCTCTGGAAACGGGCAGAGGGAGGTGCTTGACCAGACCACTGAGAAGGGTCGGGTCACCAAGTCCCAGAGCTCTGGAGCTGCCTGTAGGGCAAGACGTGGAAACTCAAAAGAGAGCCTGCCAGGGCTTCCAGGAGGTGGGGAGGGAGCTGTCAGGGAAGTGGAGTTCTGGTTGCTTCTTTGACCAGGGAAATGAAAATTATTGGTGCAGTGTGACCCACAAAGCTTCTCTGGTGAGTTGTCAGAGCGTCAGGAGCCCCTAGCAAAGGTTGTTGGCACCCACAGGCCAAGGACATGTCTGGTGGGGAATGTGGTTTTTCAGGAGGGTTGGGGCACCTGCCCCATGCTGGGCAGTGGGCATGGGACTTCTCTGAGTCACTTCTCCCTGTGAGGACTTGGGGATGGCAGAGCCTTGAAGGGTGATAAGGAGGCTCCACACCCAGCTCCCCGGCTCCGGGTGCACCCCCTGTTTCTCAGTTTGTCAAGAGGGTTCTGTTGACCGTGAAAGCCTGTGTGGGTGATAAAGAGAATAAAACATGGAACCGTTCTGAGTGGCGTTGAACGTCACAGTCCAGTTAGGGAGCAGCCACCAGTGTATAGGAAATAGCAGCTCATAGCACACACGGTTGTACTTCCCATCCGTTTCCAGAACTTCCCGTTACTGGTATTGGGATGGCCAGCTAGTACTGAAAATTTCCAAAACATCTTCTTGCTACTCTGCGGGTATGATTAAAAAGTACTGTGGGTATTTATTTAAATAATTTTTAAAGAATATATGTATTTACGGTAAAAGGCTAGAGCCATTAATTTCCTTCAAGATACCCCCCTCGCTTTGAAGACACTTGCCACTTTATGAAATAGTTTTCGGGTCCTCCTTGTGACTGTCCTTAGGTGTGCTGCCTGCACTGCGTACAGAGCCTGTTTCACTTTCAGGAGCGTCCGCATGGAGACATGGGAACCTTCCCCAAGGAGTGCTGGGAATCCTAGCCGAGGACTTACATTTCACCCCGGGTCTTCTGAGGCTCTGGTTGCCTGGTTGGCCACAAGGAGAAAAGGCCAGGGAGGGCGGGTTCCTCAGCCATCCCAGGAATTAGAAACATTCGGGCGTTTAATTAATGTGTGTTTTCAAGAGCCATTGCTCTGCCTGTGGATTGCTAGACATCTCTCTTGGCATAGCTGATGGCCACAGGGCCCGGTGGGGGAGAACTGTGTTAGTTTCACCGAGTTGCTGACTGGTTAAGCCTGGGCAGAACCTGAGCCCACCACGCTCTCTGGAGACAGGGAGGCTAGGCTGACTCTGGTAGGGGCTCAGTTATTTCTGAGAAGATTGCCTCTCTGGGAGGCCTGGCTTTAACTGCCGTTCACAAAGGGAAGTCGCATCTGTGAGGAAAACATTTGAGCACTCGCCGCACCAGGCCCTATCGGGAACGTTGGGGGGGGGGGGGTATAGAAGGTACAGAAAAATGAGTAAGACCAGTCGCTTGCCGCCCACCAAGAGTCACACTACAGCGGCTTGCCAGGAACGAGCCCATGACCTTTTGTCTCAGTCCCTTCCCCACAGCTGGGAAAACATACTTGACACCCACAATGTAAAGGAGGAGAGGTTATTTGGCTCCTGGTTTTTAGAAGATTCAGCCCGTAGTTGGCTGGTGCCAAGACAGAGATGGCGTGGTGGAGGACAGCTGCCCACCCTGGGGCGGCCAGGAGCACAGAGGAAGTTGGGCCAGGTACAAGAGGAGGCGTTTCCGGGTCACCCCGCAGGAGCCGCCTCCAGCCAGGTCCCCCTCCTAACAGCAGGCCCCACTGCGGAAGTCATCATGGGGGAAGCCACTGATAGGTGCAGTGTCCCACGGTCCAGTCACCTTCCAAACACATGATACTTTGGGGACATTTGAGATCACCCCATGACACGGTTTCACCTGCCATTGTAAGCAAACATTGCTGATTCCCCTGGTAGTTGCAGCTCCAGCCAGGGCATCTCCCTCAGTTGGACATTCAGCAGTGATCACAAGGCACCTTTGAAAAATGACTCACTGAGGCCCCAGTCTGAAAGAGGCAGGTGGCTCCTGAGAGCAGGTCCCCCATCTTGTGCCCCAGGTCGCACCAGGCCGTGGCTGGCTGGTCCAGGCCGTGCCCGCGGTCCCTTGGTGTGCACAGGTGCTGCTGCGTGCTCCGTTACGCAGCCCTGTGAGCTCGTGTTTTGGAGGGTGATGCTGGCTTCATGCCTGACCATCTGGCAAAGGCCCCACCCAAACATCGCATCACTGATGGTCTTGACTCAAGACCACGGAAGTAGAATAAATGCACAGAGTTGAGATCAGCCAGAACCTGGGTGTGGGTGGTTCTCATGTAGTCCCAGTCTTGTTATAGCCCACCCAGCTGACATCTACTCCTGGAGTTACCAGCCCCCGAGTTGGGGTGGGGCCTGAGTACATTTTGTGGGGGCGTACTAGGGATTGAACTCAGGTGGCCTTCATGCTGAGCCTGTTTGAGACAGGGTCTTGCTAGGTTGCTAGGTTTTCTGGATTAGGCTTGAACCTGCCGTATCCTCCTGCCTCAGACCCCAAGAAGCCACTTCCTGCTCCATTCCCCGGCCTGGTGAGCTGCGTTGGCTGCAGACCTAAGCAGGCTGCTCATGTTGCTGGTGTGCTGACCACACTTTGAGAAGGGAGAAGGGTCAAGAGTACTATCCCGTCCTTCCAATATTGAGTGGCCCTGGGTGCCACTTGGGTAGAGCCTTGGGGACACAGCGCTGTACTCTGCACCGGGGAGGATAAAGGGGCTGAGGGTTGGGGTGCTCACGCCCAGCTGCTCTCCCGCAGGTGGAGGCGGAGGCCGTGAATCGCTCGATCACCATCGCCAATCAGACCAACTGCCCCCTGTACGTCACCAAGGTGATGAGCAAGAGCGCGGCGGAAGTCATCGCCCAGGCCCGGAAGAAGGGTGAGGAGTGGCAGGCGGGCCATCTGGCTGGGCAGGTGGGGGGGTGACTGCTGCTCACCGGGAGGCTCCTCTTGCCACCCTCGTGCCAAGTGGGCCACTTTCATCGCCTTCCAGCATTAACCTAATTACAGCCCAGCAGCCGGGGAGCTCCAGTTTCCTGCCTTTGTTCCACGGCCTTGTTCCGATCTATTTAAAGCGGGCACGCAGGCAAGGATGGGTGGGCAGGCATCCCCCACCTCTGCCCCAAAAGTTGGATTTAATTTGTGCAGTGTAATTAAACGAGGCTCACAAGCACATTACGCCAGTTTCTGTCGGCTGCTCCAGGGAGATTTATTTTGCAAAATGTGTCTCCCCTCCGTGGCGGGTGGTGACTTGCACCAGAGTAAGTCAGAGCTTTGTGCACGGCCGGTGCGAGATGTTCCAGATATGACCACGTCCAGGTTTGGGCACTCAAGTTACCCCCTGTCATAATCTGCGGATGCCTTCCCCTTGAGGCTGGCTCTGTCACCACTGGGAAAAGTCCTTGGAAACTAATTCACTTAAGTGCGGCTCCCCACGCTTCCCCGAGGGACCTTCCATGGGGCACCTTATATATTATGGATGCAGCAGGCCGCTTAGTCACCTGCTGGCTGGCTGTATGAATTTGGTCAGTCACACTGCATGTTTTATTTTATTTTTGTGCTGTGACGATAGACCCCAGGACCTTCACACAGAGCTACATCCCCAGCTCTTCTGTTAATTTTTTTTTGAGACTGGGTCTTGCTAAGTTGCCCAAGCTGGACTTGGACTTGCAATCTTCTTGCGCGGGCCTCCCAGAGTACTGGCCTGTGATACCAGGTCTGGCTTCCGTGTGTTACACTTGGGCGTTGGTGCTCCACGCAGAACGACTGAGCGCGTGGAACTGATCTTGATGGTGGGTCATAGCCTGGTCTGACATGAGTGTTATCAAGGGCTCCCTCTTCCATCCTTGGTCTCTACCCACTGTGTCTTCCCGGCCCCGTGCCTCGGCCTCTCTCTGCCTGTGGCCATTTCTTTTTCTTCTCTGATAACTGATTTTCTCTTTCTCCTGTCTCTCTCCGTCTCACTATCTTACGCTCCTTTGACCTCTTTGTCTTTCCCTGCCACCAAAGAAGAGCTGTGGCCTGCGGGACTCCACGCATGCCCCTCTCTGGTGGCGGTGGTCCACGTGGACAAGGAGGGCTCTGGGGGTTTTCACTGGTGCTGATTTGGTACAAGCACTAGAACCAGCTGCTCAGTGACCACCGAGTCAGCTCATCCCAAGAGCGTGTGGCTTCCAGATGGAGCTGGGGAGTCAGAGCTCCTATTCTCCGGCTTTTCTGGGAGCTCTATGGCTTTGTGTCAACTGGTTACTGTGCTGCTCTTGTCCTGGGACCCTGCCCTGGCTGGTACTGCAGAGGAATTGCCTTTTTGTTATGTTAGGGATTGAGCCCAGGGCCTTTGTCCTGAACTACATCCCCAGCCCGTTTTTCATGTTCTATTTTGAGATGGGGTCTCCCGAAGTCTTTAAGGTGCCCACTTGGGAATTCTCCTGCCTTAGCTACCAGAGTGCTGGGATTATAAGTGTGTGCTACTTGGCCCTGGGTAAGTTTAAGGTAGTATAATCTACCCGGAATTGAGGAGGAAACGTGTGAGTTGTGACGGAGTCATTGGCCTTCATCACCTGGGCACGTGTCTGCAGGATGGCTGGGGTCATGCGTGGGACCAATCTCAGTGCTGAACATCCGTCACAGCCCTGTTGCTTCTGTGGGGCCTGGGGATGGTCGGCATGGTGTCTGTGGTGGTCAAGTCAGGGCGGCTTCTTTTGTGTGTTTTACCCATCACCTGTGCCCAGATGGGCATCATTATGAAGTCTTGCCACCCAGCATATCTCATACTTATACCCTGACTCTGACTCCAAGGATGGAGGCGCCGGCCCCACTGGGGGCTGACGTTGTGCAGGTGGGATCCCTAGTCGTGCCAAAGCCCCTGGCCCTTGTCTGGCTTCAGTCCTTTTGTGGAAGTGCAGAGCTGGAACGTGTGTTGTCTGATTTTAGTCTGTTCCATTCCAGAACCTTCCAAGTGTGGTTCACTTGTGCCCACGCCATAATTCCCAGTGTGGCTTTTGTATTTAGATTGTCACCCTTTAGTCCTTGAAAGCTTTAGTGTTCTACCTGAGCTTTTGGAAAGGAATTTCACCGCAGTCCGGTGCTAGCGGGAAGGTAGCCAGCCTTGCAGGCTGTGTGGCTCTTTCTGGAACTCAATAATAATTCGGGAGGCAGCCCAGGTAGGATTTCTATGATCTGTTCAACTCTGCAGCTGGATAAACTGAAACTCAGAGCTGGGGAAGAGTGGAATCAGGACATGGTTGTTGGGCATCTGACTTCGGGCCCCAAATCTTCACGTTAATGTTTGACTGGCTGACCTTCACGCCTGGAGACACTTCAGTGCTGGAAATGCTTGTGATCTGGGTGTGCTCAGACTTGGTTCTATAGCACACTTGGTAGGGAGGTTGAAGCTGAGAGTGGTGGCACGTACCTGTAATCCCAGTGTTCTAGGAGGCCGAGGCAGGATGATTGCAAGTTCCAGCCCAGCCTGGATAACACAGAGACATAGTAAGACCTGTCTCAAAATGAAATAAAAAACCAGGAGGGTGAGGAGTCGGAGTGGTAGCTAAACATGTAGGCCCTGGGTTCAGTCCCCCGTTCCTGGAAGGGTGAAGAGGATCTGGAGCTGAATGCCCAGCAGAGGTCTGAGCAATATGGAAGCAAGGATTCCCGGACATCCAGGAAAGAGAGCAGCAGAAGGCTGTGTTGGAAGTCTGGTCTGTGGGGTTAATATCCTGTCCCGGGTCCAGCCTCGCTCCATGCTGCACTGGCTGGGTTGCTGGTGGCCTCTCATCTGTTTCAGGCGGTGGATAGTAGTGGGGCCTCTGCTCAGGGGGTGACGGTCATGTTTAAATGAGATAACTGGGTCATGATATATGCAGTAACTCTTGCCAGTTACCCCCATGATTAAAGAGCGAAGGGTTGGCTCAACCTTGAGCTTGTTGGACAAGTAAAGTGCAGACACCTGCTGACCCAGGGCAGAGGTTTTCTGCAAAGGGTTGGTTTTCCATTCCAGTCGGGTTCTTCTGCCTCCTGGAGGCAGGTGGGGGCACTGCACCTGTGAAATGGAGAGAGCCTTCCAGAAGCCTGTGGGGAGTCCTTGGGCAGGACTCCGTCTCAGCCACCATCTTCCGTGGAACCTCTGGGAACTTTTCCTGTATGATACTGGAGGCCTAGGTTCCAGAAACAAGAAATGGCCCGGACGCACGAGCACAATGTCACAATGGCAGCTGGTCATTGTCCCAGAGGGTCAAGCCCAGTAGGGCTGGAGCACAGAAGAGAGCTGGGGCAGTCAGGCTGTGAGAGAGTTCCTCTAATGTGAAAGCTCTTAAAAACATCGTCGCAAATCGTGCGTGGTGCACACCTGTAACCCGAGGGCTCTGGGAGGCTGAGGCAGGAGGATTGCAGTAATGAGCCCAGCCTGGGCAACTTAGCAACATAGCAAACCCCTCTACTCTCCCCACCAAAAATAAAATGGCTGAGGATGTAGTCCAGTGTGAAGGCCTAGTTACTGCCACCTCACCCACAAAAAATGTTGGGGCACTTTCAGTGGTGGCATTTTCTGTATACTATTGCCTCATCACACCAGGCTGATACACACTCTCTTTACTGGGAACAGAGCAAGTGCTTTTAAAAATAGTTTCATGTAACAAAACCACATCCAGAAACCTCAGAACTGATTCAGGAAACTCGTCCTTAAGGTTTTGTTTCCTTTAGAGCCCCTCTGGGTACCAAATCTGGCTGCACGGTGCCCAGGCTGTTGCGGCTGTGGCATGGATTCTGAGAGACAGGGAGAGGGATGTGTGTGTGTCCATCTGGTGATTCTTCACACTTTGCGCTGCATACGCTGGATTTTCCATTGTTCCTGCTTGGCTTTGTGTTTCAGTCCCCCATTCATGGGAAATGACTGTCCGAGCCAGGAGCTGTCAGACGTGTTTAAGCCCCAGCCTGGCATTTCTTTTTTTTGATCGCACTCGGCCCCTGGCTGAGGGTGAATAAACACCACCCGTGAGTCCCCTGCTTTTCCCAGCTCTGCCGGTGAGCCTGCCAGGGGCTGGCTCGGGGTCACATCCTTCAGTTTAGACGTTCCCCTGAGAGGAAAATCACACGGCTCTCCCGGACGCCAAGAAAGTGTCAGCAGTGTGTTTGGAGAAGTGCAGAAAGGCCAATTAAGTCATTCCGTGGCTTATTATTATTAGTGGTAATTATTTCTGGCATGCAGTTCCCGGGTGTCTGGGGCCTACCCGGGCTCCCAGAGCCCGTCCGTGGCTCCCTAGTGCGCAGTGTTTACAGACTGGGGAAGGGGCGCTGGGAAGACGCCAGTCCTTGGTGATGGCACAGATGTGGGGCTGGAGGGCAGAAACAAAACCAGGAGACAGGAGTCTCCAGATCCGTCAGAGACTTTGGATAGAGCAAAGCAGAAATGAGCCACAAGGTGATGCGTTCCCGCATCCGGGAGGCCCCCCCCCGGGCCCCACAGGCCGCCATCTTGCAGTGCCATGGGCCGGGAGTCCTGGCTCAGCCTTGGGGTAAGGAGGCAGGTTCCGGTCCTCAGTGGCCTTGGAAACTCTGACCCAGCTTGGGATTTCCAGAGCCTGAAGGCTGAGTTCTGTAATGAGGCCTGTGCGCAGAGGAAAGGTCAGCCAGCAGCCACCTCGTCGTGCAGCTCTGTCCCCTTTCTGAGTAGGAAAATCTGAAGCCTGTTGTTTAGTGACTGGTCCGTCACTGGGACAAAATACCTGATGCCTGCAATTTAAAGGGGAGAGAGGTTTAGGTGGCTCATGGTTTTAGAGCAGGAGTGGGGAACCTTTTTTATACCAATAACTGTTTGTATATTTATGACATCATTCACGGGTCATATGAATGGTCAACTTAAAAATCGGTTAGCTTCCTATATTTGGTAAGATATTTATCTATAGTTAGCTCACCCATCATGTGATGGCTGGGACTGCTTCTCTTCACTGAGGCCTTGGCCGGACCAGGCCACATGGTTTGGTGTGCAGGCTGGCTGTTGCCCACCCCTGCTGCGGTCAGCTCATCTTCGGCTGGCTCTGAGGCAGAAGGAGCGTGGTGGGGGAGGGGAGTTGGTCACCACACAGCAGCCCGGGATAACACCGCCCGCCCAGGCCACACCTCCAGTGACCCGCCTCCAGCCAGGCCCCACCTCCTGACAGAGTGACCTCTCCAGTAATCGCCTTCTCAGGACCCCGCCCCTGAACACAAGACTGAGGGGCTGTTCAGATTTACACCCTACATGCCTGGTGCTTCCCAGCACCAGCCCCTCCTTGTCTCGGGTTTCCAGAGGGTTAGGGAGCAGGTTCAGGGAGAGGACGGGGGTCTTCCCAGATCAGCAGCCATTTCCCCTCCAAGCACCTTTGTTCTCCTTTGTTCTTTTTCATGTGAGCAAAACCAGGAAACCTGTAAAGTTTTGGTTCTTTCCTCAGTTTTCCCTTGGGTTTGTAGGAGTCTCACCTCGGTGCGCAGGCAAGCGTTCTGAGTGGGACCTGCAGACATGCTAGGCCAGAAGAGTTAGACTTAACCAGACCAAGTTCCACCTAAGCAGATCTGGTGGCTGCGCCACCCAGAGGCTGGGAGCCGTAGGGCCTGTGAGAGCCCCAGTCTTCCTCCGGACCCTGTGCAGCCATTGGCGTCTCATGCAGAGCTTTGGCAATGGCAGGGCCATCCCATGGTGTATGTTTGTGCTTGTGCTGAGCTGCTGGGGCTTGTGCCGCTTCTGCCGGGGAGGCCTTGAGAACGCGGGGGTCCCTGGTGGGCCTGCTGGGTGTTGGCCTTTCTCTTTCCAGGAGCCTCCTTCTGGACAGGCCTGCCCCGAGTTCTGAAGCTACCCTCCCGCCTAGGGACTGTTTCTGATGGTCCGGCGGGAGCTGCCTGGTGAACAGGGGCTCCTTTGTGGAGTTCCGTTGGCAGGAGTGGATGGCTCCATGGAGAAGCCGGGGCAGCAGGGAGGTGTTGCGGAATATTACCGAGTGATAGGGATTTGAAAAGGCTGTGGGGAGAAAGAGAAGCACATTCCTGGCCGAGGAGTGTTTTGGGCTCTGAGGGCCTGTGTTTGGAGGACATGGAAGCTTGGCTGTGTGACATGGAGTGGGGGTTGGGAGGAGGCAGGGGAGGTGAATTCAGCCAACCCGAGATGAGGTCAGATTCCAACTCTGGAGCCTTTTAGTCCGTCATTAGATCACTGCATCACTTGAGTATGCACTTGCTGAGTACCTGTTGTTTGCAGGCAGATAAGCGATCTCCAGGGTATTACTGTCAAGTAGAGAGACTGTTCGCAAGTGGGTGGTTATTGGAGTGGGACAGGATCCCCAGGCAAATGGCCTGATGGAGTTGAGCTTTGTGAGGTGTTAGAGGAGACACTTGGGATAATCAGGACAGTGGGTGCTTTGGTGAGGAGATTTTTTAAAAAAAAGATTTATTGGGACATGCCCATGTCTTTTCAATTTTGATCTTTAGATGATTTATTAACATTTTGATGTTCTCATATAAGAGAAACCGTACGCTGTTAAACCTGTATCTGACTTATTTCACCTAACATTGTGATCTCAAGATGCTCCCATTTTCCTCCAAGGGGCTCACATCCATCCTTCTTTGTGGTTGAGCCGTGCCCCATGGTGGCAGTAGCTGTAGGCTGCTTTGGCTGTTTAGCTGGTGTGAGTTGGGCTGCTATGAATATGGGTGTGCCTACATCCTGCTGATAGCATGTCTTTAATGTTCATGGGAGGATAACCAGGAGAATTGTTTTTAAATCTTTGTAGATTTTCTGAGAGGGGCTTTCTAGGAGCATTTTGCACAAGGAAATGGTATGAAAAGATTACGTTTCCAGGAAAATCACTGTGGAAGTGTTGCATAGGATGAATGGGTCGGGGAGGGTGTAGGGAAAGAGATCGTAGACCTCATGTGCCCACTGGAAGCTCTGTGGGATGAACTGACCACAGCCTGACTTAGGGGACAAATATGCCTCTGCTGAAAAGGCATTGGCATTCAGTGAGCATACTGGCGCCCAGCTTCCCGGCTGTCCCTCCTGGACACAGAAGAGGACACAGTTTGGGCCACAGGATACTGCTCTTCTTGGGCATTGTACGTGAAGCCAGCCTGGGCTCCCAGGAACTCTGCGATCCCTGTAGTGTAGCCATGCAAGGCCTCTGTCTCACTCTAACAGTGTTGCCTCTGGATCGGACACCTGCCATGGGCAGTTGCCTGCACGTGGGCTCGTGGAGGTCCAGGCTACCTCTTGGGCAGATCCGGAGCTTTGTGTGTTTGTTCTTAAAGCCAGGTGATGTCCCTCGGGATTTTCTCCCACAGGCCTTGTAGACAGAACAAAACCCACTAGGGGAGTCTGGCAGATGGGCTCAGTTATGTCCACTGATTATCAGAAAGAAGTGTTTGGTCAGGCGTGGAGGTGCAGGCCTATAATCCCAGCACTCTGGGAGGCTAAGTCAGGATTGCAAGGTCAAACCCAGCTGGAACAATGTAGGCTTAAAGTCAAAATAAAAAATAGGTTGGAGATACAGGCTGGATTCCCCAGTACCTTACTCTCTCTCTCTCTCTCTCTCTCTCTCTCTCTCTCTCTCTCTCTCCTCTCTCTCTCTCTCTCTCACACACACACACACACACACACACCCCATTTGGGACTGGATGCTTAGAAGTCGTCAGAGCTGGACATTGTCACCAAGTTTGTGATCAGTGGCTGGGAGGTGGACAGTGGGAGGTGTTTGAGGTCACCTAGGGAGAGTATGGCTCCCAGGAGCAGGGGCCACATAGGAAACCTTTGGGTGCACGTTCCAGGGGTGGCTTTGCTGGCTGGGGGACTTGACCTCCAACATATCAGTCTCCTGATCTGTGAGACAAAGCCACTTCTCCCTCAGGGATGGTGAGAGCCCAGGCATGCTGCCGGATAGGTAGTGACTCCCAGTGAGCCTGGTCACCTTTCTTCCTTCCTTGTGGTGTCAGCCTGCGCCCTCTGTGTTCTGATTGTTAGGAACCGTGGTGTATGGCGAACCCATCACCGCCAGCTTGGGCACCGACGGCTCCCACTACTGGAGCAAGAACTGGGCCAAGGCCGCCGCCTTTGTGACCTCCCCGCCTCTGAGCCCTGACCCGACCACTCCAGACTTCCTCAACTCCTTGCTGTCATGGTGAGTCCTGGTGACTTATTAACTCCTCTTTCTCAGTCTCCCCAGACCAAGCCAATCTCATAGGCGACGGGTGATAGCATGGTGGCCAGAGCAGGGCTGGCAGTAGACCCTTGTTCACCACTGACTGAGCACAGGGAATTCTCTCATTCTGTCACCATCCTGACAAAGGGTTTTTGGTGAAACCCTGGGCCATCCTGACAGTCAGAGGGGGTAAATGAGGTGTCAAAAGTATCCCACCGTGATTGCCTGGTGTGCTGTCACCCGCAGAACTGATAAAGCAGACTGAGGCATGCAGGGTATTATGCGGCTTCAGCAGCATGTCGTGTGCTTCCTTCCAGTGGAGACCTCCAGGTCACTGGCAGTGCCCACTGTACCTTCAACACTGCCCAGAAGGCTGTAGGGAAGGACAACTTCACCCTGATTCCCGAGGGCACCAACGGCACTGAGGAGCGGATGTCTGTCATCTGGGATAAGGCTGTGGTAAGGAGTGGTGATTTCTCTCATGGGTGGCCATGGCATTCTCCCATCTCCTGGTGTGGGCTTTGGCATGGCAGTCTAGAACATTCTAGAAGCTTACGCGACAACGTTTCTCAGGTTCTCCGGCCTCTCCTAATAGGTCATTTTCTCCAAAGTATTGCCCATATCTCCTCATTGTCAGCTATGAAGCAGTGCGGATTAAAAACAGACAGTCTCCGAATGCGACTTCCGGGTCAGCGAGAAGCCGCTGCCTTTGCCCCTGGTCACTGTCGCAGTGAACTCACGGAGAGCTGTCTGCATGGGTCACCCCTTCCCACCCCCGCCTGCTGATGGTCTTGCTCTGAACAGACACTGACCCTAGAAGTTTTTCATTTTAGTGTTTTAATAATATTACAACAGCTTTTCTGTTCTTCAGTGATTTTAGCTTATGTAGTAAGTAAAAGTCACCTTGTTTCAAATATAACTACGGTGAACATTTTGGCAAATGTCTTTCTATGTTTTGCTATTAAAGAGATGTACATGTGTGTGTGTGTGTGTGTGTATGAGTGCGTATATCACACTAGCGTCATACATACTATTTTGTAGACTATTTTTTTAGAAAAACTATGTCATGAAAAAGTCCACTTTCTGCACTGTAATAGCAGACTGCTCCACCCTCGTGCTAAGAGTAGTTCATTTGTAATTCTGTGGTTGAACATTTATGTTGTTTCTGAGTTTTTCGCTGGGGTTAGCATCTGTACAGACACGCCCTTGAACGTGTTTTGTCTTAGCTATTTTTTTTGTATGGCCAGGACTCAATACCTGACACCCGTGACTAAGGGAGAAAGGGTTAATTTTAGCCCAGTTTTAGGAGGTCTCAGACCATTCGTGGTTGGCCAGCAGTGGCAGAAGGGTTTGGTGGAGGCCTCGCTGGAGAGAAGCTGTTCAGGGAGAGGCAGGAAAGTGAAAGTGAAACCGAGGGTGTGGAGCTAGCCTGTGTCCTTCAGGTCACGTCCCAGTGATCCATCTGTTCCGGGTCAGGCCCCCGTCCAGCAGGCCCCACCTCTCACCAGCACGGGAAATCAATGAATTAACCCCCATGACCGAATCACCCTCCAAACACGAGGCAAATCCAAACCACGAACACGTCCTTAATTTTGTTTGCAGGAGAAATTTCTAGAGGGAGTGTATTTTTAAGGCTGTTACTGTACTGCATATACTTAAAGATCCTGCCGGAGAGATGGCAATGTTTCATATGTCCCCAGTTTTTCTCCCAGGTTCAAGTGGGTGTTGCTGAGTTGGTGGTGAATTCTGAGCCCCGTGCTTTGATGTTTCATTTCATTAGCTACTTTCTCGGTCACTATCTCGTTGCAGTGACTGACCACTGGACACCCACAATTTAAGGGCAAAATGGTTAATTTAGAGCCCGGTTTGGTTCCTCACGTAGTCCGTTCATGGGCAGCTGGCAGTGGTGGAGGTACATGGCCGAGCTGTACATGGCCGAGCTGCGCACGGGGTTACAGACAGAAGCCAAGCGAAGCGAGGAGACTAGACAGGGCCGAGCCTTCCTGGAAGACTCTGGAGCCGAGTTTTTTCTTCCTTCCTTCACTCGGCTCAAGCTGAGAAAAGCCCCTCCCTTCTTCCGTGGTTCACAAGTCAGTAACACACACTTGAAAGCTCTGCCCTGGGCTCCCCCGAGTCCCACCAAGCTGACACCGTCCCTGCAGGTCCAGCCCCAGCATCCACCGCTACCAGCCAGGCCCTACTTCCGGCAGCACACGGTTCCACAGTGAGCCTGCTGCATCCACGTCCACGAGGCTTTGGGTGGACGCTCCAGATCCAAACCATAGCTGCGACCTGTTAGAGCAAATGCTTTTTCACATGCTTACTGGCCATTGGCATTTTTCCCTCCCTCTCAATGCACATTCTCCCTTCGCCCATCTATCTTTGTACTGAATTTTGAGAGGGTTTGAAAAGGGAAGGACACGAGGAAAGGGGACTGGCCCCACGGTGTACGACAGGAAAGACGTAGGGCCGAGACTGAGAGTGGCCTAGACTGGAAGCATAGGCACGTGCGTGCATGCGTGTGTGTGATTTAAGTATATTTTTACTAACCTTAATAGAATCACTTAACCTCAGTTGGATTTACTGTGGTATTTTCCGATGTATACGATGTATCTGCTCCCACACATGGCTCCTCTTGCCCCCTCGCACCCTCCTGCCTGCTCCTGTTTCCTTACCTCTTACCTCCTCCTATGCTCTGTTTCCATCCCCCCTCCGGCCCCTCTCGCCGCCCCGAGTCCACGTATCAGGGAGAACAAGTCACTTACCTCCCGGCCTGGTTTATCTCTCTTAATGTGATACCTTGTGGTTCATCCATTTTCCTGCCAGCGGCATAACTGTTTTCTTCGTTCCCCAGCAGACCCCCGTCGCCTTTTCTGTGTGTCCTCTGCCGGACACCTCGGCTGTTCCTGTCTTGGCGGTTGTGAGTTATGCTGTGGTGTGGCGTGCAGGGCTCCCTGGGGGATGCTGGCTTTAGTTCCTCCAGGCGGTGCTGGAGTGGCAGCTGAGTCACGTGGTAGCTGTAATTTTAGTTTTTTGAGGAATCTCTATAGTAATCTTCATAATGGCGCAGTATTTGCTCTCTCTTTTTTTTTTTTTTTGAGACCGCGCGTCTTGCTCTGTAGTCCAAGCTGGTCCTGAACTCACACAGGGTGGCCCGGCTTGGCCTCAGTTTCTCGGCAAGCTCCTGCCTTTGCCTCCCAAGTGCTGGGATTACAGGTATGCATCACCCCACTTGGGTGGTGCTGGGGAATCAAACCCGGGGCCTTCTGCGCACTAAGCCAGCACCCTAACTACCGTGCTGAGCTACACCCCAGCAGATAATTTCCATGGCAACCAGCTGTGTTAAAGCCTTCCTTTCTTTCCTGGGTCCTTGCCATCCTTCCTTGTTTTTGCATTCTTGATGATTGCCGTTCTGACGGGCTCCCATCTCAGTGGAGTTTTAATTTGCGTTTCACTAACAGCTAAATGTATTCAATCTGCATGTGCTTATTGGCCATTTGTGCTTCTTGAGATGCGTCTCTTCGTTAGTCTACTTACTGATGGGGCCATTGATTTTTTTTCCCAGTATTTTAAAAATTCTTCATACATTCTAGATAATGATCCTCTGTTGTAAGAGAAGTTGGGAAGGATTTCCTGCCATCCTGTAGGCTGTCTCTTCACTCTGATGGTTGTTTCTTTTGCTGTACAGAAACTTTTTAGTTGGACACGGTCTCGTTTGCTGATTCTGTGTTGCTGGCTTCCCATCCGGGAAGTCTTTGCCTTTTTCTATGGCTTCCAGTGTTTCCTCTGTGCTTTCTTCTAGCAGGTTCAAAGTTTCAGGTGCTATATGTATGTCTTTGGTCCATTTTGAGCTGATTTTGGTTATCCAGGGTGAGAGAGAGGGATCTGTCAGTCTCCTACTTGTGGAGATCCAGTTTTCCCAGCACCATTTTTCTCAGCGAGGAGCTTCTGACCATCTGCTGCTTGTCAGTGCGACAGAATACCTGAGTAATATCACCTGAGAGGAGGAGTATTGATTTGGGCTCACAGTTTCCGAGCATTTGGTCCATGGTTCTGGTTCTTAGGTGGCATTTTTTTCCAACATGTTTTGCCCCTTTGTTAAGGATTGGAGAATGCGTGTTTTCTCTCTCTCTCTCTCTCTCTCTCTCTCTCTCTCTCTCTCCCTCCCTCTCTCCTCTCTCTCTCTCTCTCTCTTGAGACACGGTCTCATTCTGTAGTTCAGGCTGGTTCTGAACTCACTGTGTAGCCCAGACTGGCCTTGCACTCATGGTAATCCTCCTGCCTCAACCTCCCGAGTGCTGGGATTACAGGCATGTCCAGCTTTATTTTTTGTTGAAAGGGACATCCGTGTGTGTGGAAATACGTCTCATTATGTTGAGAGGTAGCATTCCTCCCTTTGCTTTCTGACCCTTGCCTTCTTGTGGGCTGTCATCCTCAGGTCACTGGGAAGATGGACGAGAACCAATTTGTGGCTGTGACCAGCACCAATGCAGCCAAAGTATTCAACCTTTACCCCCGGAAAGGCCGCATTGCCGTGGGATCCGACGCAGACCTGGTCATCTGGGACCCTGACAGCGTGAAAACCATCTCTGCCAAGACGCATAACAGCGTAAGGCGTGTTAACCGTGCAGACCTGTCCACCCAAATTATGGCCACAGGAAGAGGCAGAGGGTGGGAGAGTTCAGGGCTTCTAAGAAGACCTTGCTGAGGTGACAGCGAACTTCTTTCTAGAGTGTTGTAACTTAGATTTTACTGAAGGGAAAAACATTACCTATTTAGCTTTTCTTAGTGAGAACTGTTCCTCTCATCCATGTTCTGGAGAATCATGGCTTGTCTTCAGTGTCCCCAGAGTGACACTGGGTGTCTGAAGCTTCTGCAAGTCAGGTCCCATTCCATCCTTGTGGTTTGCCGTGTCTGTCCCGGTAGCTGCATGGAGGAGACCTGGGTCAGTCAGCTTCCTGTCGCTGTGACAAGTACCTGAGGGACAGAATTTAAAAGAAGGGCAGTTTACTTTTGCTCATGGTCTTGGAGGTGTCCGTCTGGTCACTGTCACGTGGTTTCTGGGTCTGTGTTGAGGTGAAGCAGCATGGAAGGGTGTGGTAGGGCAAAGCTCCACTCACGGGGCAGCCGAGTGGTGGGGGTGCGGGGGGCGGATGTGCCAGAGAGAAAAGGACCAGGGACCGGATACGGTCCCCTGGATCCACTGGCGGGATCCCCTCCTGTTGCTAGTGCCTGCCTCCTGTTCCTGCAGCCTCCCGATAGAGCCATCAGCATAAGGTCTCGTTAATAAGTCAGTCCACTGTGCATTCAGGGCTTTCGTGACCCAGCCGCTTCCCACCAGTGGCTAGCCTTCCACCCGGTGAGCTTTTTGGGAGACATTTTGGTTTCCACCATAATAGGACCTCAAGAAAACAGCCAGCTGTTCAGTTCTGAGATGCCCACTGGGCACTTTTTATTTTGCGTATCACTGTTTTCTTATGTCTAGATCCCAGAGTGAAAGTTACTCCTATTGTCTTAAAGGCACCGATTAACTTTGACCTCTCTCCACATCAAATACATACCCGTAGTCACTTGATTGGTCTGTGGGGTCTGTGACATGGCTGGGCTCCGGAGCTTGGGGTGTGGTGTCTTGCTAATGTGTGCTGTGGTTTAGGTCTCCCAGATACTCCTCAAAGTCTCCATGGAAGGTGATGCGATTGTAAAGGTGCTGTACGTACCAGTGGGCTACTGATGAGTACTTGTGGTCTAATCCATTTAATTAAAGTGACTAATGCAATGACTTACTTTCCTTAGCTGTAGTTGAAAAGGTCAGCGAGAACTCTGGGTGTCCTGGGATTCTGGGGGGCAGTGGATATGGAGCCGGAAGTGATAGATACCACCGATTTCTTTGGGGACTGTATTAGGCACTGTCCCATCGCTGGGACAGAATAGCCAACACCCACAGCTCAAGGAAGAAAGGCTTGTTTGGCTTCTGATTTCGGAGTGTTCCATCCGTGGTTGACGGGCTCCAAGCGAGAAGGGCATGGCGGGAGGGTCCACGTGAGGACAGCTGCTTGTCCTGCTGCCACCAGGAGTAGAGGGAGAGAGAAGGGGGGAGCCGGGGCAAGGGCACACCCTAGGTCACGCTCTTCCCAGTGACCCCCCTCCTCTATCCAGCCCCTGCCCCCTGGCAGTGCAGTCAGTGATGAGCTCAGCAGTGGCGCGCTCCCCTAATGTTACAGAATCTTTAGGACCCGGTCCCCTCCCAGAAGCCTCCCCTCTGAACAAGGAGACTTTTGGGGGACATTTTAGATTTAACCCTAACAAGACGGGATTGCATAAAAGAACCTGAGCAGGGAGAGTTTTGGAATAGGACGGTCCCTCGGTGAGAAGGTCATGTCCCTGGAACTTACATGGCTGTTAACGTGTATTCTTTAGTGAGTGGCGAGGGTGTTAGGGGTAAAGTTCTAAATGGAGCTTCATAGACTGGCTTCCTGGGAAATAAGGTCCCTCATTGCTACCCCAGGGGTCCTGGGACAGCGGGGACAGATCCCATCAGCCCAGGTGCGTGACAGCTCGGGCAGATGCTGGCGTCCCGTTGGGGCACACCTTGGGTCTTCTGCTGGTCCGAATCCTCCTCCCCATAGACAGAAGGGCTTGGGCTCTTGGCTCACCTCCAGCTTCTCCAGCACCTGTGGGTGCCAGGGTGGCGGGTGGTTCTTGGAATGCTGCTCGGCTCCACGTATACACCGCTGACTTGTCCCTCCTTCCCTGCTGGCCACCAGCTTGGCGGCAGTGCCTATGGCCATCTTAGGTCACAGCCCTCAGGTCCTCCCCATTCATATGCAGCTAGTTTTACATTCCCGTCGTCTGTCATTTGACTTTCTCGATAAAGGGACCAGTATTATTATCCCAAGTGGGAAGATAAATTAACAGAGGTGTAGAGAGCTTAAGTGACCAGTCTAATGTTACATAGCGATTTTGCGGTCAAGCCAGAATTAGAACCCAAAATTGTTCCATCCCTTCCCTGCCAGGCTACGTATGCAGCTTCTTGGTTTGACCAAGAAAATGTCCCCCTCCTTGTAGGCCCCGTCCCCGGAGGTGACAAGAGGGTGGTCAGGGCTTGTCCCTTAGGATACAGCTGACCTGGCAGGGGCATTGGGCTCAGACAGAGGGCCGGACAGATGGATGGGCAGAGAGGGAGGGAGAAGGGGTGAATATTCTGGAAGACAGATGCCACCCCCCCAGGCCTTTCCACAGCCATAGCTTTGCCTCGCCTGTCCTGTGGACAACTGTAAGAAATGGTGACCAAGGCCTGTAATCCCAGTTCTCTGTGAGGCTGAGGCAGGAAAATTATAGTTTTGAGCCCAGTATGGTCAATCTGGTGAGTCATCAAGAAGGAAGGAAGGAAGGAAGGAAAGAGGGAAGGAAGGAAGGAAGGAAGGAAGAAAAAGAAAAGAAAAGGGGACTAGGAGTGTAGCTGAGCGTGAAGACCCCATGTTCAATCCCAACCCCCTTACAAAAAGAAGTCAGCCTTAAAATGCCTCTTTTCCATCCTGTCTCTCGTGAGGGTCCACCCGAGCATGTGCCCTTCTGTGTGCCCACTGTCCCACGAGCCTGGGGCAGGGTTGGCATGATCTAGCCTGAGTCACGCGGGTTCTGGATTTTACTGCATCTGAAATGCCCCCGATTGCGTGAGCTTGCTCATCAGTCACCGTGAAGGAAGGCACGCTCTGTGAGGACTCGGCGGAGGCTGTGGAATGCCAGGGCAGGCCTCCGCAGCAGCACGGGCCCGGGTGGGGCCGCACTTGGTGGCACTAGCCTACAGTCCCGGCACGTTGGGAAGCTGAGGCGGGAGGACTGAAAGCTCAACCCCAGCGTGGGAAACTTAGTGACTTAGCAACCTCCTGTCTGAGAATAAACGCATTTAAGAAAGGGCTACGGATATAGCTCAGTGCGAAGGTCCTGGGATCAGTCCTTAGTACCATTTACAAACTAAAACATCCCAAGCTTTTGTAAATTGCTTGGACTCCAGGCCTGCAAGAGGGAGGGAAGCTTGTGCCCAGACTCTACCTTGGACCCTGCTTCTCCTGCAGACCGTGCACCTCCTGGCTGGGCCAGAGCCCCGCTAGCAGGGATGTAGTAGCCCTCAGCGCTTTCCCATGCGTGGCAACAAGGGCCACTCGGATTCCCTGGAGGAGCTCACCTCCGGCTAGCCCGGCAGCCTCTGCACAGCCCCACTCTGACTTCAGGGTCAAATAAAGCCGGCTGTAAGATTTGGAGTCTCGCCTCTGAATCTCGGGAATCCACGTGTGGAATCCCCTTGCCTCCCCGGGGCACCCCTCTGCTTCGGCCCGGTTGGTAGCTCCCATGCCGCTGGCGTGTGCTGACAGCACCCTGGGACACTGGACCCGGCGTGGCTGCATTTCTGTGATCACCCGTCCAGCTCCTGGGATTTCCCAGGCGCAGCCGGGAGCGTGGACTTGCTGGCAAGCTCCCAGGCGCCTGTGCCGCCCTGGTCACATGCTGACTCCTTGGTGCCTATAACCTGATCTGAGTTCCCAGAAGCCTGACCTGCTAGGTAGGGTGGGATGCCCCATATGCCCTCGGCCCACCAGGCCCGGGCTCAGCCATCTGCTGTGCACAAGGCGGGTGGGAAGGAAGGTGTTGAGGATCAAGAAAGTCGCCCTGCATAAGCTCCCGACTCGGGGCTTCTCATGTCACAGTGCAAAGCCCCCTGCTTCCTGTGGCCTCCTTCCCACGACAGACATATGTAGGTGGAGAGACCCCACCCGTCCTCCTGGAGGGCACACAGATAGATTGATGTCTCTGTTTCACCCTGAGCAACTGGGGACCAGAGGATAGCTGTATTGTTTTGGCAATCAACCATCAAATATTTACCAAAGGCGTGCCCCCTGAGTTACCACAGATGTGGTTTAACCATGGGTCCGGAAGCCCTGGCAGGCTTTGGGAAGGCTGCCCACTGGTGGCTCATTCAGTCTGCAGCATAGAACTTGGAGCTGGGCTCAGTGGCTCAGGCATGTCATCCCAGCCCCCTGGGAGGCTGAGGCAGGAGGATCACAAGTCTGAGCCCAGCCTGGGTAACTTAGTGACCCATGAGACCCTGGCTCAAAATAAATAAAAACAGGCTGGAAATGTTGCTCAGTGTGAGGGCCCCATGCTCAATCCTCAACTCCACACAAATAAACAACCCCCCTGAGATGAGGTCCGCGGGGCCTGTGGGATGGGGCGCGTCCCTGGGGAGCACTGAAGGTGGATCTTCCAGGGCTGCTGTAGTGGCGACTGTGGACTGTCCCCTCCCCCAGGCTCTCGAGTACAACATCTTCGAAGGCATGGAGTGCCGCGGCTCCCCGCTGGTGGTCATCAGCCAGGGCAAGATCGTCCTGGAGGATGGCACCCTGCACGTCACTGAGGGCTCAGGGCGCTACGTCCCCCGGAAGCCCTTCCCTGACTTCGTTTACAAGCGCATCAAGGCAAGGAGCAGGGTAAGTGGTCGCTTCTCCTTGTGGTCCTCTAAAATCATGGATGAAGGTCAGTTCCAGCAACATTGAATACTGTGGGTCAGTATGGAGATGGGATAAGGAGACCCTGATTTTTTTATGTCTGGAATTTAAATACTGATGGTGGAGTCAGTTGTGCCCAGAGCTGGCTGTAGCAAAGTGAGACAGGGTATGTGGTGGGGATATAAGGTGAGGGGCCACTGCTGTGGGATCATGGAGGAGATCGTCATGAGAGAGGGCGTTCTGAATTGGGCTTAAAGTTTAACTCGGAGTTTGTCAAGTCAAACATGGGAGATAAGTAAGCTAGGTAGAAGGAATGTCAGGGTCATGGAAAATGTGTGGGCAAGGAAGGGGCAAGGCTATAAGGAAGCTAACAAGACTAGGACGGGAAAGATGGCTTGGCAGATTGTGAACGAGACACCAGAGCATCCTGACACTTGGGAGGATGAGGCAGGAAGACAGCCGTGAGTTCAAGGCCAGCCTGAGCTACATAGTTCAGAACCAGCCGGGACTACATCGTGAGACTCTGTCTCAAAAAAAGAAAAAGAAAGAAGGAACGTTGAAGTAGTTCGGATGGAGGAAAAGCATACTGAAAGTTAGTTTAAAGGGAATAACCAATTCCCAGTGCCCCCTTACGTAGGGGTGCAGGGCCTGGCGTCACGGGCTGCCCCGCCACTGTGTTGTCCCTGTCTTTGAGAAGTGCCTGCATTCATGGTCCACAGCCCCAGGGCGACGTCCCCCCTGCTCCTCGCCCGTCCAGGCTGCCAGAGAGGGGTGCTCGGGGAGTGTGGCTGAGCCGGGGGTGCTTCTGTTCTGCAGCTGGCTGAGCTGAGAGGGGTTCCTCGCGGCCTTTATGACGGACCCGTGTGTGAGGTGTCTGTGACACCCAAGACCGTCACTCCGGCCTCCTCGGCAAAGACTTCCCCGGCCAAGCAGCAGGCCCCGCCTGTCCGGAACCTGCACCAGTCTGGATTTAGCTTGTCTGGTATGGTGGGGGTGAGGCGGGGGTGGGCTGGGTGTTCTGCGGGCTGGTGAGGCCGTGGGAGCAGTGAACGGGGCCGAGGGAAGGGAGGTTCCCCCCTCCCTACGTGGGAAGGGCTCTGTCACCAGGGATGAGGCGTCACGGCACGTGGCCAGAGGGATTTCAGCATCTTGAGGTCAGAGTCTGCTCCCGTATCAGTGCCCACCCTGTGGTCCTCCTAGTAGTAGATCTACCGGGGGCATAAAGGGCGGACAGAAGTCCCCAGTTGCTGCTTCTACGACGTGTGATTCTCGGGCCCCCTCTGGCCCATCTCCTCCTCGTAGGCTGAACTTCTGGTTGTGGTTTTGAGGAGAGGGGCGCACTGTGTGCCTGGCCCTTCCCCTGAGCTGTGTCATGAGAGTTCCGGGCAGGAGCGGGTCTCTGCCCTGCATCCTGACCCCCTCTCTTCTCTCTCCAGGGGCCCAGATCGATGACAACATCCCCCGCCGCACCACCCAGCGCATCGTGGCGCCCCCGGGCGGCCGTGCCAACATCACCAGCCTGGGCTAGAGCTCCGGAGTCCACGGGCCAGTAGGGATGGGGTTGGGACACCTGAGGACATTCTGAGACTTCCTTCCTCTTTTTTTTTTTTTTTAAGAGCCTGTGATAGTTGCTGTTGGCAGCCAGTTCATGGGGCTCCTCTGGGGCCCCCACACTCCGTCTCCCACCTGGAGTTCCTGACTTGGCTCCCCCACATCCCTGTACATTGTAAGCACCACACCCAAACCTAGCCACCCACCCCACATGGAGCTGCGCCCCACACAGACATGCGCCACAGGGCAGGTCCCCAAGGGCCCCGGGCCCTCTCCTCACCGTCTTCCCTGTCACTGGGGAGATACAGTGAATTGCCCAGAGCTGCCTTTTTTTCCTTTTTAAATTTTAGAGGATTTTTTTTTTTTTTTTTTTTTTTTTTTTTTTTTTTTTTTTTTTTTTTTTTTTTTTTTTTTTTTTTTTTTTTGTGGAGCTGGGGAGGGTTTAGGGGTGGGAGAGAGGATTTTGTTTTTGTTTTTGTTTTTAAAGTAAATTGGAAAGTCTGACTCAGTATGAACACACGGGGTTTGAACTGGATATCCTAATGATGGAGTTATATAACCACCGCGCTCACTCGGGTGGGGACAAACTCATTCTGTCCCTCCTGGATGGCTCCAGCCTGTCCCCAGGGCCATTCCGCAGTCTTCCGGGTCAACTGTTGAGAAAAGGCGGTTTTCTTATGTTTTTGGCCTAGATTTTGCGGCAATTAGATCTTCTGAGGTGGTCTTGCACCCCTTCTGCCTCTGGCTTTTTTGTTCATCTCTCTCTGTGTGCCTCTGAGAATGACCCCCACCCCCACCCCAGGTCCCTTTCTATCACCAGATGCCCTGTTTTAATACAGTCAGAACCCTCCTGGGAGGGTTAGCACCTTGCCCATGTGCTCTAGGAAGGCGTTCCCCTCGTCCCCATGGGGCTGGTGCTGCCTGCCCACTGCCCCTGTGAGGTGGCGTGAGTTTTGTTCTTTGCCAGGCACAGAGATGGAGTTCTGGCCCGCGGGTCGATTGGGTCACCTGGTGCTGACAGGAAAGATGAGGCTGCAGAATGGCAGGGGCCCTCCTGGTGCACTGACACCTGCTAAGAATCCTGTCATACCTGTAAATCCAGCCAAGAACCCCAGTGGGCCAGCCGAGCCCTGGCTGTCTGCTGGCTCTGAGGAGCGTGCCCCTGGGAGTGTGGCCCCAGGTCCCTGCTGTATCCCGAAAAGTCTCTTCTGGGTGCCAGGACACACTGAGGTTTCTCACATTGGTGGGGAAACGTGTGTGTGTGTGTGTGTGTGTGTGTGTGTGTGTGTGTGTAGGGGGGGCACGGGGATTGAACACAGGGCCTTTGTACTGAGCTGCATCCCCAGCCCCTTTTGAAAATTTTTATTTGAGATGGGGGTCTCGCTTGGTTGCTGAGTTGCCCAGGCTGGGCTGGAACTTGGGATCCTCCTGCCTCTGCCTCCTAGAGTACATCTTTTTATCCTGTCCAGTTATTTCAAAGGTTGTGATAGAACACATTCTGTAAACTCAGAAATCTTTTGGAAAATTTGACTGAAAGTCCATTTTCACTCTGCAAGAGGAAAAAAAAAATCTGTTTCACGAATGATTCATTGCCAGGGCTGTTGTGGGAAGAGAAATCGTACAACAACAGCGTGTGGCCCCTGCCAGGCCACAGGTGACCTGTGTCTGCCCCCTTCCCTGTGCCTGGACCACTGACCCTTCCTCACCTGCCAGCTTGTCTGTCCTTGCTGACCGGTCACCTTCTTGCCAGACGTGTTTACAGGTCCTCGTCAGCAGCGTAGGTTTGCAGGCTTTTACGAAACCAAATCTGCTTTGTCGAAGCATTCACATCAAAAAGTAGGTTGTCCTGTGACGCTTGTCTACACACGTCCTGCCTTTGGGGTTTACGGTCGGGGTTTTGGTTTGTTACTATTGTTGTTTATTTGTTATTTTAAAGATAAATTGCACTTTTTTTTTTTAAAAAGAAGTAATTGGTTGACTTAATATATTTGCTCTTTTTTTTCCTCTCACCTGCACTTAGCGGAAATTGGAACAAGTTGGAAAAACAAATTTTTGTTTTGATTCTCAGCAACACCGCAGCTCTGCAGTGTACTTACTCCCTTGTCTGCCTGTCTCATCCTGTACCAGGTCGTGGTAATTTTGCTTGTTTCGATTGTCTTCTTCAGAAAAACAAAAACAGCGTAAAACCTGAAGATTGGCACAGGCTGTGTGAGCATGTTTACCTGTGGGCTTGCTTTGTGTATATGTTCAATGAATGTCATGTGTAAATGCTAACAAAAATCCACGGTGTCTCCGGACTGAGGAGCCGCAGCGACTTGATGCTCTCAGACAGTGTAGGACCTGACGATAGCTGGTTTTAATCCTTGACATTGTGATTGTGACCCGTGAGTGGAGGACCTTTCAGTGCTAACGCTGATCATGTGTGTCACCAGAAGGGAACTTCTGGTTTATCTCCTTTGTTTTTGTTCTGTAACCACTCACTGTCTTAATGGCAAAATAATTATGGTTAAAAAAAAAACAAATCAAACCAAGTCTCGTGTTGGTTCTTCTTCAGCTCTCTGTGTTATATTACCGTGGAACGCCTAATAAAGCAAAGTGTGGTTGTTTCAGGGGTGTGTCTGTGTTGAGATGCTGGCGGGGTGGAATTCCTGGCTTGGCTTTATTTTGGAGACTGTCCCGGCTCAAGTTTGAAGTCTATGTTGCAGGCTGCTGTGCCCAGGCCACAGGATGAGATGTCATGCCCAGCAGAGTCCCCGCTTGGCGTGAGGCCATGAGGTTTGAGTGCAGGAACTGCAGAGAATAAACTGGGCCCCGTGATGCCTGCCTGTGATCTCAGCACTCTGGGAGGCTGAGGCAGGAAGAATGCAAGCTCAAGCCAGCCAGGGCAGCTTAGCAACTTAGCAAGACCCTGTAACAAATAAATAAACAAATTAATAAAGAGCTGGGGAGGTGTGAACGCTGAACACACGAACTATAGAGAATCCATCCCAGAGAGGCTGTGGACCTGTTTGGAAGTGGGCATCAGGTGGGGTCTTGTGAGGTTCCTGCAGCCTCCACCGCAGGCTCTGAGCTTCCTCTGGAGAGTCCCCAACCAGGTGAAGGTGTATTGACAAGGACCCCAGCCTGGCTGGCAGGAAACCGGGAGAGAGCCTGGTGTCTCTCTTCACTCTGGGCCAGGAGTGCAAGTGAGGGGTGAGCCCTGCCTGCCCGGCGTGCAGGGTGCTGGGTTCCACCGCCACCCTGTGAGCTGACACTGGCATTGCTGGCTTTAGTGAACAGGGGCTGTGTACCCACTGTATGGTTGAGGTCATTTTTCTTTCTCTTTAGTTTTTATTTTTTGGTGGTACTGGATTAAACCCAAGCCTTTGCCCTGTGATGTATCTCTAACACTCTTTTTTTTTTAAAGCATTTTTATTTTTGAGACAAGGTCTTGCTAAGTTGCCCAGGCTGAGCTTGAACTTGTGATCTTCCTCCCTTAGGCCCCTAGAATGCTAAGGTCACAGGCATGTTCCTCCGAGACTAGCTTTGTTCCCCCCTGTATTGGAGATTAAACGTAGGGACTTCAAACTGAGCTCTATCCCCAGGCCTCTCACCCCTTTTAAAAATTTTGAGACAGGGTCTTGCTAAGTGTAAACTACCCAGGTTGGGCTCAAACTTGTAATCGGCCCGCCTCAGCCTCTCAGGGTGCTGGGTCACCGTGCTGAGCGTCTCTGTTTTCCCTTCTTACCCTCCTCTGTCTTTAATGCTGGGAGCGGAAGCCCGGCCCCGGGCGAGGCGAGCGCTCCTGCCCCTGCGCTGTGCCTCCAGCCTCTTCCCTCCCCCGTGTTTTCTGTCCAACTCTTCCAAACAGGATGTGAGATGACTCGCAGAAATACATGCATGATACCAGGATTCTTATAAACGAAGGGTTTGTGTGAAGGGAAAGTAGGAGTCAGAAAAATAAGATGAAATTCACATGGATTAGTGCACAGTGCCTGTCCTGTGCTCGTGAGCTTCCAGGAACTGGGTGCGTGGCAGGCCCAGTGAGAGCATTTACAGTTGCAAAGAAAAGCAGGACATTACGCCTTCCGGATGGAATCCAGGGAGCCCTGACCTTCAGCTCCTGGGGAAGGCCTGGGTCTCCCAGTTACCTCTGCAAAGAGGGTCTTGAGGTCTCGTGCTGCCAGGTAAGAGGCCTGTGATGGGGGACAACAGACCCCGGAGCCCATCCTCCCTGTTCCCATGTGGGCTTCATCCTGCACCAGGACAGGCCTCATGCACTGCCTGTGGTCTGCGTTCTGTCCGCCCCTGGCAGAAGCCGCCTGAGGGGACCAAGAAGGCCATCTGCCTGTTCCCTGCCGGACTGACTCCGAGAAGCAGGCTGGGCCACCTGAGCAGGGACGGGAGCCCAAAGCTAGCTGGAAGAGCATCCCACTAGCCCTCTGGCGAAAGGTGTGCTGGGAGGGCCAGAGTGGGGCCGACAGGTGGAGCCTAAGGGCAGCTGGGGCCGGGTGGTCAAGCATGCAGCCAGCTGGGTCACTTTGCTGGCGGACCTGAGCTCAAGGGTGCATTTTAGAGCACCCAGGAAAAGTGGCGTATATGGCCTTCCAAGAGTGCATCTGTGTGGCATTGCCCTGCACCGGAAGCTAGCCTCCAGCATGTTTCTCTAGTGCAAGTTCTGCTGGGAAGGGGGAGGTCCTGGTGGTGCCGATGCTAGGAGTGCATTTCAGAGAGCTGGTACCCTCTGCAAGACAGACATGGTGTTCGTCCGTCTGTCCTTCCTTTCTGTCTCTGTTTCTGTCTTTGTTTTTGGTACTAGAGATTGAACCCAGGGTCTTCACACTGTGCTAGCTCCAGCCTTTTAAACTTTTTATTTGGAGATAGTCTCATTAGATTGCTATGCTGCCCAGTCTGGGCCTGAGCCTCGCAGGGAGATGGTGCTTCCAACCCAACCTAAGCCCTCAGCTTAGAGCCTGGGGTCCGGGGCTCCGGCTTTCTCCAAGGGCAATACAGAAATGGGGTGTGAGCAGCACAGAGGAGAGGGAAGGAATGCCAGGAAGCTGCTGGAAACAGTAGCTAGAAATGGTGAGTGGTTGTGAAGACCGCACATGGTAGGGATCCCAGGTTCACGGGTGTCACTTGTCAACAGCGTGTTCTGGCTGGTCAAAGTCGTGTTGAGAATGGCTCATACCATGCTGGCCAGGCACTGTTCTGAGAAGTGGGCACCTGCGAACTTGGCCCACCTGTGCTGGCCACCCACCAGGAAAGCACCTTGTTTGTACCGCGGGACAGAGGACAGAGGCTGCAAGGCCTAAGTGGCTCGCTCACAACAGGCCTTGAGTCCCTGCAGTGGGGGCCAGTGGCTCAAGTTTCCATAGGTATTCCTTTTTTCCCCCTCCTTGATTCTGGGAATTGAACCCAGGTCCTTCACACTGAGCTATGTCCCCAGTCCGTTAAGACAGGGCCTTGCTCTGTAGCCCAGGCTGGCTTTGGACTTGGCAATCCTCTTGCCTCAGCCTCCCTACAGCTGGGGTTGCAGGTGGTGGCGCCCAGCATTATATGGTGCTGGGGATTTGAGCCCAGGGCCTTGGGCTTGCTAGGAAGGCACTTTAACCGTGGTGCCATTCCTCCAGCCCCTTAAGTTTTTAATTTTAACATAGGGTCTCTCTGAGTTGCTAAATTGCCCAGGCGGAGCTTCTACTTTCTGTCCTCCTGCCTCAGCCTCCCAAAGCTCTGGAATTACAGGCCTGTACCACCAGACCTGGCTCGTGTTTATTTCATTGTAAGGAAGGGCTTAATAGCACAAGATGGCATCTGTCATAAATGTGTACCTTACAAAAAAAAAATTTCTTTTTTTGGAAATTAGAAAAACATGAAGGATCTATCTAAGTAAATGAGTGTGGCCAGAAGATATTTTGATTAAAAAACAAAAGAGGCACACTCGACCTGCGGAGGCAGCCAGGAGTGACATAAAGTCTTGTTAATGAAACCATGAAGACACTTAAAGCAATGGGACAAAATAGGTTGTGGACAAGAATGAAGAGGGCAGACTCGATCTGGAAATAGACGCAGGCCGATCGGCTGTGTCCACCCCGCGGCCCACCTACCACCTGACCGGAAAAGGGGCTGGCGGCGGAACAAGCCCCGCGCACGCGCAGTAAGTCGCTGCTGCTCGCTGTCCAATGAGAAAGCTCCGGCTTCCCGCGTGCAGTCACACGGAGGGAAGGCCCGGGAAAAACGACATCCGGGCAGCAGGGGACTTCCGGTGACGTCAGGACGCTGCTGAGACTTGGCAGATGTGGGCTGCAGGTAAGAAAAGAGAAAAGCCTAGAGAATACACTGAGAGCCCGGAGACAGACGGCGGGGAAGGGCGCCAAGTGTACCGGGAAGCTAGGGACTTGAGGGCTGTCGCTTGTACCTTTAGGATTTGGGGAGTCGGGTGTGGGGGCGCACGTCCGCATTGCCAGCACTCCGGAGGCTGAGGCAGAAGGATTGCAGTGAGTGTGAGGCCAGTCTGTGCTACACAGTGAGTTCAGAACCGGCTGGGAGTATCAAGTGAGACCCTGTCTCAAAAAGCAACCGAGATACCCCCCAAAACCAAACAACCCCCTCCCAAAATCCAGACAAATCAGATATGTGTGTATGCACAAAAATCAATCAGAAAATTATAGATATGTGTAGATACGCAAATGTATACACATGTGTACTTGTTTTTATAAAGACTCGGAAGGAGAAAGCAATGTGACATTTATGATAATACTTTGGAAAGGGCCAGGAACCTACACATTTGGATGCATCATTATTTGATCAAAATTGGGCATCAGGAGTGTCTTAGCTGGGCTGGTGAGCTTGCCTGTAGCCTTAGTACCTAGGGAGGCTGGGGCAGGAGGAGGTGAGATCATTTGAGCCCAGCTTGGGCCATCTGTCTCAAAATAAAACATTAAAAAGGACTGGGAAGTAGCTTAGTGGGCAGGGCGTGAGTACAGTCCCAAGCACCATGCCTGCACACACACACACATATGCACACACGTGCGTTCACACACACGCACACCTACTCACCCACACCCACATACACCCACACACACCATCCGGTGCCACCCACGGGCGGGGTACCCTCAGCAGGCGTATGTTGTAGACGCTGTGGGAACTGTGGCTGCCGCTCAGAGCTGGACACCGTGACGAGCCTGTGGAAGGGACACTGGGAGAGTCCAAGAGGAGCAAACACCGGGCTTATAAAGTTTTATGGTTAAATAATTTATTACGTGGAGGTTAATCATGTGATTTGCTTTGGCAGTCGAGCCCGGTCCTTGCTAGAGTTACACAAACAGTTCGGTCCTAACAAACTTCCTCAGCCCACACGAGCCATCGGCCCAGCTGGTATGTGTAACAGCCGCGGGCGGGGGTCACGCAGGCGTGCCCGGAACCCTCCGGCGTGACCTTCCCGGCCGGCTGTGTCCAGTTTCCTCCAGGCTGGAGGATGGCTCAGTGGTTTAAGTGCTCGTGGTAAGTCACGCGCTAATTACGGGAGCTCGGTTCCCCAGCACCACATAAACCCGGCATGTGGGTGCATGTCTGTAATCCCAACACTCGGGGCCTGAGGCAGGAGGATGGCCGAGTCCAAGGGCAGCCTGGGCTACAGAGAGAGACTGGTTCAAAACAAACAAAAACAAGAAAACAAAACCTTGCAATCTCCCTGCCTCAGCCTCCCTCAGCGCTGGGATTACAGGCCTGTGCCGCCAGTGGCATGGCCCCTAACATTTCAACACCAGGGAATGGTGTAGTTGAAGCCCATTCTCCCAAAGGTGGGTGGTGGTGGTGGTGGTGGTGTGTGTGGGTGTGGGTGTACGTACGTGTACTTGTGAGGCAGTAGATGGAGGAAAGCTTGGAAACGCTGAGCGGCCGCAGGAGGGAGTGGAGCTCCGCGTCTTGTCAATCATCATCAGCGTTAGAATCTGATAGGACAGCACTGGCAGAAGGCGGGGCCTCAGTCTCAGCTCCGCCTCTTGCTCTGTGGCCCCCGGTCCCGGCGGCCGGCCCAGTCCTTCCAAGGCCACACTGAGTGGCACCCGTCCCCGCCTGCGTGTTGGGGACTCCTGTGTGCAGTACACATTGGACTGTATCACGGTGACAGGACCCCAGGAAGAGGGTAGGGAGGGCGAGCCACAGTTCTCTGGGGTCCACTCTGCTCCCGGGACGACTAGGCGTGAAGTGGACTGCACACCGACCCTTGCTTTCCCTTGGCCATCCTCCCGGGTCCTTCTTGTCGTTGCCAAGGTTTGGCAAACCGATCCTGCAGCCGGTAAAGGAGCGTTGCTCACCGTGGGTTAGCTGGTTTGTGGTGGCGAGCGCCCTCTGCTGGGGAGACGCGTCTTACACCTCTTCCTGCTACCCATCTCCATCCATGCCAAGGCCTTCGCCCTGAGCTGCATACCCAGCCGGCCCTTTCATTTTAATTCAAATCAGTTTTATTTTTTGGCATTAGGAATCGAGCCCAGGGCCTTCACATTGAACTACACCCTCAGCCTATTTTTATTTTTAATTGCCCAGGCTGGGCTCAAGCGTGTGATGCTCCTATCTCAGCCTCCCGAAGTGCTGAGCTTACACACATGTGTTCCCACAACCAGCCTTTTCTGCCATGTCTGAGTGGTGGGTTAGAAAGCACACGATGTGGCCAAGGCCTGCTTCACCTGTGCTAGATCATGGAGGCACAGGGTTGGCTGGCTGCCTGAATGGGTCAGGGGTCCTGCCCAGGTGACGGATGGCGGGCTCTGCCTTCCCTCCTGTGGTCAGAGCGGTGTTTGCACCATCCCTTCCCACTGCACCCACCTTTCCACGCCGTCCACCTCCTACCTTGTGACCTGCGTCCTCCAGCTAGGAGCCACCCCACCGGCCTGTCTTCTGAACCCCACCAGGACTCCACGAGAGACGTTTTAACTCATTCTTGTTCCCTTAGTTTCCTCAAACCCGTGTCCTCCCCTGTACTGTGGGTGTCCTCTCCCCCGTGCCCCGAAGCCGTAGCAGCCCCCCCCGCCCCATGCTAGCTCCTGAACTGCCATCTTAATCCAGAGATGAACCCCAAGGGGCACGGAGCACCCCCTCATGGTGCAGGCCTTCCGCTCACTCCTGTAACCTGTCCTGTGCTGCACCGAGCCCTACCTGACATGACTGAACCCTGCAGACAGAGCCTTGGTGCAGCCGGGCACCCCCGTCCGTCCTTGCCATCCTCAGCCGTCACCACGTGCTCCTCGGGCATCTCTGCTTCCTTGGGCTGCGTCCCTTGGACCAAATCTTCTACTCCCAGCTCTTCCGGTGCCTGCCACTTTGAACACACCTTGCTCAGATTAATTAAGTAACATCTCTTATTCACTGAGTGGGGTCTTCTACCCCCTTGCCTTAAAAAAAAAGCCGTGTGTGTGTGTGTGTGTGTGTGTGTGTGTGTGTGTGTGTGTGTGTGTGTGTGTTTTCCCTCAAAGAATTTCATCCTTTCTCCTCTCAAGGGGAGGTTCCTGGGCCTCTCAGCCGCTGCCTTCTGTAGGTGACGGAGGCTTGCTCCAGCGTCCCTGCTGCCCATGGCCTCTGGGTATTGGTTTTGTGTTCCTACAGCAAGATTCTTGTATGGTTTGCTGTCACCTGCAGATACGTCAACAGTGTGGAACTGTTGCGTTCTCTCCCTCCGAAAGTTGTCCCGACTTCAGTGTTTGTGAGATGGAAACCACCAGCCCTGTGCTTATTCCACACCAAGGGCCTCGGGGTCAGCTTCACTTCCTCAGGTTCTTCACCCACTCACTGGACTGTCCCCACAGCCCCTCACTTCTGCCCTCAGTAGCTCCTGAAGGCCTGTCCTCTCTCTGCTATCGTCCCTCCTTTTCTTTGCTTTTAATCTCAACTACCTTAAATGATGAAAGAATCCCTTAAATGGTTTTATTGCATCTGTCACTTTTTTCTTTCTATTTTGGTTTAGGCATAATGACAAAAATGTATGCAGGTTTAGATGGACAGTACCGGGCTTTCTAGACATCTGCAGCCACATGGTGAACGCTGCACTTACGCCATGGGGCATTCCCATCACTCAGAAAGTTTCTAGCATGTCACTTGGAATCCAGCCTGGGTTCACCCATCCTTTGATTTCCAGCTTTGGATTTTGCCTGGTCTGGAATGTCATGTAAATAGGATCATAGAAGATCGACTCTTCTGTCCCCATCCTCTTGTGCTCGGTGTAGCACTCATGAGGACGGTGCACATTGGAGTCAATGGCAAGAAGTACCCTCCTGAGTGAACATCCACATGCCTGTCTGTGAGCCGACAGATGCATGTTGGGTAGTTTCTAGTTTCAGGCTATTGTGAACAAAGTTACTTGCATTTTGTACATATGTTTGTACGCATACATTGGAATCATTGGGTCAGGTAGTTACATGTTGAATTTTCTCAGAAATGTTAAACTCCTTTCCAAAGTAGTTGTTCCAGTGTGAGAGTTCCTGCGGCTCCACATTCTTAACACTTGAATCTGTCAGATTTTCCCTTGTTTGCTATTTATTTGTCTCATGATTTTTGGTGCCTTTTCATGCGTTCATTTGCCATTCCTACATCGTGTATAAAGTGTCTGCCCATTTCCCGTCCCCCTTTTTTCAACCGGAGCTCCTTGCGACAAGAGCTGGCCCACCATTCTGCACCCACAGGTTCAACCAACTGTGGATAGAAAATATTTGAAAAAGACTTGTGACCATGCACACACCTTTTATTGTCATTGTGTCCTAAACGTTCAGTGTAGCAAAATTTTTTTCCTGGTTGCAGTACCCCTAAAACCCCCTGGGGCACAGTGTGGCAACGTTTACATTGTACTTAGGCTGTGGTGGTGTCAGCTTTCCTTCCCTGTGGCAAAACACCAGAGGACAATGACCTAATGAGAAAAGATGAAGGATTTGTTTGGCTCACAGCTACGGAGGTGTTGGTCCGTGGTTGCTTAGCCCCATTGCTTCTGAACATGTGGGCAGGTAGATCACCCTGGTGGGAGGACAGTGTGCACGGAAGCTGCTTCCTCGTGGTATCTGTGTCTTCTGTGTTTCATTTATCAGTTCTCTTCAGTGGGGGCTCATGTGGCAGAAAAGGACACCTCCATGAGTCTTCCTTTAGCTAGCCATCTGTGAAGAGTCTGTCTTCCACCAAGCCCAGGCACCTGGGGACACATCGGTACAGTAGAAAATGGATCAAAGGAGTCTTACTCTGGAGGGAAAGACAGACCTGTAAGCGTGTCCTCATGGTCAGCATCAGGACAAATTATAACCCAGAGATGGACGAGTGGGCAATTTCCTGTTCCTGGGATAAAATACCATGTACAACTTAAAAGGAGAGAGAATTTATTTTGGTGGATGATTTTTAGAGGATTTCGTCCAGAGCTGGGCTGGCTCCCAGGCAGACAGGGCCTTGGTGGAGGACAGCTGCTCCTCAGGCAGCCAGGAAGCAGAGAGGCAGGGGAGAGACCAAGGAGGGAGATACACATCTGGCCGCTCCCAGGACATGCCTCGTCCAGCCAGGCCCCACCTCCTAATGGCAGGTTCAGCTATGGCCTCCCTAGTGAGCCAATCCACTGAGGAGTAGAGTACCTGCAAGGCCTGATGACGACCTTCCAAAAGCCTCCTTCCTCCTGCCAAGATCTGATGACTTTCCAAAAGAGAGTTCAGGGGACACTTGTTTATTTATTAACTATTATTATTATTATTTTGAGACAGGGTCTTGCTCTGTAGCCCAGGCTGATCCTGAACTCACCATGGAGTCTAGGCTGGCCTTGGATTCATGCCAGTCCTCTTGCCTCAGCATCCCAAGTGCTAGGATTACAAGCATGCACCACCATGCCTGGCTTTTGTGGTTTGGGGAATTAAAATTGGGTACTTAACACTTGCTAGGCAAGTGCTTTAACTGCTGAGCTACGCTGCCAGCCCCTGGGAGGCATTTAATGTATTCTAGGACATAACAACACACAAGCAAGAAGATGTCCCAAAGAATTCACAACCCTAAAATAATAAAGGTAGAATTAAAAAATGAAATGATCTGACTCTTGAACTCAAACTGCTTGAACTATTTTTTGCACTGGGATGACCAGATGTCCTGTTTCTCTGGACCTGCTGTTCGTTCCCCCAGAACATTCTACTCATTTTCTCAGTGACTCATTTGCAAATCCGGTGTGAGGCCCTCACTGAAATGCTGCGGTTACTGCCCCGGAGTCCCTCTGCCCTCCTGCCCTGCCCCAGCTCCCCGCCTTCTCCACCCCATCAGCTGTCTAGCATGTACATCTTCAGGTGCCACCGGAAAGCAACCCTGGCCCGGGATGCCATCCGTGCCTGAGTCCTGCCTTCTTCTGCCTTTCCTTCCCCTCCTGGTTGACTGACGGACTGAGAGGTCTGAGTTGACAGCTGATTTGTTGGAAATTTGCGGTGGACCCCGGAAAGACTTAGCTCCGCAGGACACCCCGATTTCCACTAGATGGCAGCAGTGGACGTGCTGGAATCTGCTGGGGTCCCTAATGCCACCTTAACAACCAGCTACTTATGATGAGGGCTTTTTTTTTTTTTTTAAACCTGGACCTTCTCACGGAGCTACCACCCTTACCTCCCCTCTCTTAAGAAATCCTTTACTTTGAAGCAAGGTCTCCCTAAATTGGCCAGGCTAGGCTCGAACTCGCGACCCTCCTGTCTCAGCCTCCGGACATGCTGGGCCTACAGGACGTTTGTGTGGTTGACGCGTGCCTGCATGCCATCTAGGTGGAGACAGAAACGACTCCAAGTTTAAAATCCCTCGTGACCATGAAGTGGGGTGTGGTTGATTCCAGTGTCTGAGATCCCCCTTGGGGGCATTTGTCATTGCTCAGATTTGTTTGATTTTTAACACCGTTTTTCACATGACCCTTACTAATAAAACTGCCCAGAAATAAATAATTTGGCACATAGTTTAAGATACACCTAGAAGATGATAGCATTGGCTGCTCTGGTGTCCTTTATGATATTAGAAATGTATCTTTCAATTTCTACTTTAGTAGGAATTTTGTAAAGGATACCAAAAATTTAACAGATCTTCTTAGAATGACTATGTGGTTTCTTTTTTGATTTATGGAAGGGACAAAATTATGTAACTGCATGGATATTATTTTCTGACATATGGCTGATATGAACTTGTTGACATCTCTGTTTAGAATTTTGGATCAATGTTTATACTTGAGACAGGTCTAAGGTTTAAAAAAATGTGTATTGGTTTTGCCAGGTTTTAGCGCTCAGATATTGGCAGCTTGTCAGATTCATTAGAATTGCTTTCAGTTATTTCTGTGCTGCAGAATAGTTTGTAGGGTCCAAGAATTGTCTATCTGAAAGCTTAAAAACATTTACCTATAAAGCTGTCTGAGCCTAGAGCCATAACCAGGTTATAAATATGTGCAATTAGGGAGTATTTGGGTTATTTTACATGTGAAGAGTGGAGGAGAGTTTAATGCTTGACGTATTTAAGAGGCCTCCTTAAAGTAATAGAAACCCTTGACACAAATTACAGGAAAACAGGGGCTTCCTCTGTTCTCTGACTTCAAGTTTTCCTCCACCAGGGAAATTAACAGGGTATTGATCAGCTACAGCTTTGTGGACAGAGTTTCTGTTTGGGATGATGAAAAATTCCTAGAAATGGACAGTGGACATGGCCACAAATATTACGATTGCATTTAATGCTGCTGAATTGTGCACTTAAAAATAGTGAAGGTGGAAAGCTGTACAAAGAGGATCACAAGTTCATATCCCATCTGGGTAATTGAATGACTATTCAAAAAAAAAAAAACCATCTGGGATGTAACTTAGTGACCAAGCACCTGTTATAAACTGAAATTAAGGGACCACTAAATGCCAGCTGAAGCAAGAAGCAAGGTCAGGTTTCTTTATTATGGCTGGGCTGTCCCTGGACTCGGGTGAGTCTTCAGAGAGCGGCCCCTGGCGAGCTTAACAGGGGGCTTTTATAGGCGCTTGAGGGGCACAGGTGGGGTGATTTTACACCATTCTTCTTGGCGGGCTTGCCACAAATTAGGGGCAGAAATGAGGCAGTTCGTAGTTCAGGCAGTTTAACAGAAGGTGGCTTGGCCACACAGTCTTAGCAACAAAATAGAGCCATTTAAGTGTTGCAGCCTGGTTACAGGAAACTAACGTGAAGGTGGGGGTATAGAGAATGACAGAGTTACAAAAGTATATTGCTTTTTAAAAAGTAGGATACAAAGGTATCCTATGAAGTTTGGATTCTAATGGCATGGTCACAGCACTTAGCTTAAATCCCCCAGACAAAAAACAGTTAAAATCATAAAATTTATTTCATTTAAATTTTACTGCAACATGTGAAAGGCAATCTGGACCCACTGTCACAGGCCTTTAATGCTAGCACTCTGGGAGGCAGAGGCAGGAGGAATTCAGGTTTTAGCTTAACCTGGCAGATTGGCAGCTTTGTGAGATCCTATCTCAAAATCAAAATCAAAATGGGCTGGGGATGTATCTCAGTGCAAAGGTCCTGGGCTCAATCCCCAGTACAAAAAAAAAAAAAAAATCATGAACAAAGTAGTGAAGCAGTTGGTGCGGGTAAAATTAAGTGCAGAGACCATGGGTGGTCCATAGGTGAATGGACAGTCAACCTAGAAGCCTTTTCTAAATATGGTATCTTTCAAAAATGAACGTGCAGGGCTAGAGGAATGGCACAGCAGTTAAAGTGCTTGCCTTGCAAGTGCAAGACCGTGAGTTCGATTCCCCAGCACCACGTAACCTGGGTGTGGTGGCGCATGCCTGTAATCCCAGCACTCGGAAGGCTGAGGCAGGTGGATTGTCCTGACCTCAAGGCCAGCCTGGCCTACACCAGTGAGTTCAGGACCATCATGGGCTACAGAGTGAGACCTTGTCTCAAAAAAAGAAAAAAAAAGAACATATGTTCTGAGAGGAACACGCTCAAACATGCAAGTTGGAGCCCAGCCTAACTGACTTAGTGAAATCCTGTCTTTAAAACTTAAAACTTAAAAAATAAAAAAGGACTGGGGATACAGCTCAGTGCTTAGGATTTAATACCCTTACAGAGGAGGGAAAGAGGGAGGTAAAAACAAGGTTTCTTCAGTTAATGTGTCACCCTCAGTCCCATAATGTACCCGAAGCTAAAGGAAAGCCTGCAGGCAAAAAAGGGGTGAAGTCAGGTGGAAATTTGGGTGCCATGAAGCGACAATATATAATTTTTTTTTGGACAGGATCTTGCTCTTGCTCTGTAGTCCAGGCTTGTCCTGAGCTCACTATGTAGCCCAGACTGGCCTCACGTATATGAATGCTTGTGATAACTCGGGCCGGAATGTGCCCCGAAAGCCTCCTGTTTGGGAGATGATTCATTCATGGAATTCCATTATCTTCCTGTGCTGTTAAGTGGGATGTGACCTGGAAGGGGTGGATCACTGGGGATTGACCTGGAGACAATCACTAGCTCCGCCTTCATCCATTCTCTTCCCTGGTGCAAGGCCATGGATAGTTTTTCTCTGACGAGGCATCTGACAGACTTTTCTGTCACTGCCAGCTCATGAATGAACTGAGACCTTCTGACACTGTGAGCTAAAAATAAATCTTTCTTCCTCAGGTTGTGGGTGTTGAGTATTCTGTTCCAGCAACGAAAAGGTAAGTAGGACAATGATGAGCCGTACAGTAGTGACTGTGTGGATGAATGTGGGGCTGTGTGGGTGCTGCTAATTCCCAAGGGTTGGAGGACTCTGGTGTGTTGAATGGGTTGGCTTTCAGACTTTCCTGCTCTTTTCCTAAATAGAATTGAGTTTGCTAAGTCATTTCTGTCATTCACGTCACTTCATCATTGTGACAGACCATATGCTCTGTTGATTCCACATTTTAAGCCTCCACCATTATTTCAGCCTCTGGCGCTGACATTGTTCAGGACTGGTGCACACGTTTCCCCATCCCCTGCGGACCTAGAGCAGACAGAACAGACGCCTAACACCAAAATACTAAGGCAGTGAGAAGGATCAGCTCACCAGCGAGCGGCCTTCAAGAGCTGCTCTTCAAGCGTTGTGCCCCTGGATCTGAGTGGGTGACCAGGGCTCCTTCACTTTAGATTTATTATTTTCACTGTGATTTTTTTTCTTAGCTTTGAGGAGCATGTGGGGACCCATTTTCCATAATGATGCGAATTTGAATCCTTTGACAAGAACACTGATACAGATGAGCTTGTATTTGGGGATGTATTTTGGATTGAAAACGTGCTCATGCAAAATGACACAAAATGTTTTATAGAGTAGGAAACTGAAGCACAGAGAATTTAAATACTTTGGACTGAGGAAATTGCTCAGAGGTTAAAGCATTTGCCTAGCAAGTGTAGGGCTTTAAGTTCGATTCTCCAGCACCATATAAGTCAAGCACAGTGGTGCATATCTGCAGTTCACCACTAAGGAGACCGAGGCTGGAGGATTGCTGTGAATTTGAGGCTATCCTGGGCTCCATAGTGAGTTCAGGACCAGCCTGGACTACAAAAATAAATAAATATTCCAGGAAGTGTTTGTGAACAGTTTTGCAAAATGTTGAGACCTGAATTCTTTTTATTCAACAAAATGAACAGTCATATGTTTTGATTGTAGAGGTTTCAGCTAGATGAATAAATGTATATTGAAAGTAAATAAATAAATACATTTCCATAGCTTTTAATGCTGGCAGGAAGGTTTGCTGGGAGTCAAGCCAGGCTGCTTTAAGGTCCAGTGTGCCTAGCCACTATCTACTTTCGTACCATTACGTTACCTTACCTGTCAATTTTAGGAAAGAGGGGACTGCTGTATATTGAATTTATTAGGCTCATGAAACGGATTTAATACAGTTTTTAAATGCAGTTCTTCTATTTAAAAATTGTTACATTTGCTTATTTTCTGCAGTACAGGGGATTGAACCCAGGGCCTTCACACTGTGCTACATCCCCTACCCATTTTCTGTTTTATCTGGAGACAAGGTCTATTTAAATCATAAGCTGGCCTCAAACTTGGGATCCTGCTGTCTCAGCCTCCCAGAAAGTTGGGATTAGAAACCTGAAGCACCAAGCCTGTCTGTGTTTGTTTTTTTTTTTAATTGGTATCCTTCTGTCACAACTGCATTCATCTTGAGGAAATGGTTCTCATCGCTGTGACTTCTTTATCGATTTTGTATCTCATCCCCCTGAAATGCAGTTTTTTTTTTTTAAATGACCATTTCATAAGGCTTTCAGTTTTGTTTGCCGAGGAGATCAAGAAGCAGCATTCTCTTTCTCCACCAGAGGGCGCTACGAGCACGCCCTCCACGTTCCGGGTTCTCCTCTAAAGGTTCTGGCAGGAGAAAGGAAGGGTCTGTGCGGCTGTCTGCTGGTGACAGCAGCGGCCTTCCCACCAGTGGTCTTCCACTTTGAACAGAATTCAGAGGTATTCAGACGTGCACGAAGGAATTGCTGCTTCCTAAGGGTTTGCAGATGCGAGAGACGGAACGGGAGTCCCGCTCTCCTTCTGTGTTGTATGTGTGTGGCTTTCCTCAAGGAGAGGAGTATGAACAGGGAAGGGAACACACGTTTGACCCTTGGTGGTGGGTCGTGTGTCCCGGGAGAGGAAACCCCAGAGCAAGAGCCTAAGTGGCACTTCCCAGAGACCTGTGGTAGGCCAGGTCACGCGGATGCCTGGGCAGGCTGGGCAGGGGTCTCCCTGCGTAAAGGACATATCAGGACAGATTAGGGACCAAGGGCCAGCCCCTTGCCCAAGACTGGTAGTTGTTAGTTAATAAAACCATCCCCTGCTGTCTGTGCGGTGACTCAGTGGGGAAGGATTTTGCCCTGGGAAGCCAGAAAGGACGGGATTTGGAAGGACACCTTGTATTGAAGGTAGGTCTTGTGTTGAAGGTGGTAGCCAGAAACCTTGGAATAGTGGCTTTGATGGTTGGCTTTTTGCCTCAATCAGTTTCTTTTTTTCCCCCCTCACATTTTATTGATATGTATATGTGCAAAATTCAAGGTTTACAATGAGGTTGGGCATTTTGTGCACATTCGTATCTTGTCAAGGTGACAAGGGCTTTCCCACTCTCCTTTTGTCCTTCCTCCTACCTACCCCTCCTCCCCCACCCTACCCCCCTCTTTCACTTTGTCTTTCGTCTTAAGTTCCAAAGGAGTTGTGATCTGGGTCTCTCATATCAGAGAGACTGTTCGATGTTTCACTTTCTGCTTCTGACTTACTAAGCGTGATATTCTCAAGTTTCTTCCATTTGCCTATAAGAGCCGCCACGCTGTGGGACTTTATTGATGCATAGTATTCCATTATGTATAAATATCACAGTGTGTGTATCCACTGGTTTGTTGATGGGTATTTTGGTGACTTCCATATTTTAGCTATTGTTAGTTGTGCTGCTATGAACATGGGTATACATATATCTCTGCTGTGTGTTGTTTTGGCCTCTTTTGGATATATTCCCAGAAGGGGTGTCACTGGATCGAAGGGGATATTTATTTCTAGTCTTTTGAGAGCTCTCCATACTGCTTTCCAAAGGGGTTGTACAAATTTACATTCCCACCAGCAGTGCAGGAGGGTTCCTTTCTCCCCTCAGCGACCCCAGCACTGATTGCTATTTGAATGCCATTCTCTCTGGGGTGAGATGGCATCTTAGCGTTGTTTTGATTTGTATCTCTCTTATGGCTAGAGATGTTGAGCATCTTTTCATGTATCTATTGGCCTTTTGCGTGTTTCTTCGGGAGTGAACTGTCTCTTCATTTCATTTGCCCACTTTTCAATAGGATCCTTTATTTTGGTAGGCTTACTTTTCTTCAGCTCCCTGTATATTCTAGTTATAAGCTGCTTATCTGAGATGTTGGTGGTAAATATTTTTTCCCAGTCTGTTGGATCTCTTTGTACAGTGTTGATAGTTTCCTTTGCTGTGCAGAAACTTTTTCGTTTGACAAGATCCCATTTGTTAATAATGGGGATAATTTCTTTTGCTCTTGGTGTCTTGTCAAGAAAATCTTTGCCTACCCCTGTGTCTTTTAGAAATTTACCTACTTTGTCTTCCAGAAGGTTTAGTGTTTCATTTTTAATGTTTAAGTCTTTGACCCATTTTGATTTGATTTTGGTGCATGGTGACAGGTGTGTGGCTAGATTCATTCTTCTGCATGTGGATGTCCAGTTTTCCCAGCACCATCTGTTGAACAGGCTGTCCTTTTTCCACTGTATGCATTTGGCCCCTTTGTCGAAGATTAAGTAATTGAGGGTGTTTGGGTTTGTCTCTGCATCTTCTATTCTGTTGCACTGGTCTGTCTATTTTTGTGCCAGTATCAGTCACTTTCTTATGCTGGGACACGATGCCTGACACCCACAACTTAAACGAGAGAGATTTATTTCAGCTCGCACTCTCAGGGGTTCTCAGTCCCTTCGTGGGTGGCCAGCAATAGCGGAAGAGTGTGGTGGAGGCCTAGCTGGAGAGAAGTTGTTCAGGCACCACAATCCAGGAAGGAAGCTGGGAGAGCAAGGAAGGGTAGAGATAGCAGATATACTTCCGGGTCATGCCCCAGTGACACACCCCTTCCGACCAGGCCTCAGAAAGCTGGTGTAGATGCTATTTCAAGTGACCCTTAAAAGTGTCTCTGTGGATGTGTTAGCTTGGGCTGCCAGACAGAATGCCATAGACTGGGTGGCTTCAACACAGATTTTAATTTCTCACAGTCTTGAGGCTTGACGTCCAAGGTAAGTGGTCTGGCCAGCTTGATAGCTGGCAAAGACGCTTTTTGGCTTGTAGATGTTGTGTATGTCTGTGCATGCCTGGCTTTTCCTGCATGTGCAGGCCCCACCCCCCCCGATGATTTCATGTGTTGTAGGGGATGGGGCCTGGTTGGAGGAATGGGCCACCGGGGTGTGGCCTGGAGGCGGGTAGTCTCCTTCCGAGCTCCTGCCTTCTCTCCCTGCTTCCTGGTGCTGGTGGTATGTCCTTGGCTAGGCGTTTTCACCGGATCCTTTGCTTCTTGGGTCTGACCAACTATGCATGGACTGATACCTCTGAAACTGTGGGTTAATCCTCTCCGCCTGAAGTGTGAGTGTTGGGCATTGTGCCAGTAACGGGAAAGTAGCTAAGACCGGTTTCAGCTTAAGAATGCTGAAGGAACACATTGGTCTGTGTCTGTCCACAGGGTAATTACTAGTAACCCTTGTTAATGGAGAAGGAAATGGTAAAGCATCAATTTGATTTCTCCTGCAAAGAGTGTTGTGGTTTGCGATGAGAACAGATGCACTCGAGTCCATCGCTGGCCCTCTTTGCTCTGTGCCCCACACATGTTCCTTAGCTCTGGACCCACAAAGCCCACCTGCCTTGGACTTGGGTCGACCTGTTACCAAGCCCTTGCAGTTGACACTTGGTTCAGCCCAATTCACTTGGAAGGCCTGATAAATATTTGATATATGGTCTCTGCAGAAAGAACACTTTTTTTTTTTTTTTTGGAGTAGGATTGTAGCTGTGGCCAAATTAATCGAAGATCTAGTTCACTAATTTTTTTAGGGCTGTTGTAATAATACCGCAGGCTAGGTGCCATAAACCACAGAAGTTTATTTCTTCACAGTTTTGGCGGGCAGGTCTGAGGTGGCAGCCTCAGAAGGGTGGGTCTTCTCAGAGGCCTCCGTGCAGTCCTCCCTCTCTGTGTGTCTGCGTCCTAATCCCTTCTTATAAGGACATGTGTTAGATTGGATTAGGGCCCATCTCGGGGATCTCATTTTAATTTAATTACCTCTTGAAGGCCTCTATCTCCAAATACAGTCACAGCGCGAGGGGCTGGGTGTTAAATCTTCAATCTGTGAATTCTGGAAGGGACTCGGATTCAGCCTGCAGCGCTGAGGGCAGCAGAGGGCGCCAGTGCTCGCATTTGGGGTGCTGGGAAAGGGTGGTCAGATCAATAGTCTCCCTCACCCAGTTTTTTTCAGAAGTGCTGTTTGTTTGTTTGTTCCTCCGGGGTGTACCCCAGTTTACCTGTGTGCTCCACTTACTTTTTCAAATAGGGATAGAAAGCCAGAAATTTTTATGTATTAAAACATCGTCACTGTCTTTGAACTCTGCAATTATTGTACTGTTTTCAGAACATCTTTTTGTCCCCACTAGACAGCGTCTTTCTCAGTACCCTATTTATGTTCCCGCTAGCACACTCACTACCCGCCCACTCCCACCTGGAAATTACTAGCGAGTCACGTAAATTGGTTTCCTTAACCTGCCACGGCACACAGGAGCAGCCTGCCCTGGGTACACCATGTCCCCTGCAAAGGCATGGACTTACGAAATCATGTGCTCCCTGGACTTCAGAAAGAGCGGAAGAAGTCAGGCCTACCAGTGCACAATTGCAATCCCAGGACTTTGGGAGGCTGGAGCAGGAGGACCTCAAGTGCAAGCCTGGCCTCGGCAAGGTTTAGTGTTTGTGTGTGTGTGTGTGTGGATGTGTCTCAAAATAAAATTAAAAAATGGGCCGGGGATGTAGCTCAATGTGAAGGCCTAGGGTTCAATCTCCGGTGTTGGGAAGAAAGAAAGAAGGAGAGAAAGGAAGAGTGGAGGAAGGATAAAGAATCACCGTGCACTCACCACACAGAAACAAGGATTTTCATTTCCCATGTGGCTTACCGTTTCTGAGCTGCGTACCTGACTGTGTGATTTCTGCATCTGTGAGGATCCAGGCAGGAGCACTCAAACTAAACTTGCCTCGACAGGGAAAATTCAGTACTGGGAATGGGGTGCCTGAGGTTGGAGAACAGAAGAATCAGAACATGAGAAGAGGGTGAGATGGTGAGAAGGCAGGAGCTGGAGGGGCAGCTCTGGGGAGCTGGGGCTCGGGTCTCTGAGGAGGGGCAGTGGCCCAGCTGCCATCGGGGAATCGGGGTGGCATGTGATGTCGGTTCTGGGAATTTGGAAGGAAACTAGATGCTGAAATAGCTGCTGCCACCATGGCGAAGGGCCTTGCTGAGTGGGGCTGGCGGGAACCAACAGCAAACCACTAGGGGTCCTGTGCTCTTCCTTTTCCGCCTTCTGCTCTTCCTCTACTGCCCCCTGGTGGCAAAAGCTAACAGGAAATTCACTGAGGAGAGAAAGGGAGTTTGCAGAAACCCGTTGCCTTCACAGAGCAGAGGACGGAAATGTGATAGCTTAATCTTCCAAATCGCCTCGTGAGGACTCGGCATCCGTAGGCACAACTCTCTGTTTGAAGTTCCAACTGATGACAGCAGCAACTTTACGCTTCTTTCTAATCAGAGGTGTCTGTCTTTCATATGAATGAGGATGTTCCAACCCTTTCCCCACAGAAAGGGAGACACAAAGCCTCTCCGTGCTCACTCTTGGGAGCCAGTCACGGTGTCTACCAGTGGGTGATGCATGTTATTCTTCAAAGTTATATACCATTCTTCTGGAATATTCCATAACTTAAATAATACATTGCTACAACCGATGGTCCTTATACAAGATGAACAGGGAAAAGTAATTGAAAGAAAAAAAATTAGTGAACATATGTATAAATACACCGCACAAGAAAGAAAACCATACGGTTACATAACACTTTGGTTTAGATCTAAAATATCCAGTAAAAGTCACATGTGTTTGGAAGGCTACAACCATGAGGGTTCCAAACTCACCTGTGCCAGATCCTCCAGGATTCATCCACTGTTAAGTTCATGGCTGGGTGTGTGCTAGGAGATAGGGTTTGGTCACAGGTGGTGGCTTGGTGGAGGTGTGACCTGAAGGGGTGTGTTCTTGTCCCTGGATGACCTCTCTTTCTCTCTCTCTCTCTCTCTCTCTCTCTCTCTCTCTCTCTCTCTCTCTCTCTCTGCTTGCTGGCTGCCATGGCGTGGGCAGCTGCCCTCTGCCAGGACCTTCTTCTGTGCAGCTTCTGCCATGGAGCCAGCTGCCTAGGAGCTAAAATAAATCTCTCCTCTTTTAGAGAACCAACAGAACGGGAAAAATTCTTACCACCTATACCTCCGATAGGTGGCTAATAACTAGAAATATAAGGAACTGAAGAAAAACAGACCTCTCAAAATCAAAGACCTGATTGAAAAATGGGCAATGGGAACGAGTAGGCAGTTCTCAGATGAAGATGTTCAAGTGACCAGCAAATACACGAAAAGATATTCAACATCCTTAGCCATTAGAGTAATGCAAATCAAAACATCACTAAGGTATTCTCTAATCCCAGAGAGAATGGTGTATATCAAGAACTCGAACAGCAGTCCATTCTGGCAAGGCTGTGGGGGAAAAGGAACTTCGCACACTGCTGGTGAGAATGTAAGCTGGCACAACCACTATGGAAAGCTGTATGAAAATTCCTCAAAAGGCTGAAAATAAGTGTCCCCTTGGGTCCCACGATACCTCTTCTGAGAATCTTTCCAAACGAAAAGCATCACATAGAAGAGATGCGTGTACACCCATGTTTGCAGACGCACAACTGAGAAAATCCAAAATGTGGAAGACACCACAATACCCATCAACGGGCCCTGGACACATAAATGGTGGTATATGTACACAGTGGAGTACAGTGCTGCTTGTCTATGAAGACAGTTCTGAGGCTTTTGTTGGAGGCAACTTGAGACCGTTACGCTCAGTGAAGTAAGTCAGAAGCAGAAGGTTGCAGGGTGCATGGCCGTTCTAGCATGAGAAACCCAGATCACAGTCATTCCATGGAACCAGATGGGGGGATAGTGGAGCTAGAGGGGAGAGTGTGGGAGAGTCACAAAGGGGGAGGGAGGACTTGCAATTTGGACGTGATGTTTGTACTCAAGTTCCGTGTAAACATTGTGTATCGGATATCGGTAGAATGGAGAAAGGCTCTCCTCTTTTAAGCTGTGCATTTTGGCTATTTCGTCCCAGCAGCGGAGAAGTGGCTTATCCCCACAGATGCCGGATTGCCTGCCTGCGAGGCCGTAGCTGATATGTATAGCTCCTTTTCTTCCACGGTTTGAGAGAGGCGTACAGACAGACCAGAAGGATCTCTGTAGTACTGGATTAAACCTGGAGACCTCAGGATGAGCTCCGGGTAACTAGGGGTTTCTGTAAAGATGGAAGCACGCAGAAGCGGGACAGATGCGTTCGCGCACATGGGTCATGCGTACATCTACATCACCTACTTTGCCCATCAGCAGCGACACTCCCGTCACAATCAGCATACCCGGCGCCTGGGTCTTGATTTCTAAATACCAATCTCCCGTAAATGGAACCAAAGTTCTTTGGAGAATTGCCTGATTCCGGGGACAGGGGAGGGAAAAATATAAGCATGGGATATGATTTTGGGGCCAGGAAGTAGGGGGCATGAAATTAACACCAAAATCAAAACACTAACCACAAGGTCAAAAGGATGGGAGTACCTAGCATGTGAGGGGCGCACAGGATCCTGGCTGTGGGGCTCCTGATGACATCACAGGTGCGCCCCGGGAAGCAGATAATAAAATACAATTTGAACCCAAGAGAAATGCTTTGAATTATAACCCAAAGTGTAAATGAATCCACCTTGACCTCAATAAAAGATCAAAGAAATAAACAGGGAGAAGAGATGACGGAGGTAATGCCGCTTCCTACCAGCAGGGAAAATTCTCCCCTTACCCGACTCTGGAGGTGGAGCCGGACTTGCTGACTCACTTCTCATGAATAGTGTTTGGGAAGGGAAAATAGGAATTAGACAGTGGTAAATTGACAGATTTAACCAAGGGGTCAAGGGCGACGTCATTAGTGATGTCATGTGTTTGCCTCATCCCATCCGATGTGCTGAGATGAGTCCTTCCCCTCAGCAATATTCCTTCCAAAATAGCATGCCCCTGGGGGTGGGGCCTGGGGACAGCATCTTGCATCAACCAGGATATGAATGTGAGAAAAACCTCAATGGAGGGACATTCTTGAGCATAGGTGGGTGGTTCTTCTCAAGATCATGGAAAACAAGGAAAGACTGAAAAACAGCTGCAGACAGGTGAGACTTAGGTAATAGGACAACCAAACCTACGAACCACATTCTGGGTTGTATCCTGGAGTAGAAAGAAAAAGGAACATTCGTGAGAAATTTGCTGAAACCCAACAAAAGTCCGAACCAACATTTGCTTCTTGGTGTGGCTAACATCCCACAGTAACATGAGATGATAATATTAATGACAAGTGGCTGAAAGGTATAGGTATGTGGCCAATTTATCTGTACTATTTTGTTATATTTCAATATTAAAAAATCTATGTACCAAGGCTTTTTCCTTTTTCTTATCAACTCAGCACCTAAGCTGGTTGGAATTCTTTGCCTGTTGGGGTCACCCAAATCCTGACCCCTAAAGAGTCTTGAGTCCTTATTGGTCTTCTATGTTTTAGTTGCTAGAGTTTTCCGTCCACTGTTATTATTGGACAGGGAAGTACCAGGAGAGGCTCAGAGAATCCACTGACACCACTCAGTTCCACAGATAGATACTGTCTCCTTTCACTGTGTACCGGTAACCAGTGGCTGGGATCCGCCTCAGCCAGCCCAGCCACTACAGAAGCGTTCTTCTTGTCTGTTGCATGAGAACCTCAAAATGGTTCAGAATGCCTTACAGGATTGATTGTATTTGTCCCCTGTGGAAGCCTTCCTCCACTGAGAATCTGTACCCACACCAGCAAAGCTTAAATTCAGAGTGATGGATGTGAAAAATTCTGCACATGAGTTACCAGCTGCAGTAGTGAAGAGAGTTAACTTGCATTTCTTCTGTTTACGCTTGGACTCAGGTTGTGTGGGTAAGACAGAATACAGCAGCAGAATATTATTGCTGACTTAAAGTATGTGTGGCTCTTTGTGACACAGAACTCTAATTTCTCCAAGTGGACAACAGAGGTGAGCCTTCAGGAGGCCATCCCACTGGCCACTAGGTGCTGTCGGGCCTACCCTTTCTAGGGATGGGGACTTTGTTTAAGACAGGTGACTATCACTGTGGGCGTGAGTCCAGCATTTCACATACTTTGTGGCGAAGTGCGTTCCTTAGCCAGAAGCAGCAGTGTGTGGAATGATGGTGAGTGAGCGTTCTGCAGGTGCACAGGTATTCGTACTGACCAAAGCTTTTTAATCCCCAGAGGCTGATGGATGTCTTGTCTAGTGTGACTCCTGCTCGTGGATGAAGTCAGGGATAGTCAGTGACCACCAGGCGGCTGTTGGCCTTCCCAGGGCAGAGTGCCACAGGGCTGGTCCCGTGTCGATCTCTGTAGTGGAGGACTGAGTGGTGGTAGCAGCTAGACCTGCCGCGGTGGTGAGGGGCCCATGCCAGAGTGCACATGCTGAGACCCATCTCTGACTCCAAAGCCGCTTACACTTGCTGGGTCACCAAGCCTGCTTATGTCTGCTGACTTGTCCAGAGTCCTGCTGCTGTGGATGCCCGTGGCCAGCAGGGAGGTGGACGCAGTATTTCCACACTGTCTAATTCCACGCTGTGTGTCACTGGCTCCACACAGCGTTGTCAGTGTCCATGGTGATTTCACCCATCACGGATCTTCTGGGTCATGAGGCGCCAGCAACAATGGCAGTTCCTGGGCATGCTTCAGCAGTCACTCGCACCCTCTGGCGCCAACTTAAAACTGGAAGTCTGGTGGGCAAGTGGGTCCCAGTCGCACATACAAAGTGGTGCAGCCCCTCAAAACTATATCAAAAAAGTTCCGTGAAGTGGTATCATCTCTTTCAGCGCTAAGAGGTGACGGGAACAATGACCTGTCTATCATTTTGGCGAGGACGTCACAGCATACTCTTTCTTTTCTTTTCCTCCAGCCATTTGTCTTCTAACAGAAGGGCCTAAGCCATGTGCTGCTCCTTGGGCACCAGCTCCCATCTGCGTCATGCTGTCTTTACGCTGGCCAAGTGTGATTTCGGTGAGACGTCGAGGTTATTAAGATCGCTGCCTTGAAGCAAGCATAAAGGTAGAGTGCTGGCCCTGCCAATTAAATCGCTTCTGGTAGTGTTTGAAAGCGAGTGGAGAGATGCCAAGTATCTGCCACATCAGGTCTTATTGTACATTTAAACCGGCGCTGGCTTCCGTGGCAGCTGCTGCTCCAGATGTGAAACCTTTCTTGGAGCAAATTGGGGAAACTCATTGCATCTGGTGTTTGCAGTTCTCCAAGGTCCTTCCGACTCTCTGCCTGCCACCTATCTGCTAAATGGGGTCTTTGTTGCTTGGCACTGTGACTCAGTACCCGGCATCCACAGCTTGAAGGGGGAAAGGTTTATTTTGGTTCAGAGTTTCAGAAGGTCTCAGTCCATTCATGGGTGGGTGGCAATGGTGGAAGTAGATGACAGAGGCCCAGCTGGCAAGGCAGGCAGGAAGCCACTTTGGCCATTTGTTGATATTGGGGGAGGGGTGCCCAGGGCAGAGATTTCCGGTGTTTCTAGATATTGAAAATGACATCAGCAACCTTCCTCTGTCGATGCCGTGCGGATGAGGGGAAATGTAGCCCAAATTTTATTTTTATTTTTTTAGAGGCAGGACCTCACTAAGTAGTCCAAACTGGCTTTGAACTCCATTTGTAGCCCAGGTAGGCTTCAAACTTCCGGCACACTCCCTGCCTCAGCCTCCTGAGTGCTGACGTTGTAGGTATACATCACCATGCCCGCTTTGGCCTGCCTCTCACGACTCTCTACAACCTCCTTTCCTGAAAGCCCAGTCACTGTACTAAAATCTTTTCAGCTGTGGCAAGGAAGAAGTTGCTGGAGAACCGCCTCACCCCTGGCTGGGGCGGCCTGGCACATCCAAATGGGGCTTTCGCTTTCTAAAATTGGAACTGGGACACTGTGCCTGTCCTTTGGTTCTTCTGGTAGAGAACTCATTCAAATTACCTCTCATCCACTTCCTGTAAACAAATTAGTGTCCTGATTGTGGGATTTGCATTGGCCTTAATAAAGTGTTCATTACTTCACTGAGGGCAGTGTAGCAGCAGCTGTACTGAGTGGGCTGAGCCCTCCGCGGTAGCCAGTGCTGGACGCTCAGGGTTTGTGAGGATTCCTATGAAATGTCTAGGGATCGCACCGGCGACTTGCTTCAAGTTCTATTTTTAAAAGCCAAGTAGAGCAGCTCCGTACATCCCCAGGTTAGAGGAACAGAAAGGAATCAAAAGAGTCAATAGAGTGACAATTCCTGGTATCTCTCAAATAGAATGGGCTTTGAGAGAAAGGGCCAGCTTGTTTTTTTTTTTTTTTTTTTTTTTTTTTTGTGGTACTAGGGATTGAGCCCAAGGCCGTCACTCTGAGCTCCATCCCAAGCTCTGTCTTTATTTCTGATTTCGAGACAGGATCTTACAAAGTCACCAAGTTGCCCAGGCTCAGCTTGAACTTGACCTTCCTGCTCAGTCTCCTAGAGTACTGAGATTACAGGGCAGTGCCACCAAGGCCTGGTGACCCGCTGTAGTTTTACATGTATGTGATCACAGGGATGGGTGGCGTGGCTCTCCCCGAAACTTGAGGCGGTCCTCACCAGCATCTTGCTCCCCGTCTGCTGCTCGGGACTAAACGGTAGGTAGAAGCAGGTGAGCCCAAGGCCAAGGCCGGGAGTGCAGGACAACAGGCAGCAGCCTGAGTCCAGAGAACGTGATCCATCCCGATATTACTACCAGCTTCCGAATAGCAGCATTTAGTTCCTCCCAAGTCTTTAAGCTTGAGTGGCAGCTATTCAATATGCATGAGGCTCCCCCCCACCCCCTAGTGGGAGTTGAACCCAGGCCTTCCCTGTGGGTTATATCCCAGCCCATTTTGTAGGTTTGATTTTGAAACAGGGTCTCACCAAGTTGCTAAATTGCCCAGGCGGGACTCAAACTTGGGATCCTCCTGCCCTAGCCTCCCAGGGGGCTGGGTTTGCAGGTCTGTGGCCCCAGGCATGGAATGGATCCAGCCCTTCCACACCTTGTGTGAGTAGCCCCTCAATGCTGGGGTGGGTGCGGTGTCCTCAGGTGCCCTCTAGGGGTGGGGTTCACAGGGCCCTCACTCCCTCACGGGGCTGACTTTAATGACAGCCAGGCATCCTTGGTTAGTGCTCTGTGCAGCTTTAGGGAAGCACCACTAGGTGTTCTTTGGAAATTTGCCCACAAAATTGTACTTGTGCTGAGAGGCTTGTAGCAGGTGATATGAATGGCAGAAAGTTTGGAAGTTATGTGCTGTGGGTCTGCTGAGATTTTGTAGGAGGCCTGTCTCCTGACATATGGCAACCAGTGATTTCGAAATGTACTGTGAAATGAGCAGTGTCATGTTTTCATGCTGTGGGCTTTGCTCAAATGTCTGCTAAACTGTGATTGCTTGTTTGTATCTAAATATGAGGCAATAAAAAAGGCTGGTGTGTGGGGGCCGGGTGAGGGGGCTCAGGCCTGGAACTCTAGTACTCTGGGAGACCGAGGCAGGAGGATTGCGAATTCAAGCCTAGTGGGAACAATTTAGTAAGATCTTGTCTCAAAAAAAAAAAAAAAAAAAAAAAAGATGGGCCCACTGGCACAGGCCTTTAATCCCAGCTGAGGAAGAAGGTTGTCACGTTCCCGCCCAGTTTGGGCAGTTTAACAATGTAATGAGGCCCTGCCTCAGGAAAAAAAAAGTGCTAGGGATGTATCTACTGTGATTTGGATCCAGAATGTCCCCTGAAAGTCTCATGTGTTCGGATGTTATGTGTGGATTATCCATGTGCTGTTAGGAGGTGGGGACCTGGTGTGGAGCACTGGATTATGGGCGTGTGGTGGATTATAGGTGTGTGGTGAAAGACAGACATGTTAGATTACAGATTACAGGCATGTGGTGGATTAGGGCTTAAACCTGGAAGGGGCAGAACACTGAGGCTGGACCCTGAAGGAGCGGGTCCCTGGAACAGGACCTGGAAGGACGTATGCTACTTCCTTCTGGGACCTGGCTTCCTGTTTGCAGTGCTGTGAGGAGCTGCCTCACCGCTACCATGTGCCCCCACTGTTGGTGGCTATCCGTGAATAACTGTGACCTTCTGAACTTGTGTGTTAAAATAAACTTTTCTTCCTCTAATTTGTTCATGTTGAGTATTTTGTCACAGCAGTGAGGAGGTAATTAAGACAGTATCTCAGTGCAGAGGCCCTGGGTTCGACCCCAGGGACCCCTCAAAAAAATAAGCTGGGGATGTAGCTCAGTGGGAAGGTCTTGGATTCATTTCCTGGTACTAAAAAAATGAGCAAGCAGGAGCTGGAGGAATGGCTCTGTGGTTAAAGTGCTTGTTGAGCAAGCGCTAAGTCAAGTGCTAAGTACCCGGGTTCGATTCTTCAGCACCACCTAAGCTGGATGTGGTGGCGCACCCCTGTAATCCAGCACTCGGGAGGCTGAGACAGGAGGATGGCTGTGAGTCCAAGGCCAGCCTGGGCTCCATAGTGAGTGAGTTCAGGACCAGCCTGGGCTACAGAGCAAGACCCTGTCTCAAACCAAAGGACTGATTTGGAGCTTTATGAAAGTGAATGACTGCTGAGTGGGTGGGTGGGGATGGGGTATCAGTCATGGTGGAGGTGCCCTGCAGGCTCTGTCATTGCCCTTGTCATGCTGCAGGTAAGGCAGTGTAGTCGATTTTCAAGCGTCTCCCAGTTTCTGTTTGGTGGCTTTCTCTCACCTTTCCATCTCGTGTGTGTGTGTGTGTGTGTGTGTGTGTGTGTGTGTGTGTGTGTGGCGGCTGGCACAGGTGGCGGGCTCTCTCAAAAAAATCCTGTATTCTTTCTGCATCCTTGAGTGCATACTGCTGTTGGCTTCCTATTACTCAGAGATGTATGGAGATGTTTTATTTCCCCGAGATCTCCTCTCATTCTTTTCATAGAACTTACTGGATTGGATGGTAAACCTGTTGGCATCTGGAGTTTCTAAGTCTGAACTTCTAACTTCTCAGTGGTGACTTCCTAAGTAAAGAAAACAGGAGATGTATCGTTCTGTGACTTCAAGGAGTCCACGCCTGCTATTCATGGCAAACTTAGCATCTCAGTCACAGTGTCTCAGTCTGTTTTCTGTTGCTATAATGAAATACCCAAGACCAAGTGATTTATAAAGAGTAGCAGTTTATCTGTCCCGTACTTCTGGAGGTCAGGCAGTCTGAGAGCGTGGTCCTGGCATCATTTTTCAGCACCTGATGAGGGCCTTCTTGCTTTGGGTCATGTACTTTGTTTTTGTTATCTTTCCAGAGATGTATTGTTTTCTAATACATGAGCTACATAACCAAATCTTATTTTAAAAAATCTACCTGGGATTATGTTACAGTTTCTATCTCACATGTCCCCCCAAACTTTCATGTGTTAAGAGGTGGAGCCTGGCTGGAGGATGCAGGGCAGTGGGGACGTGACCTGGAGGGCTGTATTCTTGTCCCTGGTCCTCCCTTCTCTCTCTGCTCCCTGACTTCCATTAGGTGAACAACTTTCCTCTACTGCCTCCCACTGTCACGATGCCCTTGCCTTGGAGCCAGCCCAGCATGGACTGAGTACCTCAAAAACATGGAACTTAATTAAGCCACTTTCTCCTTTAAATTGTGAGCATTGGATATTTTTGTCCTGCAAAAAGAAAGCTGGCTAATGCATATTGAAATGTTTCATTGATGTCATGCTTTTGATTCTTAAAGATCAGTAGGTAGCCACTAACAGAATTATAAATTTGAAATTCTTTGAAGAAAATTAATTACTGCCATCTGTTTTCTATACTTAGCATCAGCTTTGAGTTAATTGCTATTAAGTGAGGGCCAATTGACTTAGAGATTTAACTTTATTTTCTTTTTAATTAAAAGTAAGTCCCTGGCCAGTATTTTCTTTAATATTAATTAACTTAAAAGTATTTTTCCATAAAATCATAAGAAGGAATTATAGATGGCTAAAAACATGTTAAAATATATTTAAGCTCACTAGTAATGAAAAGCACACTAAAATGAATAGTAATGAGGTATCTTATGGAATTAGCATCACTTTATGCTAATCATAACATTGGATATTGCCAAGGGACAGATGGGGAGAAGTAGAAACTGCGTTTTTTCTGGAAGGAAATTTGGCAATAAATATGAAGAGCTTCCGTTATGCATGCGACTCTGTGAAGCAGTTTTGCTCTTTGGAGCCAGTCCTACCCAAAGGGCCAGTCGTTTTGCAAAAATATATAGATGAAAAAAAAATTACAGTGCTGTTATTCACTTACCTAAAGTTGGAGCCAACCTGAATGGCCGGCAATAGAAAATTGATGTAGTCACTGAGTTTATGTGTAAATGGAAACAAATATAGTCAAAATAGATGCCCTCTAACCTCTGTGCCATTCCTCCAGCCCCTTCTCCTCTTCTTATAAGGGCACTAATCCCACAAGGGAGACTGTGTCCTCCTCTGAATCCAATCACCTCCCAGAGATCCCGTGTCCTCACACCATTGTGTTGGAATTGCGGGCATCGCCATCTGAGTGTTGGGGGAGCATGGCCGTTTCATGCACGACACCTTCACGTATAATGTGTTGGAAGCACACCAGGGAGTGTATTGACAGCCGTTAGCTCTGTGTATTAGGCCAAAGGGTGTATTTTTACATGTTTATATTTTGTTTGCAAAAGAATTTTTAGTGTTGTTATTGAAACATGTTATTAAAAACCTGACAGTTGAATAAGTACCTCCAAATGCACGTCTCCTCAGTTTTGCATTGAGTGGAAACACTCCCTGTGACTTCACAGGACAGACAGTTCACAACACACGGCTTCCATTAAAAATAGGTGATGTGACATGGTGGTGTTTAACCCACACCGAGCGGTGGCTCTGGCCTTTATGGGAGTTGCCAACCTGCCGATTGGAGCTTGCAGCCCAGGCAGCCCAGGGAAGGGAAGGTTCCCTGGTACATGCAGAGCACGGCTGGGAATTCTCACACCATCCGTCATGGCTGGTTCATTTCTGGTCACGTTGTGGACTGTCCCCTCTCCTGGGGAGAAGTTAGGGACAGTATAAATAACACGACAAAGGGCCCGCCATTCCAAGCATTTGATCAGATATTTCTCTGGTTCTCATATATTCCTCTTCATTTCTTTTTTTGTGGTACTGGGCACAGAACTATTTATTTTTTTCTGGTACTGGAATGGAGCCCAGGGCCTGCACACTGAGCTACATCCACAGCCTGTTTTTTAGTTTTTGATTTTGAGAGAGGGTCTCGCTAACTTGCGAAGTTGCCCAGGCTTCCTCAAACTTGTGATCTTTCTGCCTCAGCCTCCCTGATGCTGAGATGACAGGCCTGTGTCTCTGGGCCTGGCTTCATCTGCCTTTTCTTAATTCCATCTTTTTTTGGTCAACACTATTATATTTCTTTTAAAATTCAATAAGTTAAAAGAAAAAAAAGACCCTATAGAATTGAAAAGCTACATTAGGGGTTCTAGTACATCTAGAGGCAGAGAAGGGAGAGGGCCGTGGTGGGGGAACACGGGCACAGGGAGGCTGAAACTGCGGGCCGCCTCTCTCCCACGTGCAGACGATTCCTTGTGGCAGTGCTGGCATTGTCACAGAGGTCACTGATTTTCCTGGGCATTCAACCTCATGAACTCAGAGCACAGAAAACAAAAGTCAGATTCATTAGTGGTTGAGCTGCCTGGATGTCAAAATAGCCATTTAAATTGCTGAAAAATGTAGCTCAGTTCTGTGGACAAATCCAGCCTCACCCATGTCAGGGTCTTAACCTTTTGTATCCTGTGTTAAATAATTCTATGTAAGAGTTTGGATCCCATGATTTCTGGATGGGAATCAAGAACCATTTCCCTGAGAGGACCATTTGTGTGTCTTAGACAATTTGGTTATCGTCCTAGTAACAGTTTCATTTCTCTCTGGCTGGAAACTAAAAAGAAAGAGGAAATCTCAAGTGTTCCACTTTCCCTTCCCAGCAGCTCTCAAACTCTGTGGAGATAGAAAGTGATTTTCTAGGCCTGAGGATTCCTATCAACAGGGGAGTGGACTTTTAGGGCTCCTCTTTCTGGAAGTAGGGTTTTCATGTATAGTACACAGGGTCAAGGTCAGAAAATCGTTATTGGTTCCCTTTCCTGTTTGAACCCAGAGCCTTCACACTGAACATCCCCAGTGTGATTTTTATTTTTGATTTTGAGACAAGGTCTTGCAAAGTCACTCAGTTGCTCAGGCTGGGCTTTGGCTTTTGATCCTCTTGCCTCAGCCTCCCAAAGTGTTGGGATTATAGGCCTGCCCCACCGGGCCTAGTTCCACTTGGTTTTTAAATTGCCTATGGCTCAACTCATCTATCTTTCCTGTCTGCTGGAGAAATTCTCACTGCTCTGCCACTCTCACATGGTATCTGAGTTACTTTCTCACTGCTGGGACAGAATGCCAGGCATCCATAACTTAAGGGAGGAAAAATTTATTTTAACTCCCAATTTCTGAAGGTCTAAGTCGATTCATGACTGGCTGGCAAAAGTGGAATCACATGAGGAAGCTATTCATGGCATGCCAGGCAGCTAGGTTCGGGTAGAAGGCTGGAGCTACCCTTCCAGTTCCTGTCCTGGCAATCTGCCCCTTCTGGGTGAAGCCTGAGAGTTCTGTCCCTTCTGACCAAGACCCACCTCTTAATAGCACACGGTTCTGAAGATACTCCACAATATTCAAATATATGAGGCTTTTGGGGGACATTCCAGATTCAAGACATAACTGTCTGCCCCTGGCCCCTCAAAACTAATGTCCACTTTCTTACGCAAAATGCAATTATTCCTTCCCTAAGAGTTGCCAAAGCCTTAACAGTTCCAGTGCTGCTAAAAAGCCGAAGTCCAGAGTCTCTTCTGAGACTCAAGGCAAACTCTTAGTTTGCCCCTGTGAAAAAAAACCAAAGAAAAGTTAAACACTTTGAACGTACAATGGCACAGGGTAAACATTCCCATTCCAAAAGGGAGGAATGGAGGATAGAAAGCCATCAGATCAAAACAACTTCTAAACTCAGCAGGGCAAGGGTTAAATCTTACAGTGCTGTACCCAGCACTTGGGGTAAACTGTAGTGAGATGTGACCTCCAAAGGGCTGGGGTGGCCCTGTCCTCACAGCAATGCCTCTGCCTCTGTCTGCAGTGTTCGTAGCTTCTCCTTTGGTCTGGCTCTGTTCACAGCCTGTGGCTGTCTTCAGCAGATGATCCATGTTTCTGGCATGTCCAAATTTCTGAGGTCTCTACTGCACCTTAGGTCTCTCCTTCACAACTTCGGGCACTGCCCTCCCAGGACACGCTGCCTGGCCTCCATTTCAGATTTCCTCTGAAATCCGGGTAGAAGCCTCCGTGACCCTGCAACTCTTACATCTGCATGCCTGCATTCTTACATTCTCATTACTGGGACAGAGTATCTGACATCTACAACTCAAGGGACAAAGGATTTATTTTAACTCACAGTTGAAGAAAGTCTCAGTTTATTTACGGGTGGCTGGCAATGGCAGAAGCACAGGGCAGCAGCCTCGCTGGAGGAAACTGGAGGTGCCCACCGCACGTTTAACTTCACTTTCACAACTTCCTCCACAGCCCTCCCAGGGGCACACTGGCATGGCAGACAGGAAGCCAAGCCAGGGAGGAAGGGCAGAGCTACCCTTCCAGGTCCTGTCCCAGTCATCTACTCCTTCCGGGTCAAGCCTGAGAGCTCCACCCCTTCCTACCAGGCCCCACCTCTTAGCAGCATCTGGTTCCATAGGCATTCCTCAACATTCTAATACATGAGGCTTTCATAGGACATGCCAGATCCAAACCATAACACGTGGTCACTGGCCTCTGCATGTTTTCTAAGCTAGACAAGAGGGCCTGCCCTGCGAGCTTCCCTCCTGAGACCCACTGTCCCTTCAGCACTCACAGAAGTTCCATCTTTATGGTATTTTTTCATTCACATCTATACCGAATCTTTATTACCCAGAGCCACAAGAGATCACATTTTGGGATCATTACTCAGAAAGTTACTATTTATATATTAGCAATGAGTTTGTTTATTCCTAAGAGATCATTGTAGAGCTCCAACTGCATGCTGTCTGTTCACAAGTACATGCTAAACAAGAGAGCAGCTAGGGTGTGGCAGAGGAAACCTGAGGGGAAGGAGATGTGTGCAAAGTCAGTACATGTCCAGAAAAAAAGACTTGGGGTTTTAGAACAGGAGAGGAGGCGTTGGGAGCTAGCTGGCTGGAAGGCCCAACCCCAGGGTTCATGCTTGGGTTTCTGTCATGACTTGCCAGAGGCAAGGTCCAAAGAGTGTCATTCAGCATGTGTTTGTGAATTCTCGATGTTGGTTAGAAAGTACTACTTTTATAATGAAATATAGTGTTATAGATTGAAATCAAGAGACCATCAAACAGCAGTTGGAGCAAGGAAAGGCTTTATTACAGCTGGGCTGCTTCTGGTGTCAGAGTGGGTGCGCAGAGAACAGCCCCAAGCAAGCTTAGCAGAAGGTTTATAAAGGCTCTAGTGGAGGGATTTGACATCATTGCGTAGCAACTCATCACCGTTACGTAGTAACCAATCATAACTGCAAAACTGAACATTAATTTTAGGCGGGCTCTTACATCACCACAATGTGTCCTATCAGCTTCGGATTTCTTTGTCTCAGTGAGCTTGTTACATTATTTAAAAACAGCCAATTATAAGCTGACTTTCTGTCGTTATTTTTGGTGGGAGGTACGTGACTTTTAGTATGCATCGGATTTCTGGCAGATTGTTGCAGGTCTGGCTTGGAGGCTGGCAGGGGGTCTTATTGCAATACAAGGAACCCATTTTTAGCAAGCAAGCAAGCAGTTACAGAGGCAAATAAGCCAGTCAGCAATTCTGAGAATTCTTTGGGTTCAAGTTATCACACAATGTACAAAGAACACTTTGCAGTTACAAACACTATACAGGTTTATCCTAGGCTAGCAGATGGCAATTTGAGGGTCGGGTACAAAGCTTATGAAATTTTATCCAGCTTACACAGACTTTAACAGCAGGTCCACAACTTTAGTAGCGCACCTATGAAATGTGAGGTTTTAACAAGCACCACAACAAAACGGAACCACTTTGGCACATTTGCAGCTTTGGGTTTTACTGTCACAATGGTGTACATGTATGCAAGAGTATATAACTCATAAATCAGCTTAGTTAATCGTTATTATTATTGTTGTTGTTATCATTATTATTTGTACTTGGGGTCTAACCCTGGGCCTTCACCCTGGGCTGTATGCTCGGCCCATTTTTTATAACATTTTAATTCTTAGACAGGGTTTCACTGAGCCACTTACTTGCCCAGACTGGCGTCGAACTTGCAATTCTCCTGCCTCAGCCTCCTGGAGTGCTGAGATGACAAGTCTGTGTCTCTAGGCCTGACTTTGGTAAATTATTGAGGTGAGCATTGATAAATGGGGTATAAGAAATTGTGTTTTACTAGAACCTCAAAGGCTCCTACATGGTGCTTCTAGATGGTGTGTGTGTGTGTGTGTGTGTGTGTGTGTGTGTGTGTGTGTGTCTGAGATGGGTAGGGAGGGAGGAAAAGAGAGAGAGAAGAAAAGATTTTCAGATACTATTTTGCCTGGCGGGTTTGAAATCTGCAGGGCCGGCCTGCAGGCTGGAGGATCTGGGAAGAGCTGATGTTCTAGTTCAAGCCTGAAGACATTTGTTTGGAGGCAGAATTTCTTCTTTCTCTGGCAATCCCTCAGTTTTTATTTCCCTTAAAGCCTTCAACTGATTAAGGAGGGTGCACCCACTTTATTAAGGATAAAGTCATTTTGTAGAGTATAAATGGCTTTACTGAAAATCTACTGATTTACATGTTCATCACATCTAAAAGTGACTTCACTGCAAAGTTTAGAGTCATATTTTAGCAAATACCTGGGAATGGCGGCCCAGCCTGGTGTGAATATATGCAATTGACCTCCACCTACAACTACAATCCCTTGTTGCCTTTGTTTGTTTTGTTTTGTGGTTTTGCTAGCTGTGTGTGTGTTTCTTAAAACTAATTTAGTTTTTTTCTGATTTTGAACTTTATGAAAAGGTTCAGAGTGAATGTCGTTGAGGTCTGACTAGGTTTGTTCAACATTTCATTTTTAAGATTTATCCACATAACTGTGTGGCTATAGTTCCTTCATTTTCACTGCTGTATGGTATTCTACTTTGTTTTCAGTGTTGGGCTGTGACCAGGTATAATGCTATTATGGCCTTATCATGGAGTACCTTAGTATTTATGTCTTTGGGGGTGATCACTCAGGCGTGAATGCTGGGCTGGAGGGTGTATGCTCTTAAACTTTGCTGGGTCACGCAAGCTATGTTCTAAAGCAGTCAGAGAGAGTCTGAAGGCCCATGGGCCAGAGATCTCTCTCTTACTCAGTCCCTTTGCTCTCCTCAGGCCTTCAGCTGATTGGTTGAGGCCCATCTGCAGTTAGGGAGGGCAATCAAGTTTACTTAGTCTACAGATTTAAATGTTCACCTTATCCAAAAACCTTCATAGTTTCATAGGCACATTCAGAATAATGTTGGGGCCTCTAGTCTAGTTGAATTGATACATGAAGTTAACTGTCACAGAGCCCTTGCTTGCTTCTGGTCACCTGTGCTAGTATTTTAAATGTCTTTTATCTTCTTTTCCCTTCTTTGCAGCAGGGAGCCTCAGTGAATTTAAAGTAGCTCCTTTGTGTTCCCCAGGACTATTTCTGAGCATCAGGAAAGGACCCCAGAGACAGAAATCTGCACTGTCTTATACTATAAGGAAAAAAAAAACCCCTTTAATTTTCACCATGTATCTCAAGCCCATTTTGTGGATACGGTCTGGGCCTTGAGATTTAAAGTGAAATATATACAAATTATAATATAATGTATATTAAATTTTCAGAGGTGTAGCACACATGCAGATACTTGGGGCACCCACCACAAACAGGATACAGAATCATCCTGGTACCCCTAAGATCTCCCTGGCACTGACCCTCCAAGTGCTTGTCCTGTGTTACCTCCATAGAAGAGAGGGTTGTGCTCTTCTTAACTGAACAGAAAAGCCATCGGATAGAGACGGAAGGAACCCAAAGGAAGGCCAGGATCCATTCAGCTTGCCTGAAGGAGCGAGAAGATAAATCATTCTGAAGGAAAAGCTGGTGAAGCAAATTATTGAAAAGATAGTTCAGATAGAAAATATCCAAACATGGGATTGTTCTAAGAGCTTAAAAATAGGGACCAAAACTTTCTTGGCAAAGAGTGGGCCTCCGATGACACGCGAGAGCCTCTAATGGCCACAGTTCAGGGTTTGCACATCAGGGACGAAATAAGACACCGTTCATGCGGTCCAAATGAGCTAAATTCTGATCACTGCCAGATGTCTCCAGGCAAAAACAGGACCCGAAGCACATGAGGAAGGCTGTCTCTTTTTATGGCTCTGGTTTTGAAAGTCCGTCACTGCATTAGAGCTGTTGTGACATGGAGATTCGGTTGACAGTACCATCAACCAAGAGGCCAGTTCACCACGGGGTATCTCAGGGAGCCCTGGGGGTGGAACTTACTCCTCTGGAAGGACTTAGGGAAGGTGTTCCCTGGGGACGTGGCTTCTCCTTCTCCTCTTACAGGCTGATGTTGAATCCGGGACTGTCTCCTTGCTCTCATACATGGACTGATCAAAATGTATGGCGAATATTCACATTAAAATTGTATTCTAGTAAAAGACACATTGTCAGCAATCCCCTTCAAAATGTTCCTCCTCACCTTGAACACACTTGTCCTATCATTCGTGTCACTTCCCAAAGCCGTCCTGGAAGCGCTTTTGTGTGAGGGTCTTTGTGAACGGTGGTAAAACAATATCATCAAGGATACGGCCGGGTGCCAGCTGATGGGAAGACAGGCTCATAAACACACAATGGCGTGTCCTCTCCCACCTTAGTCACCAGATCTGGCACCATGTGACCTCTGGCTCTTCCCCAGAGTCAAAGTGACCATGAGCAGTAAACGTTTTGAATTAGTTCAGGACATGGAGACAGCCGTGACAGTGCAGCTGAAGACACTCAGGTGGGAGGACTTCCAGCGATGCTCCGGAAAGTGTCAGGAGTGACGGGATGGGGCCTGAGTGAGGGGGACGATTTTGACAGGGATTAATGCAATGTGTCCTTTGCCATAATACCTTTAAAAATTTTAACATCTTCTCATTTTTTTGACCTTGATGCCTGTCTTCTGTCTTCTCAGTGGCCGTTCCCCTCTAGTCCTCAGTGCCCTCAGGTAGCACTGGGATGAGCTCTGAGCTTCCAGGCAGGTGGAGGACAGCAGGGAGGAGGCCCTGGAGCCTGCCCAGGCCCATGGAACTGGGAGCGGATGCATTTGCGGTGAGCCTCAGAGCCGAGTGTTCTCTAATGACACCGAGGCCTCTCTGGGTAACGCTAGGAGGCCAGGAGTAGGGCAACAGAGCTGCATGATTTAATTTAACGGCTTCCTTTGGACTTGTAAAATACATCAGAGGATTCAGTGATATTGCAGCTCGGGATTCACCTAAAAATAGCCAGGCTGCAGACCTGAGGCTGCAGAAGGATCCTCTCGCGGCAGGGATACTAGTCTATGGCTGAGAGTAAGTTGTGCATGTTTTTCTGTTGAAAACTGAGAGAAGTGAGCACGATTTTCACCCTAGGATTTCAAGATCAGGAGCCTGCTCACTCTGGGGAGGTCCCGACTTCCTGTCTCAAGACTTTTCATTTGAGGTCGAAGAATTGTTCTGGCATGGTTGCTGCTGCGTGGAATGAACATTTCCTCTTTGTTCATGTGTCTCTCTCAGGACGGAAGTCCAGGTTAGGTGATTTTAATTTATTTACTTTCAGTCCTCCGTAGTCAAATGGCCAGTGGGCAAGTGGGCAAGTTTTGGGCAGTGCATTGGGGCTGAACTGGCAGGCTTGGTTGGATTCCTTTCACAAGAGCCATGCACTGGAGCAACACCAGCTGTCTTTTTGGTTACTGAGCCGTTCACGTGCTCAGTGGTAGCTGGGACATGGGCACATTCACTTCAGTGGCCTGAGACCTTAGGTTACTCAGTTTGTCTGAAATCTGTCCAAGAAGCAGGTGAGAAATGTAGATTGTAGTCTTGTTGGTAACTGTCTACAGTGAGGCCAGGCTGAGGAGGACAGAATGGACTGATGCACTCAAACAGGTTTTGGAGTTTTCTCAGGATAGACACTGTGGGCACTTTACACTGGACTTTTGTGGGGATTGCAAGACCTTCGCATACTTAGCCCCACCTACTAAGTACCTGAAGCCCCTCCCACACATTCTGACCCCTCGGCCATATCAAACCAGACAATTCAGCCAACCCACTAATTGGCTGATCAACCTTCCAACTAGACAAAGCCTGCTCACACATGGTTTGAAAATGACACCCCACCTTTTGGTGTTTGTTCCCTGTAGCACACCTATGGCCAGGTTCTGCCTTCATACAGGTTTCAGAGGAAGATCTGGGGCTGATGGAAGCACTGTGAACAATTCACCATGGTAACCACAACAGCTGATCTTGGAAACAACTGGCCTCAGCCTGTCCTCAGGGGGTTGTCCATGGGGGGGCCTGTGTCTACAGCCTCCATGCAGCTCAGGGACCAGGCTCCTGTCTTCCTGGCCCACACCCTCCAGAACTGTCCCAGAATTACCGTCTTCCCAAGATGACTGACCTGGGGATCCAGTCCTCCAGTGGGGGCTCCCACGCCATCCTCTCTCCATCCCTGGACCTCATAGTGTGTATAAGGCAATGACAACGGAGGATCCCGAGTGTGGTCTGTTTTTTGTAAATCATTACTTTCACGGGGTGCCCGCAGTCCATTTCGGTGAGCTTTGCATCAGTGTCCGTCCAGGCCACTTTGTAATTTCTCTCCAGAAGAGACCAAATCTAATTTCCTCTTGCTTAGGAAAATGAGATTCAGGTCCTGGCGGCTGGTGACAAGATGATGGCAGAGTGACACCTACACATTTCCCAAGAGCAAGTGAGCATCTCAGAGGACTGAGAAGTAAAATCTAATGAAGACCTTTTGGACTTTGTTGTGGGCTGGATCTAGAATGTTCTCCATAAGTCACGTTGAGAAGGTGACTGCTCACGGTGGCGTCGTATCCAACAGCGGATTGAGCCACCGATGCTTTTCGGTGCCGCTAAGCGGGGACCCTGGCTGAAGGCGGGCTTGGCCCTGGAGTGTTACCTGGAACAGTATGCATCTCTCTCCAACTTCTCCTCCTGTTTCTTGGGTTCTGGGCAGTGAACAGCTTTTCTGGGCAGGCCCTCCACCCTTCCCTTCACTAGTGCTGCTTCTGCCTTGAAGCTGGATGGAGGCATGAACTGAGACCCCTGAGGCTGTGCTAAAATAAAGCTCCCCTCCTTTATGGGGTAGGTGTCAAATATTATGTCCCAGCTATGAGGAAGGAAGACAGACTTTACCGACGCAAGACAGTTACGCTATTGAGTAGAATACTGAAACATGAGAGCCAGAGCACCGGAGCGTCCCCAGAAATGTCACAGATGAGTCTCTTCTGAGACGAAGACCAGCTCTGTCCTGAGGATAATTTTCTTCACTGTAAAGTACAGCAGCGGCTCAAAGCATTGCAAATGGCATCTGGGGCTTCAGTCGTTTGGAGCGCCATTTAGGAGCCCGCAGTGGCCAGCGCTGGCCTCCTGGGAAGGAGGGAGACTTCCCTGAGCTACCTGTGCACCTCACCTTCCACCAGTTCTGAAGGATGAGGCAGTCGGGCGTGGGTGGCATTTTAAAGATGAGAAACTTTAAATTCAGAGAAGCAAAATGAAAGCTGAAAGACCATTAGTTGGTGAAACCCGAGCAGGTTGCAGACCTGCTGAGCCCAGTTGCAGAGCCCCCATCACTGCTTAGACCCAAGTCCTCCTCATACTCTGCTTAGGGGCATTGGCCCCAAGTTGATGCTTTGGGGGTTCGTAGATCTTACCTCCTTTTGCCTGACTTCTGGGCTAAATGAAAGGTGGGTGCAGGACTCAGCCCACCCCAGCGAGCTGTGCCATAGGTCCATCCTGAGGTATGAGGCTTGCCCTCGCAGCCACAGGCCACCCTGTCCGGGCCCACCCTTGCATAGAATAGGATGGGGTGGGGGGAAGTTGAGCAAAACCCTCAAGGGAAGGATAGAGACGGGGGTTGAGTGTAGAGTGCTCAGCATCCTGGTCCAAGTTCACTGGCCCTTCCTGCAGCCTGCGTGTGGACAGAAACAGGAAGCCCCACAGGGCTGCTGTAAGACATACCTCAGAGGAAGCCGGGGAAGGAGGAGCCTCCTCCCTATCCTTATTAGCAAGGACTTCCATGTCGGGGTCTCCTTGTCTAACCCATTCTGCCTGTTAATGTCAGATTCAGAAGCATCATTGTTTCTGAGTGCAGGATTCTCAGACTGCCAAGTGTATGTGTCTCCCATTTCTTCTTACGCCAGACACAAGTCCCGGCTGGACTCTCCCTCCTTCTCCAGTTAGGCCTGCCTCTCCACCATCCCGCAAGGGCTGTGCTCATGAGTAGTGCTAAGTATCTGCTCAGTTTTCCACCCACACGAGGCCTCTTCCTCCCACCTTTTGCCTCACCTAGCTGGGTCTTCTCCTCAGAGGCCTGAATGAGGCCTGGGATCCCCCAAAACATCCCGACTGGCTCAGCTGGGTCACCCCTCCCTTCATGATCGTGTCACTTTTTTTCACATAGCTCTCTAGAGCCAAGGTGGCGGGGCCTCTTGTTGTTATTGTTGTCCTAGTTTTTCTTTTCTTCTTCGCTCTCCTCCTCCTCCTCCTTCACAAGCACTTGGATTCAGTCATTTTAGAACAAGTCCTGTGTCATATTTTTGACATCTTCACACTGTGACCATTTATTATATTTGCTGTCCAGTAACTGAATTAATTCCCTTGTGTTCTGGGAAAAGTTCTGGTGTGTGCGTCTTGGTGGAGGACGGCCCCCGCCCCAGTGGAAGACAACGGTCCAGAAACTCTTCTTCGTGCTTGCCTGGTCTAAGTGGACACTGACCCTCAGCCCAGTGTTCTGGAACTTTGCATTTGCAGAGTGACCTGGAAAATTGTTCGAGGGGACAGGAATGACCCAGGGATGGCTAGCCACGGACAACGATTGTGGGTAGCAGCAGAGGAATTGGACCAGGTGGGACCTCCCCACCTGGCCGACGTGGGGCGACCTCAGCTACGCTCCTCCTTGGGTCCACTTGACAGACTTGCTTATTCCTTAGCCCGGTCCCCCCAGCCTTGTGCCACTCTTCCAAGCCTGTTGATAGCTTTTCAGTGCATTTCAAGCCTGCGGGAGTTGGCTTCTGTCGCTTGCAGTCAGAAATCTTGTCTGCTGCCCTTCACTTCGTCTAGCTCGTGCTGAGCTCAGTTAAGATGAATTGTGTGTTTGTGGGCCTCCATCAGAGTCCAGCTTTCCATGAGGAACTTGAGTGAATCATTAGACTCTGTTGTCTGAACCACAGTATGGTACAGCAGTTGTTTTCAAAGCGAGAGACTCAGGCAACGGATGTCCAGGTTTTTTATTTGTTTGAAGAAGTTGTCTCGAAGTCAGAGCATGACTGGGCACATGTAGGCATATGCTCTATGCAGGAGTCTCTGTGCATGTTTCTCCCTATCAGATAAGTTGGCGTTTGGGAGTAAGAGGGCCTAATTGTTGAGCTTCAGAACTTTTCGTTGCATGTGTGACTATGAGGATCAGACTCAGATTGCTAGAGGGCCTGGTGTCTAGGATAGTTCAAGGTCAAGTCTGGGATTGAATTTTATCCTCCTCCATGCTAAGGAGTTAGCCTATTACTATTTTGTGGAATCTGATGTGGAATGTTTTCTGCATGCTTGTTTCATCGAATCTGGCAGAAGACACAAGACTCCTGGCCAGAGATAAAGGACTCTGTTACTGAAGGCACATACTTAGATCAAAATGATTACTGATGGCTTATCTGAAACTAAAATTGAGCAGTGCACCCTCTGCTTTCACATGCTACATTCAGAAAATGCAGGGGCATTTGTCTGCAGAGGAGCAGCACCTTCCTGTTGGTTGGTCGGCAGGGCCTTGTGTCCTTGGCACACTCAGAGAGGTGACAGAGGATGAGAGACCTGAGGGGCAGGTGGAGCAGTACTGTCAGGTGGTTGAGAAGCTGCAGGCACTTGTAGGTTTCTGGTTTCTGGCTATAGGCAGAAGCAGGAGCTGCCAGCAGCTGTGGCAATGCTAGGTCCAGCTTGGTATCTAGTGTGTGGTAAGGGGACCCAGGTGACACTTCCTTTCTTTCCTGTCTTTTCACAGGCTCCCCTCTTCCCATACCCGTCCTCCCTCCTGCTTTCCTACTTCTAGCCATTACTACACCCTAAGAGTCTCTTCTCTGTACCAGATGCTCCCTCCTTTGGTTACGTAGAGTTGATGTCTCTTTTCTAGGCTAGACACGGGCAGCTACAGGCACAATGGCGTATTTTAGATTTATAAGCCGATGAATTATAGCTCATTGCTCAGCATGGAATGGGTGAATAAGAAATGCCTACTTACCATGAATTAGCTTGTTGTTGAAGATTCATAGGTACAGGCCCACGGTAATATTATTCTCAAATAAATGGGAATCTTAGGCACTAGAGAATGTCACAGGAAAAGGGTTTTTTTTGAGCCAAGTATAAAAAATGTAGTGCTAGATAAGACATTTTGTACAGCTCAGAGAAGAATGCAGTGGAAGATAAATTATTGTGCTGATATCATTTCTTATATTTTCAGACACTTCCATTCATAACATTAATCAGAGTATCTAAGTGTTGTTCTCCTCTATAAATCTCAAGTGATGAAATACAGTATCACACTCATAAAATAGAAGTATTTTAGCAGCTTGAGCAGAAAATAAAGAAGGATAATCTGTAGTCATTCATTCAACAATATTTATTGCATGTTTTGTGCGAAGCATGGAACTTTAAGGTCAGCATTACTAAAGTGACTTTTTAGACAAAGTACTGTACCCCAAAGGTAATGATTCTCAAGGGAGTTGCAAAGCATTCGTTTTAGGATCTGTGAGCTTGAATCCTCGGTCTCTCTGAAGAATGTTGGCAGAGATGACTGTGACTGAGATACGGGTTGAGAAGGCTGCATCGTTAATTGGTTTGCTAATAAACATTACTGTACTTCATTGCTTCCGTCTCAGCGGCTGCAAGAAGAACGATGACGCTCATACAAAGAGGAGATGCTGGAGACAGCACCCATTGCAGCTTGAGCTGGAGCAGACCGGCTGAAGGTTGTAATGGCTCCGAGTTGGCTACTGTCCGAGTTGAGGGGTTTATTTATTAGTGAGCTGGTGCCAATGGCTATGTGAATTTCTCTCTGGTGGTTAACTTTATGTATCAACTTGACTGGGTCACAGGATGCCCAGATCTGTGATCAAAGATTTATTCTGGGTGTTCCACTGAGGATGCTTCTAATTAAATTAACATTGGAATCAGTAGGTTGCTTCAGAGGGGCCTACTGCCCCCAGGGTGGGTCACCTCTGCCAGTCCATTCAAGCTGTACTAGTACAAAAGGATGCCTAAGAGGAAACTTGACCTGGCCACCTGGCGAGCTGGGACAAGGCCATTTTCTGGGCTTGAGCCTGGAGACCTGCAGACTCCTCAGTTTTCCTGTTCTCAGGCCTTGAGACCTGAGCTGTGACTATGAGTTGGCTTTCTGGGTCTCCCGCTTGCTGGCTGCAGATCTTGGGGCTCCCCGGCCTCTGTTACCATGTGAACTAATTCCTTATAATCCAGTTCCTTACAGTACTCTGTCTCCCTTCTCAGCATGTACATCCTATTGGTTTTGTTTCTCTAGAGAATCCTGATGAATACATTTTCTAAATGAAAGTAACAAAGCTTCCTTGAAGAGGAGGTAGGATGATAGGAATTTCAGGAAAGGTTTCCTCACCTCTATGGATTTAGGAAATGGAGAAACAAAGAAGAAGCCTGTGAAAAGTTAGATAAGGATCTGGGTAAGAGATGCTCAAGTAGCAACAAAGGATGCGTGAGAGGTGTCCCTGACACGAAAGGTACAGACAGATATCCAGATATTATCAGGGAAGACTTTTTCGAGAAGTTCTGATTTAAGATGAATCCCAAAATAGATGGGAAAACAGAAGACATTTTGAGGTTGTGTGTGGGAGAGGGGGTTGTGGCACTGCTGTGGCAGAGAGCAGGGCATTGTGGGCTCAGTGCAGGGAAAAGATCACAATGTAGGCTGAGGATGAATTGTGGGAGACGCAGGAAACCAGACTAAAGATCCTGCAGGTAATTTTACATTTATCACTGCTGGGGATTTGCTTCCCAAATGATACTTGAGAAAAATTAGTTTGGCGGGTTTGGCGGGTGGAAGGGTATTTCCCTTAAAGATATATTCTCCTAGAGCCTCAGAATATTGCCTTATTTAGAGCAAGAGTCTTTGAAGATGTCATTAGATCAAGATCTTGAGATAAAAGCATCCAGATTAAGAAGGGCACAAATTCACAGACATATGGGCTAATGGATTCTCTCTAGTATAGGTCTGTTGTCAGAGACAGACTGGCCCAATCTCATGCGCGTGTCTGCCTTGCCACGCGATGCCCTGTGCCACCAATAGGATGGCCGTCATCAGCCCCTTGACCTTCTCACCTTCAGAACAGAAATAGAACAAATTGTTTTTCACTTTGTGAATTACCCAGTTTGTGGTATGCAGTAATAGCAAGAGAAAACACACAAAGACCAACATTTAAATAAGTGAGTCAGCATTTTAGGTATGAGAAAGGCCAAATCCAAGTAGAAAATTTAGAAAATAGAAAAAAGTAACCTAATAGTTCTACTGTTGTCTAATTAATGCTGGTGAGATTGTTTCTTACACAGATGAATTTGTAAGGACCTTCCCTACATGGTGGTGTACTGTGCTTCCTCCTCCTTAGTGCAGATGCTGCTAGGGACGTTCTGGAGAATAGACTAAGGGCTCCTGAGGGGTCGAAGGACCCTTTGTGGAGGGGCCCAGGCATTAAGTCTTGTAAACAAAGGTGGCTTGGCCATTAAGGATATGGGTGATGTACACGGCCACCATCTTGTGGAGGACCTGGGAGTCCTGTCGGCACTCACAGACACCATTTTGCCTCGTTCTTCAGGGGCTTTGTGAGGTATGTTGCCACCTTCCTATCACAGAGGAAGATTCTTAAGCTTTGAGAGCTTGTGGAACTGGTCAGGGTCACATAGCTAGTAAAAGAATTTCCAGAATTTGAATCCAGGTTTGTCTGCCTCCAAATACTTATCTAGCTCTTAATAAATACCGTATTCATTCTGTCTCTGTGGGTGACCATGGATGATGGAAGCGTGGAACTTAATGTTGGAAGCACTGCCAAAGACCATCCCATTTAGGGTGAGGCTTGGTGCATATGAGGCCTCCCTGTATGGTCGTATCTGGGACCTGACCACAGTTTACCAATAAAGACGTTTAAAAAAAAAATTAGTGCTTTAGCTTTGCAAAGGCAAAGAAGCAATGACACTGGAAGTATTTAATTACTTTTATTTCTCTTTTAAGAGCAAAGAGCTTTCGAGGAAAACAGCAGCATTTCAAAGGTCAAGGCTGAAGGCTCCTGGGAAGAGCAGGAGAGCGTGATTTATGAGGGCTGGAGGAGAAAACATGGTACCAGAATGACAGCGAGAGGGCTGAAGTCATGTGTCTTGGCTGACAGTGTTCATTGCTTGCTTGTGTGTGGGCCCGGGCTAGGGAGGGCTTAAGAACGTGGTTGAGTCATTTAAGAGGACTGAGGCTGGTATTTTCAAGGGGAATACATTTTAAAATTAAATAAAATAAAACTAAAATAAAATTTAAAGCCAGAGTAGAAATAAAGTTGGAGCTCCTTGGTTAGTATTAGTCTGCGACTTACCTTACTTATTATTAAGTTCAACCCGGTCAACAGATTTTGGAGCTCTTCCTGTGTGCCAGGCACCATGTTTAAATGAGAAGACACGACAGACATTCTAACAGACGTGGTTCCGATACGACCCCATGGAATTCGCACTCTAGATATGCAGTCAGGGGTCCATCAGGTGCAGCCAGCCCTCTGTATCTGTGGGTTCTGCCTTCATGGATTGGTTCAAATACTTAGAAAAACTGCTGGACATGCACAGATTTCTTTTGTCTTGTCACTGCGCTCTCAACCACACAGTATAAGAATGAGGGGATGACCCACATGGGACCCCTTCCTGGAGGGCGGGGGCTTTTCCTCCTCTAGTCTTTGTTTCTAAATAAAGAGCTGTTATTCTACACCTGCGTCCTTCATCCATGATTTCATTCTTTGACATCATGGAATACACATGAATTATATATACTGGCTGGTGTGGAGAGAGGAGGGACTTTACAGACAGACACAGGAGGGAGCAGTTCCAGGAGGAGAAGGGCAGAATGGGGGAGCAGAGAGACGGGGCGGGGGTCCAGTTTAGCCAGGACCTTGGTAAGGATTTTGGATTTTATCCTGAAAGCAATGTGAAGTCATTGGAGAGTTGTAAGCAGAGAGGGACATGATTGATTTGGCAGGACACCAGGGAGGAGTTTGGGTCAAATTCTTGTTAGTAATGATTATTTGTCACTCAATTCGTTTTGTCCTTTTTGCTTAAGTGGCCTCAAAACCCAGTAGAATGGCTGTGCATAAATTAGAATGTAAGCTTCCTGAATGCTGCGCCACCTGAGTCATTGACAGCACCTACCCTGCTGCCCGACTCCTGTCGTGGGCTTGCAGAGTCCCTCTAGTTCCTGCCTGTAGATGATCAGGCCCTCCTGGTTTTGGTGAATTCACAGGAAGAGAGTGGTACTTGTGATAAATATTCTCACAGGAAGATCTAATGACGCTGGAGATGGGCAGCCCCTGGTGGACCAGGTAGGGTCAGATGGCCAAGTGCTTTCCTGTAGGCACCTTCCAGTGAGGCAGACAAGAGGATTCCTGAGCTGAGCAGAAATTTAATTCAAAGGTCACAGGGGACTCAGCTCAAACAGAAAGCTGTCTGGCTCTTGGGCTTTTAAGGTTGGAGATGGTGTGAGTCACTTCCTTGTTGCTGGGAAACAACACCTGACATTCCCAACCTAAGGGAGGAAATGTTTATTTTACCTCACATTGCAGATCCAAACCATAACAGATGGCTCAGCATCATAACTGTCTCCTTATTCCTTTTCATCCTGTGCCCTTACTCAGATGGCAGACAGTATTCCACAGGAGATAGCTTCAGACGGGCACTACTGCAGAAAGGAAGTAAGAAACACTTTGCATTTCCAACCAGCTAGTGATGTCTATTCAAGTTCTTGAATTCAGAGGTGGCATGGCCTTCTGGGGAGGGCTGGCATTGAAAACAGGCCCCAAGGCAGAGGCGGGGTGACCCCTGGGACAGCAGCAGTACAGAGCATAAAGGAACATGGGATTAGTTATTCCCTTAAAGACGTAACTGGAGGACAGTAGCAGTCACAGAGAGCTCTGATCATGTCAGGCTACTTATGCATCTAAGCCCTTCCCGTGTAGATCTCTCTGAATCCCCCCAACGACTCTACAAAGCAGATGCTATTATCATCATCACCATTTTACAGATGGGAGAATTAAGGCAAAATGTAGCTATGTGGCTGTTAGGAACTGTCAGAGTCGGGATTTGGACTGAGCCAGTCTGGTGCCAAAGGCTCTGAGGTCAACCTGGGCCTCCCTAGGGTGAAGAACAGAGGCTAGGGGTTGTGGGATCCATTTTGGAGAGTGCTTCTTACATGGAAGATGGGGACTATGTCATTAGAGCACAGGCTGAAGGTGGCTTGAGGTACCAGGGGCACAGAGCAAGGGGAAGTTTGAAGATTTTTTCCATATCTAGAAGAGACAGAACAGGGCGTTCTCGGGGAGAGTGCCTCTGAGCCAAAGGATCGCAATTTATATTCCTAAATTAAAAGAAATCACAACTATTTCAAATGCCCTTTTATGGGCAAGGAGTTAGTTTCTGCCGTTGATAACCCTTTCCAAACCCCTTGCAGTGGCCCAACAACAACACGAACTTTAGAGAAAACGCACTCTTTATTGTGTGGTGGTGTCCAACCAACTCTGACCCAAGGGGGAACAACAGATGGACCATTTCATGCCGTAGCCCCTTTGAGTGTGTGACCTCCCATTCCATGTGGAGCAAGTGCTACAGGGGTCACATCTGGTTCTGAAACTGCTTCTGTTTTCCAGTTCTGGTACCAGAAGAGAACATGGAACTTTGGAAAAGTGTGACTCATACATCGCAGGGCTGGTCAACTCTCAGTTTGGAGGATAGTTCTAGGGTATGACAGCCACAGGTCTGAATACCTGGACGGTGCCTTCTGTAGGGGGACACCTATCAAACGTGGCACTGAGAGCTCTTCTGATCCGTGTTTTATGCCTTACATCAGAGGGATAGATGTAGGCCTTGGTTTCTCCATGAGAATAAGGCATTGAACTGATAGAAAAGTGAGTTTAAAATACCTGAAGTCCACTGAATTAGTTTGTCTGTTGAGTCAAGGTGAGTGAATCGCCGAGCACAACTGGAAATGGAAAGGGAATGGAGCGGCTTCGTGACTCGGCATTTACAGTCACATTGGGATCCACTTGATCCAGAGACTTCTGGGGATAATGGGAAAGACATCTATGAAAGTTCTGAAGGCTGGACATCTGCTTTGTTTATTTCATGTAGCTTTTTAGAAGTAGCGGCAAGGACTGGAGCTCAGCCACTGGGACTTGCTGGAACAGGTACTCAAGAGAGAAGAACTTTCACCATCGCACATCAAGCTGAATTCCAGGTGGAAGGAAAGAATCAAATACAACTTATAAATACTTAAGAGACAGAGATGGAAAGGGAGTAATACCACCAGGAGCACATGTTGCCGGATGAACTTGAATAAGGTGACGCCGCATCGTCTGCAAACACATGTTCTTCGTGTGGCCTGCTTTGTATTTGAGAGTATATACATGTGGTGCTGAGAACTGAACCCAATCTTTGCACTGAGCAACAACCCTAGCCCATTTAAAAATTTTTATTTGGAGACAAGGTCTAACTGAGTTTCCCAGCTGGGCTTGAACTTATGATCCGCCTGCCTCAGCAGCCCGTATATGTAATGCTGAAGTGCTGTGTAGGGCTTCCAGGTACAGGAAGGCTGTGAGGCTCCATATTGAGAATATATATATTAGATAAGCTTATGAGTGGCAGTGCTGTTGGTGAGTTTAAAGTGAATAAGTCAACTCTGTGTGTACGTACATATGTACCCATATATATTTAAAATAAGCTGTCTTTAAACAAGGGCATATGCATCATGGGTATTACTATGACTTGACTACATCCCTTCAGAGTACCACAGTGCAATCCTAATGCAGTGGTATTGAGAGATGGGACCTTTAAGAGGCGGTTAGGTAGTGAGGACCCTGCCCACCCGCCATTATTGCAGGAGTAGGCCCAGTGTCTTGGATGCCACATCCTTATAATGTACAAGTTCTGTGTCCTCTTCTCTCTCTCACACTCTTTTACTCTCTCTCACTCTTTCTTCCATGGATGGTATGGTGAGAGAGCCCTTGGCAGATTTTGGCACCTTAATATTGGATTGCCCAGCTTCCATAGCTGTTAGAAAATTTTTTTTTTTCTTCATACATTTTTCCAGTCCATGGTATTCAGTTATAGCAAAACAAAACAGGGTAAGGCAGCTACATACTCATCAGTTGACAAAACCAAACCAAACCAGACCAGATCAAACCAGACCAACCAACCCAACCCAACCCAACCCAACCCAACCCAACCCAGAGGTGTACAGGAAGTGAGTCATGTATTACTCTCAGAATCAGTGATTCAGTTTTATAGTGACTTTATAGAAGTGATAAAAATGCAGTGAATATTAAAATTAAAAAGTTACAGTAGAAGACACGTTCCCATTCTTTCCCCTCTAAACACGTCTCTTTAATTAGAACACACTTTACCATTTTTGCCACTTTCTGAAGTCCTCTGAAGGACTTTCTAAGTCCTAGTTCTAGAAGTCCTTTGTCATGAATGTCTGTAGCTGTGCTGCCCCTGTGTCCTGATCAATTCAAAACCTTGGTATTTCACGGTTGTTTGAATTTGTGAAAGAGCCAGAAGTCATACAATGCCAGCTCTAGTGAGTAAGGACCCACTGCTATGGTTTTTTGAGCCTGTCTTTCTACTGGATGTCACTCAGCAGCAGCATTCACTGAATTTTTGATCATGTCCTGTAGAGACAGTCGTGACAAAGGACTTCCAGGATTGCTTCAGTATGTGGTAAGAATAACGGGATATGTGTGTTCCAAGTGAGGGAGGCGCTAGGGGGTCATTTACCGTAATACGTAACGTCTCCTATGGTAGTACATTTAAATTCATGGTGTTTTTGGTCAATTTTTATAGCTACAGTGACTAATGAAGATCAACTGTATGTTCTTCTTACCTGGAAAATATACCTTCAGAACAACCCAAAAGAAAGTTTAAATTTGGGAGCTTGTGCTGAAGAGCCAGACTCTGGCCAGTAAAGTAGCTCGTGTGCCCATCTACATTGTGTGCCTGTGTTGGGCTTCCTGGAACGTGGTCCAGGCCCTGATCGCCACCTTACTGGCCCTGGCTGGGTGTAGGCTTCGGGATGGTGAAGTGACTGGAGCAGGAACAATTCTGTGGCCATCTGGGCAGGGCATTGTGGGTCTGGGCGGTCTGGGATGTAGCCCAGGATTTGAGGGTTATCTCTCTTTGTCTGACAGATTTCTCGTCATATATGAAGCAAGGCTTTTGAAGGTCAAAGGCAAGGGCGGAGCCTCCTCTTGCCCCTGCTGAAGTTTCTGCTGCCTGTCCAGGTGGATTTGAATCCCAAGCAAGCCAGAAAGGGATGCTTGTTCATTGCTATAATCTTCTTTCGTTTTTCTGCTGAGTCTTTTCCAAGCGATTGCAGTCCAAAAGAGCGCACAGGGACCCTGCCCCGAGGCAGAGGCTCCTGTCTAACTTGCTTTGTTCTAGAATCTTCTCTTTTATGTGGCTGTAGGCACACTGGGAGGACGTGGGAATGCCTCTTCTAAATATGGATGTGAATTCTTTTCACATCTCTGTATGACAGACTGGCCACAAAGTACTGACCCTGGCATGGAGAGTCTCTTTCTTGTCCTATTAAATGTTTATTATAACATGGCAGGACCCCTTCTGCTCTTCCCTTAGGGAGAGGTGATTAGATCAGCAGCTCTCCCGTCACCAGATAACAGGGAGCAGAGGGATTAACTCTAGTGCTCATTTTGCAGTAATTAAAAAGAGTGTTACTTAGATGAGTTCTGGGAAGAGGCTTTTGTCTGGAAGCAATGGTTACTATCTGGAGAATTTCAGCGGAGTGCTGATGCATCCTTCTGGCGCAGCAGGCTTGGAAGGAGCTGTGGACAGATTAACACCTTCCAGCCTCCATGCAACGCTGGGTCTCTCGTTGGCTTCCATGCTAGAAAGTCAGGAAGTCAGATCATACCCGTTCACTCTTGGGAATGTGGAATCCGTGCAGGGGGAGAGTAAAACTCGCAATGCTTGCCTTGGGAGCTGGGGATTCGTGTAGTGATGGCAGCCATATGTCCATGGATGTCTTGAGCCTAACTGTCCTGTTATATTGTTAAAAAAATGAGCCCTGATTTTGGATATGAGAATATTGCCAATAGCAAGCGTGCTTTTGGAGAGAAATCATATTAAACATTTTACCAAGAGCTTCATTATCTACTGTGGAGAATTGAAAAGTCAGGCTCTAATTTAGGACAGTGTTTGAGTGTTTTGCATTGCACAGAGTTTCACTTTCTTCTTTTGCCAAGAAGTCAGACTTGTAAAGGGAGGGGAAAAGCCCATGGCACTGGCGTTCAGCAGCTGGGAACTGTGAGCACTGAACACTGGGTCTCAGTTTCCTCATCTGGGACACACTACAGACTTTTCAAGATGGCTGGGATGAGCAGGTTAGGTAGGGTTATAACTGGGGTCTGAAACATCCACTACAGGCCCAGTCCATGTTGCTATGGGGAGGTGGAGGGCCCTCTAAGAGTTGGGACCTACTTGGAGGAAGTGAGGTCATTGAGGGGGCCCCTGAGGGGAAGTCAGGACCCCAGCCACTTCCTGTGTCTCTCTCCGAATCCCAACCTCCATGAGGTGAACAGGGCTTCTGTTTCCTGTGCTTCCTCCTTGATGCCCTGTCACAGGCCCAAGATAGCCAAGTAATCAAAGACTGAAACTTCTGAAATTGTGAGTCAAAATAAAACTTTCTTACTTTTAGCTTATCTCAGGAGGTATTTTATCACAGTAACAGAAAGCTAATCAACACAACCTATGTTCGCAGTGCTTGACACAGCACAGAGAGGTGTTGGCAGCTGTGTCCTGAGTGTCTCTGTTGTTGACTCTGCCCCCTTCCTTGCCTCTACCGTTGGCAGCTTCTTCCTCTCAGGCATCTTCTGGTTTTGGTGGACCAAGACCATCCCTACGTTTGCAGGGACGTATCTTCTCTTCTTTGCGTCATTATTGGCCCTTTGTACCATCCTGTATTTACTTCTTAGTTGAATTTGGGTCCTGTTGCAGCCCTGGTGCTAGCTTCCTGCATGCCCTGTGGTGAAGGGAGAGGGTCCTCTTTAATTCTGTCCATCATGTGACAACTAGCTTAATCTGATTGATAAACTCGGAACAGAATGAACAGGCAGGCTTAGCTCAGAGGCTCCTGTACTTGCAGAGCGAGCTGCTTTCAGGGAACAGCAGCTTCTCAGCTATTCCAGGCTGTGTCCTCCTTCCACAGACAGCCCCCCCCCCCCCCCCCCCCCCCCCCCCCCCCCCACCTACCGTGAGACTCTGCTGCTTACAGGACAGTGCCTCACAAAGCTCATTTGCTCAAACATGTAAACTGTGTCCTTCAATTGAACCTTTCTTTATTAAGAATCAAAATTGAATGTCTAATTTCCAGAGAATGGTAGTTAAGAAATTGATCTTTGAGCCAGGTAAGGTGGCACACACTTAGAATCTCAGCACTGGAAGCTGATATAGGAGGTTTGCAAGGGTGAACTCTGTCTGAGTGACTTAGTGAGAATTTTTATCAGAGTAAGTAAGAGCGGAAATATATCTCAGTGTCAAGACCCTGGGTTAATTCCTCTGTACCACTACCAGAAAAGAAAAAGAAAAGAAAAGAAAGAAACACATTGGCCCCTGGAATCAAAATGAATGGGTGACTGGTTCAAATCTCAACTCTGCTGTTTGCTGGTTTGCAAATTTTGCCGACTCCTTGATTGTGCCTACCCTCTGTTTCTCTTTATCAAGAGGGGAAGATAATAGAAGCTTCTTTGAAGTTCCTTTGGGAGCATTATATGAGTTAATATGGCGAACCATTTAGAACCATGCCTGTGTCCCCAAAGCCATAAACAGGCCTTAACTAGCTGTATTTGCTATTTGGAAAACGCCAAGTGAAGGAGAGCACTAGGTCCTGGGCCCCTCAGAGGCCCATTCCGGGGCCTGTACTTCCTGTGGGCCCCTCAGAGGCCCATTCTGGCGCCTGCACTTCCTGTGGGTCCCTCAGAGGCCCATTCCGGGTCTGCACTTCCTGTGGGCCCCTCAGAGTTGGGCCTGCACTTCCTGTGGACCCCTCCCCTGTCTCGGCCTCGTGACTACTTCACCTGCCTTGGCAATCATTCTCATGAATGCTGCTTAATATCTGTGTACTACTTAGTTTTAAAATAGTGATATATAGGGACACAAAGTCCCCAAGTTGTAAGCAGCTAAGTTGCTTTGCATTTGGAGCATATTCACATTTTAAAAAGTCTCTATAATAGTTGCATATATGCTTAAATTTTCCATTTCTGTATCATTTAATTTTGATAGGTTGTATGTTCCTAGAAGTTCATCCATTTCTTCTAGATAATCCACTTTATTGATGTATAATTGTTTATAGTCTCATAATTCTTTTTATTTATGTAGCAAAAAATAGGTATGAGGACTTCCTTAAAAATAAAACACATTAGGCTCTCAGCTGGAGAGGGAGGGAGTGGAATGGAAATGGAGTATTGTCACCTCCTCTGTCCTGGTTTATTGTCCCTTACTCCCCCAGGCTGTGAGCCATAGTTCGCTTCACTTTGTTCTCTCTTTTTTTTTTAGCAGTCTTCTTAAATTTCACCTCTGAATTTCAACCTCCAGAAAAGCATTCTTGCAGATGCATACTACCGTTTGATAATTGCCTTAGTTTCTCACTGCTGGGACACAATACCCAGCACCTGCAACGTGAGGAGGAAAGCTTTATTTTAGGTCACCGTTTCAGGCGGCCTCAGTCCATGCGTAGGTGGCTGGCAATATGGAAAGATCTGACAGAGTCAGCTGCTCACTGCCTCCCATGAGATAGAATCAGTGAGTGGGGAGAAGCCGGGGCAAGAGCAGATGCTTCCAGGCCACGTGCTCCATGGTCCAGCCCTCCCAGCCAGGCCCTGCCTTCTAACGGCACATGAAATCCACAGATTTTATTCACAGTACTCACATACAGAAGACTTCTGGGAGGATATTCCAGATCCAAATGTTAACGATGATTATCTTTGGGGCATCTTTAAAAGTGGAGTTCTTTAGAAAGACCACCCTCCAGTCCCAGAAGACAGGGACCACCTGCCTGCTGCTTCATTTGGAGAATGTTTGATTGACTGTGACAGACCAGGTGCCTACGGGAAAGCAAGAGAATTGCTGCTCTGGAGAATGTGTGGCCCACAGTTACTTAAGCCCTGCTTGAGAAGGGCCCATGGGGTGACCAGGGGGAGGGAAAGAGAGACAGGGAGAGATAGAGGGAGAAGGAGAGAGAGAGAGAGAGAGACAGAGAGAGAGAGAGAGAGAGAGAGAGAGAGACAGAGAGAGACAGAGAGAGAGAGAGAGAGAGAATGTCTGGGACTTTATCTCACTCCCCACAGCACTCAAAAGTGCTTTGGTTTTTTTTTTTTGTTTTGTTTTGTTTTGTTTTGTGTATTGGCCACCTGAGTCAAGCTTCATTTAAAGCAAGAATTTTTCTGTGAAAAAAATACTGAAAATCATTGATCTGGTTTTTCCACTGATTTTGTTCAGAATGGATTTTTAGAGTAGGGTGATTTTCCTGACTTGCATTTGACCAACAGCATGACAGAGGTCTCTGGCCAGTACATGGGTGGCCACACCTATGCAGTCCAACAGCAGAGACCCCTGAAATCGCCCTCCAGTCAGCAAGACTCAGCTTTGCCTCTGAGAAAATCTTGCCCATGGTCAAGGGCAGTACTATTTGCAGTAATAAGTAAATCAGAAATATCTGGGGGGAAGAGCCACACACAAGCTGACTCTAATGGCAATCTCAGAGAGTTTCGAAACTATTTCAGCCAGTTAAAACATTGCTGAAACAAGTTTATGACCCTTAAAAATGCTAGGAGCTCTAAAATAAGCTCTCTCAGAGTCATTTTGTAGGACTTATAATATCAAATCATAACTTTCCAAAGGACAGGAGACTGGACTTTGCTTGAAATTTGTGGCCTGTCTGGTAAAGTAAAAACTCAGCGGTCCAAAATAATCAGGGAGTGGTTGATTGCTCAATCACTGGCCTATGACAGTGCACCTAGGAGAACCAATCAGAATGGCTGACTCATTTTGCTTTTATAAAGCTGTATGAAAGAACCACCTCATTGCACATGTATAGACTATTTCTGGAATGTGTTTAGAATGAAACCTTCATGGGACAAATCTCTTCTGTGCCCCCAGCTTTGGTCATTAATGTGACCTGAGATGACACTGGGAATAGTAGTTGCTCAGGAAAGATGTGTTGAATGTATGCCTTCATGAGACATGGGGTTTTCCTGTAGGAGTTGGACCGGAGGTCACTGGAACTGTTACTTTTTAAGTTATATCCACATGTGGGTTTTATCTGGGAGGATGGGAAGAAAGGATGTCTTCTTGTATTTCTACTTTTGCCCATAGAAAAGAAGAAACTCCTAGCACTGCCCAGCCAAGGTAACACTGCCCTTTGCATTATGACACCCTCCTACCCATCAAGGAGGAAGGTACACCTTGCTGGTTGTTCCTGGACTGTATATACATAAGTATGTATTTTTTTTCTTTTTAAGTACTGAGATTTGAATACAGGGACTTCAAACTGATCTGTATCCCCAGCCCTTTCTTTATTATTATTTTTAAAATTTTTGAGACAGGATCTTGCTAAACCATTAAGTTGCCCAGGCTGTGCTTGAACTTGCAGTCTCCTGCCTCAGCCTCCAAGATTGCTGGGATTACAGGTGTGTGGCCCCACACTCAGCTATGGACCTCATATTCTTCGTGGTCAGGATTCTGTTGTTCCATTCTTCCTCCTTGTGTCCTGTCACCGTGGCATCACGACCAGGGCTTCTGTTTCAGGATAGCATGGCTGTGTCTCACTTGACTATAACACAATGGGTGGCTGATAAAGAACAGAAATTTATTTCTCACAGTTCTGGAGGCCAGAAGGGCCAAAGCAGGGCATCAGCAGGTGTGGCATAGGGTGAGAACCTGTCCCTTGGTTCCTAGATGATCTTCTTGGTGTAACTTCACACATCAGACAGGGTGAAGGGGCTCAGTTTCTTCTTATAAAGGCATCGAACCCTTCCATGAGGGTTTTGCCTTCACAAACTAATTCGCTCCTGAAGGCCACAACCCCATCCATGTTCAAATTGGAGATTAGGTTTTAACATATGAAGTTTGGAAGGATACATACATTCAGCTTCTGGAATTTCTGCAACTTGGATTTTATAGTTTATATCTGGAATGCCTGCCAAAAAAAAATCAGGTGTGGAAGGTGGTTCAATCAGGGAGTTAATCCATTGATTTCCTGAGCTGTGGGGAGGTGGAGCCTGGTTGGAAGGGGCGGATTCCTGGGGCTTGACTTGGAAGGGGCGGACTCCTGGGGCTTGACCTCGAAGGGGCAGATCCCTGGGACATGACCCGGAAGGGTATACTGTACGCTAGCTCTGCCTTTCCTCTCTCGCTCTGCTTCCTGCCTCCCAGGGGATGAACGTCTTTTCCCAGTTAGGTCTCCACCCGAAACGTCCACCATTGCAGCAGGCCGCCCATGAATGACTGAAAGCTTCTGAAACTGTGAGCTGAAATAAACCTTTCCTCCTTCAAGTGGTGGGTGTTGTGTCTCAGCAACTGATAAGTAACTAAGACACTAGACGTTTTAGGTTCAAGCTAATCAGGTAAAGAAAACCCAAGTGAGCCAGGCTAGCTGGGTAGGGAAGCCACCTGAGACGCGGGTCTCGGGTCCGGGGTGTGAACACAAGTGGGACTTTGTTTCCCATTGGCTCTTGTCTTTGTGTGTACGGGCTTCACAGAATGGGACCGCAGGATGCAGGTAGCTTTCGGGAACCCAGAGCTCACCCCAGTCACAGGACATTATTATGCTTTTATTTAATGAGGGTCCCATATGCACATATTCCTTCAAAATCAATGTATGGATTTTAATCCACAATAAAAAGTTGAGAAGTGAGTCCAGGGACAGTGGGTTTTTCCTCTGCCTACACAACAGAGTAAATATTTATTTTTCATAAATTCTGTTGGAGGCAATTTGTATAAATAAGCAGGAGTGATAATAATTGGCTGGACCGAATGATTGGGCATTAAGAGGCTCTTTGTCTGGAAAAGCTGTTTCATGGAGTCACTAAATACTTCAGTTAAAATCCCAGTGTAAAGGGGCAGAATTATCACTTGGGAATGAAAGCCTGAAGCAGAGGAGAACAAATTTATTGTTGGTGGGAATAAAGCATCTGTGCTACATAATGTCTGAAATAGGAAATAACATTGCCGCATAGATCTCAGCAGAGTTGTTTCATGTAGGAGTTGCGTTTGGGCGAAGGCTTTTAAAATTTCTTCTTAAATTTTTCATTTGTTTATTTTTATTTCTGTAGTTTTGGTGCTGGGGATTACATCTCTAGCCCATTTTTGATTTTGAGGCAAAGTCTCATCAGATTGTCCAGGTTGGGTTTGAACTCAGGATCCTCCTGCCTAGCCTCCTGGAGTGCTGGGATTAAGGCCCATACTGTTGGTCCTGACTTGGATGAAGGCTTGTTCTATGTACTCATATGAATCAATATCCAGGTAACAACATTAATGACAACAACAACAGCAAGCGTTCATTGAACACTTACTGTGAACCAAAGAAATTCTTTGCATGTATCATTCCTGTAGGGGAAGCTACTGTTATTATATAATTGTACAGATGAAATGAACCCACGAAGGTGCAGGTATCATGCTATTAAGGGGAAGGCTGGGGTCTGGTGGGTTGAAGATGTCCACATAGGCTTCTGAGAGCCAACTCTGCACAGCTTTCTTCAGTTGTGCGTTCAACAAATCATGTTGGTGGCTTGGAGGTGACCTTTGTGGGAGAACCTACACCACAGGGATTGGTAAATGCTACGGACCACATGATTATTCCCCCCTCCCCATCCCAGCAGGCTGGGGCTAAACATTAAGGACACAGTACCGGATAGGATTCAAACCTGAGGCGTCTAGGTCCTGAGAGCACAGTCAGAGACCTCTGTTGAAGGACTGTTCCTGGCCTGCAGTGCCCATGACCTCCTCTGGCCATCAGCCCCCTAACCTACGGCGTTGGCTCTGGGTCGCTTGGTACATCCTGCCTTGAACACTTTCCACATTTTCATGTGTCTGACTTCTTTTGCCACATTTTCCTGCTACCTTACTCTGGTCCTTGCCTGTGTCGTCACTACAGCCAGCTTGGATGCCACATGTCCAACCTACCTACCAGGCTGAAGACCCTTAATTCCTTGGCCTCAACTGCTCACACCATTTTTCAACAACACATCGCGATTGAAGAGCCAGGGCATTGTGTATCTAAAGAAAGAGGTTTAAATATTTTATTAGAGAATATCCATCAATATTGGACAACACTTAAATATACGGCATCCATGTGCATAAAGCTAATATAAATTATCATAATTTGAACAGTCACTGTAGTAACAAAACAAGTCCATCTCTAACAGTGGCCATGATCCATAGAGAACATTTTTCTGTAATTTACTCATTTGCCTAATTCTACGCACATTCATGTCTTAAGAAAAGAAAGAACATAGAACCAACACGATTCTTACTGACTGTCACATCATAAATAAGTAGACCTGTAAAAATGGTGTGGAGAAAACTTAGGGACACTTGCACAGCACATTCCAGGGACACAGAGTCCGTGTAAAGGGACCAGGTGTTCTGAAGCCTGGGTGGTGTATTTATATATACATCAATGCAAAGTGGGCCAGGTCATTCAAGTACAATAATTCACATACATAGAGATTTAAATTGGATGTGGGCAAGGGCGCTCGCCCCTTATGTAGCACAGAGCATGTGCTGGACTCTCAGCACGATGCGGATTAGCTTCGTTTGTAGTAATACAGAAGGAAAATTGTTGAGACTGTCAGCTCAGTAGACCCAACACCTAGCCTGGAGCACGAAGGCATGGCGCACAGACAATGCCAAAGCCAGAAATGGGATCTCACTGGTCACCCTTGTAAAGGTTATAGGAAAACTTAGCAGCTAAGATCAGCCATCACTCCACATTTGCTTGTCCTGCAATGTGGAAAATGTCATGTTCTGGGCAGATCTGCAGAGGATGTAGCAAAAGAGCTGAGTAAAGCCAGGAGCAGTTGCAGGGCTGGTGTTCAGCCTTATTTTCTAAGACACAGTTTTAATTTCTCAGGGATAATGACCTCCAAATCAGTGTGTCTCAGTCCCGGCCAGGCAAGTCCTTCTTGATTGCTGCTTGATTGTAGAAGTGCAGCTCCGAGTCCTCCACTAAGGCTATACAGTTCCCCCAGCTCCTTCGCTGCGTCAGGTTTCTGATACCCTACCAGGGTCCCTTGCTAGGGCCGAGCCCTGGCTTAACACAAGCTACAGGCCCTTCTGCGTCCACGTGCAAGCCAGGGCAGGGTGCTGTAGTGATGCAATTACTTTCTGCATTTTTGGGGATGAAACACTTTCTCTTAAAATGTATTGCACAATGTTTTCTTGCTACCAACAATTTAACTTTTAATGACATTGAATTGTCTTGTATATCATTTTTTTATTAAGATGTCCTAAGCATTTACAGATTATCCATCTCAGTTAGGGCATGCTTATTTGCATGATGAGAAAGAAAAATAATTTTCTTCCTTTCTTCCTCTCTGCCTTGTCACCCACTATAATGCTGTGCTGAGCCTTGAGATCAAAGAGAATCAGGTAACTGGATAATCAAGGCCCCTGCACTTACCAAGCACTAGCTCTTCCTTGAATTAAAAAAAAGAGTGAGAAGAAAAGCAGGTGTAGTGTGCTTGCAGGGCTTGAGGGTGGGATTTGCAGAGCCAGGTGGCCAGCCACAGGGCTGATTTCCCTGTGCCTGCATGACCAAAGCAGCCCGACCCATGCCTGAGACGCATCCGCCTCTGGCCCTTTGCAAGTGTGCTCCTTCCTGGCTCTGAACAAATCCCTCTGCTCCCAAGTCCATTTTGTTCCCCAGGGCCCACAAGGGGTGGGGTGGGCACCCCCTACCCAGCTCCCACAGCCCAGCCTCAAGTCCCAACAGTGTCTTACTCTAATGCATTTTGTTTTTGAGAGAGGGTCTCATTCTGTAGCCCAGGCTGGTCCTGAACTCACTTTGGAGCCCAGGCTATACTGCAGTTTTGACTGGCTAGTGCCCTCTGTGGACCACAGGTGTTTTGAGGGCAAGGATGGTCTCCACGCTTGCAGTTGTCCAGCCTGTGGTGAATATCACAGACTGCATACGTGCCTGAGAGCACTGATGTGGGGCAGCTTCTTCTGGAAGAATGTGCTTGTGTGCTGCTACACGCGTGCTCTGCTTCATGGATGTGCTGGAATCTGAGGGACGCCAAGGGAATTCAGTGTTTAACTTTTAAGAATGCAACAAGGGAAGTTGTACTGTGCTGACTTTCCAAAAACCTGGCTGTTGTTCCAGACAGGAGCAACGTGTTAAATCTGGGCTGCAGTCAGGTGGCTGCTTGATAAAGAAGAATTCGTGTGCCAGGGAAGGCTCAGTGGCCCCAAGGGGATTCAAAAGGACAGAGGGGTCCCATGATAGGTGGCTGGGTTGGGTCCCTTTCATGGGCAGCAAGGCCAGCAGTTGTAGACAGAGAACTGGCTTCCTGGAATGGAAATATGTCCCCTAAAAAGCGTGATAAATTGCTAGATGTGGTGGCACATGCCTGTAATTCCAGCACTTGGGAGGCAGAGGCAGGAGGATCTTGAGTTAAGTTTGATGCCAGCCTGGGCTGCACACTAAGTTCAAGGCCATCCTGAAGTATACAGACCATCAGAAAACAAAACAAAACAAAACAACAAAAGCAAACAAAAGCCAAAAAAAGAGGAAAAAAAGCAGATTGACCTGTACTGAATTATATGGTATGTTTAATACACTAGGCTCATGTATCAGTGTGATCAAAATGCTATCCTAAGGTCGACAAAGAATTCTTACTCCAACCCCAGCGGGTGCTGTTTGCCAAGGTCAGATGTAGGTAGAGCTGTGTCCTCCCCAAGGCCTGCGGTCTCCTTCCCCTGAGCCAGGCCATTCACTGGTGCTTGCTGGAGGTCGTGGTCTCTCTTCCTTCTTCCCAGTACTGACGAAACTGGAAACTCTTCATTCGAATTTGGGCCGGCATGCATCCCTTCTCTTACCGTAACTTAGTAGCTGCTTCTTAAAACCCTGAAGACTGGAACAGCAACGGATTGTGTTTACCCAAAACAGAGATGGGCCAAGAGCCTCATCTCTTAAAGTGATTTTTCCCTCTGTTTAAGTGAGTTCAAGATTCTGAGGCACGAGAGACCATTTGGCAGGGAGAAAGCGGCAAGTTCCTGCTGGGGTCAGCCTCTGCCTTGGGCTTACTGCTCCAGTTAGACTCAGTCCCGCTGGACCAAGCCTGCAGTGTACACTTTCCCGTCAGGCTACCTGCTCCAGTGGTTCCTGGAAGTTCTTTCAGGGTCCACAGAGATGCCAGGACCTGCCCAGCCAGACCTGAAATCACATCTGTATTCTGCGACTACCATGATCGAGACTTAGTTCCCACTGAAATCAAAATGACCTCTTTCGTTGTGGGGTTTGCTGCTGGGTCTCGTAAACATTCACTTCTGGCACTTGCCCAGTAGGTCTGAGCCCAGTTTCCTCTGCTGATTTTAAACTCCAGCTTTGTGTCAGATCTTGTCCCTTCTTCGGGTGGTTGAAACTCTTTTTCATAACAGCAATTATATAAACACACACACGCACACGCACACACACACATTTTTTATGCAGTGATCAGACAGCTATGATCATATAAAATCCTCGCTCATGCCACATGAGCAGCTGACGTGGGAGGATGACACCACCAGCTCCAGACACACGTGTTCTGGGTGTCTCTAATCTCAGAGTTGCCAGAAAGCTCAAAAGTAGAGCAGGGAGTCAGATTAAAAAAAAAAAAAAAAAAAAAAACTAAAGCAAAAATTTCAAGTAGAGATATTTTCAACCTCAAGAAAACAGTAGCACGGCACACGCACATGTGTGTATATGTCTGAGAGTTGGAGCCTGATGCCACAGCCTGGGTTTAGGGTGATCCCCACCCCCTGCCTGGCACAGCACCTGCTTTGTGGCTTCTTTTCTATGAAAAAGAATGAGGCATCTGTAGGGGCCGATGAGCCGCTCCTAGAAACGGGTAAGTAGGAAGGAGAACAAAGGAAGGAAAGACTTACTCTCTCTTTTTCTGGGAGTAGTTTTCTGTGCTTGGAGATGCCTTAAACTAGGGACCTCCTTTACAGTAATGCCTTCTGCAGACGGCAGTGGGAAGACGAGATGAAGCTGGGGAAAGATCGCTGTGGGCAAGAGAGGCTTCCGGTGATTCCCGGTGAATTATGGGCATCTTTGTGCCCATAATTCCATCTGCTCCACCATTCACAGGCGAAGACCTAGGGCCAGAGAGGTCCAGTGACTTGTCTAGGGTCCCTTAGAGATGTCGGCTGCACACGGCCCAGCCCACGACCCCCACCCCATCACTCGTCCCACAGTCCCCTCTCGAGCTCCCTCCCGTGACAGGCTGAGGGAAGGTCAGGTTCGCAGAGAACTCAGGAGTAGGGACACATAAGCTCTGCTTAGTCCAGCCTTCTCCTTTTCCAGAACATTCTACATCCCTCACTCCCTCACTAGTCTCCGGTGTGTGTCATTACACTGACTTTCTGTGGACATATTTCTTCAGTAATGTGACTGCAAAATCTAATGCCTTGCCACATTGGAGCATTCAAAGGGTTCAGCTTGTCACAGGCGCTCCAGAAATACAGTTTCTGTGATTTAAGTCCTGTCTGTGCACAATCCATCACCGATGCATGGGAAGGAACAAGGGGATTGTATTGCCTGCGGCACTGGGTCCGGTGTGTAGGGGACACCACCAAGGACTGCGTGCAGCTGGCTCTATCCAGAGACAGAAGTGGCTGTTTTCCTCCCCGCTGAGGAAGGGAGTGTGTGCTTTGATTTGGGCTTTTGAGGCCAGAGCTCAACTTCAGTTGCCACCTGTCAGGTCTTGCAGGAAGCCTGGGTATCAGGGTTGGGTCGGGCATTCAGACATCAGGTGGGGTCTGGCCAGCTGACAGGAATGGAGCTGAGGGCAAACGGCAGACCTCAGCCCCCATTCAGCATTTCACTCTTAGAAAAATGGAAGTCTGTAGAGAAGAGTCCGTAAGGCCCTATTTAAATATAGGCAATACTTGCCCGTTTTGATCTTAAAGTTACTGCACAACACGTTTCCCACATTGGGGGAATGTGGTCGCCCTGGTTTGAGGATTGAAGCTACTCGCCCACCCACTGTCATCCAGGTCCCTTCCTGCTCTTCCCTTTCCAACAACTGTGGCCTCTGCTCGGATGCAGGGACCAGAGGCGGAGGCCCCAGGGGACAAGGAGGTCTCATCTTGTTCAGCTTTTGATGGATGAGCTATGGGATTCTTCACTCTTCAGAGTTCAATTAGCCGAACACTTGTCATAATGGAAGAGAAGGCTGGGAGTAGTGACGGAAATCCAATCAGGTGGACCAGAAAGACTGATTATTATTATTATTGATTTTTTGTAGATGTATCAGGAAGCTTTGGATACCTTTGTAAAATCCATGCCTGTGTCTGGATGGCCTTTGTCTGGATGCAGCGGGCTCTTGTGTAGCCCCTTCCTTCCCAAGTGGTCCCCCCCACCCTTTCCCATTTCTAGATCCGACCGGAGCCGATCACATGGCTCCAGCCAAGGATGTTCCACTGTGACTGATTCTTGGAACCAGAGACCCTTCCATCTAAGCATGGGGCAGAGGACCAGGAGATCACAGCAGCAGCATCCCTTGTACCGAAAACATGCCACTGGTTGCCACCCAGCAGTTGGAGCAGGGCCTCACAAATGGGGACAGTGCTCCTCGATTTTCTGCAGAAATGGGACAGAGGAGAGGGAGTCATAGTGGCACCATGAAGGCCATGAAATTGGCTGTGCCAAGGGGCTGGAATGGGTTCACAAAGCGGAAGTGGGATAGGACTTCTTAGGATGAGCAAAGTGGACAGGGAAAGGTCGCTAAAGGCCACACAAAGGGGCAGCCACTCTGCCTCATTATAAAGGCTTAGGCAGTAGGCACAGGAGGGGCTCAGAAGGCCTGTTAGGCTAAGCCTGGTGGTGCAGGCCTGTAATTCCAGTGTTCTGGGAAGCTGAGCAAGGAGGATTACAAATTCAAGCCCAGCCCAGGCAACTTAGTGAGTCATTGTCTCAAAAACAAACACAAACAAACAAACAAAACCCCAAAAAAGGGATAGGGATGTAGCTTAGTGCAAAGGCCCTTGGGTTAGATCTCCACTAATGCAAAATAAAAATAAATGAAAATAAAAGGCCTTCTGGCAGGGGTGGCTGTCGAGGCTGCATGCAGCTAAGGTCAGTGTGGCTATCTGTTTTATTTTCTTAGAAGAGAAGAAATGCTGTCTGGAGGTGGTGGGCACCCACTTGCCAAGCCAGGTTCTGTGTGAAGCCCCTGACGTACCCTTAACCCACCTGCAGCTGGGGTGGGGCCCCGTGGTGACCACGCAGATCCCAGGAGGCCTCAAAGCCCCGTTCCTAGGGTTGGGGCTGTGGTTGGCTCAGACCACCCTTGCTCTGTGCCACCTTGTCCTCAGAGTTGAGGTCTGTCCCTTTCAGGGCTGAGTTCTACCTTCCGGGGTTCAGATGTCTCTGGAGTGACCATGTGTCCACCTGCCTCGAGGTGGCTCTAGCCTGGGACTCCCCACTGCTGAGTTCTGTGCCCTAATTCAGATACTGCCGTAACTTTTTACAAACTCCAGGATAGCCCACCCTAAGCCGGGCCTCTTGGCTGCTTCCAAGTCCCTGGGTGGCTGGTCTCCCAGCTCGGCCCATGAGTCCTGGACCCCGTGGAGCCTATTCAAGGTGTCCTTTGTTGTGCTCCATGTAGGACGTGGTGTTCTTACTGAATGCTGTTAATATTCCGGGTCTTTCTATGTCGGCTCTGCAGCCACTGCATTGCACGCTCTCCTCCAGAGCCTGGCTGCGAGTCCCCTCCCTCCACACCCCAGGCCATGGCACCTGAGCTCTCCTTTACCCCCTGTTTCCTTCCCTTTCTCCCTTCCTTGTTTCCTTCCTTTCTGTTTCTCTTTTCTCTTTTCTTTTTCTTTCTTCTTTTTTGTCTAGAGATTGAATCCAGAGTTTTCACACTGAGCTACATCCCCAGACAATTACAAAAATTGTTTTCTAACCATTTTAAGAGAAGATCTCACTAAGTCACCCCAGGTTGAGTATGAACTTGTGATCCTCCTGCCTCAGTCTCCCAGAGTGGTAGGATTACAGGCCTGCCCCACCAGGCCCTGCTCTGAGCTTTATTTTCAGTGGGAAATGTTTCCCTTCTCATCGCCCATCAGGACTGAAGAGAGGAAGAGGAGGGGGTGCCTCTGCAAGCAAGAGCTTGGGGAATCATGGCCACGGCACCTCCAGGGAGTAGCTAATTGTGTTGTCCATAGACATACCGCTTCTAGTCTAGTTAGGAAATTTGAGACTTACCAAAAAAAAAAAAAAAAAGGAAAACAAGGAAGAACCAGGAGGAACAGAGGAGGAAGAGGTCCTGCTCCTACTCTGCCTTGGGAGGATGCTGTTGCTTTGCACCTGGGACCCTTGCTGAGCCTCAGGGAGACTGGCTAATACCCCGGTGCAGGGCACTGTGCCCAGGAGGCCTCTCCGAGGACTGCAAAGGACTTTTGGTGACGTCCACTTGAGCAGGTTCCAAGGATCTGGGAGGAATCTCATGTGGGCCTTGGTTAATCGGAGCCTGCTCATGGTTGCAGTTGTCTAAGTGGGGCAGGTCGTTGTGAGGAGATGTGCCCATGCAGTAAAGAGCTGGGAGCCCCGTGGGCTCACCTGGGTGTCTGCTGACTGCCTGTTCCAGAGCACACAGTGCTGGAGGGTGACAGACGATTACCTTGACTCCTGACACCTGCTTGGCAGATCACAGCCATGTACAGGTGCCCAGGTAGGAGCTCATCTCTTATCTAACAACTCATGCGGGTTGGGCACCTTAACTGAGCCCAGTCAAGATGTATCAATGATTTATTAAAAAATAAAAAGATGCTCATACATTGAACACCAAAAACTGTTTAGCATAATTTGTACTATGCTGTAAGCTGGTAAGTGCCACAGGACCGGGCTGGCAAGTTGTGGCTTAGGGGCTCCATTTGGCCCACAACTTTTTTGAGACAAAGTCTCTCTGTATAGTCCAGGCTGCCCATGAACTCACTATGGAGCCCAAGCTGGCCTCAAATTCACCACAGTCTTCCTGCCTCAGCCTCCCAAGGGCTGGGATTACAGGTATGTCTCACCATGTCTGGCTAATTTTTATGGGGTGTTGGGGACTCAAACCCAGGGCCTTGTGCATGGTAGACAGGCACTTTAGCCACTGAGCTACATCTCCTGACCCTTTTCTTTTTTAGCTAATAATGGTTCTTCTATTTTAAGGGATCATCCTTTCCCCTCCAAAAAAAAAAAAAGTTAAAGTAAGAAAGTATGTGTAGTAGAGACTATATAGCCCATCATGGCTATAATCTTTACTTTCTAAGCTGTTTTAAAAAGCTGGCCAACTCCTGATAGGTATTATACAGATTTTTATTTTTTGGTTCATCTGGGAACATCCTTCCCGACCCCACTGAGAACAAAGCCTCTCAGAAAAGCACATTCTTGACTTGGACACGATGGGCCATGGACTGCATCCAGCTCCCAGGCTGGGTTTTCTGTGCCCCTCTGTGGTTTGCTCCCAGGAGCAGTGCCAGCATGGAGAGGCAGCCTGCTGCCGCCGCCCCCTGTGTGCAGGGAGAAGGGGGCTCCGCCGCTCCCTTTGGGACTTCAAGGCGACAGTCACTGCTGGATTTGCCTTACATGTTACCTAGCTGAACAAACTGAGAGCCTCCTGCCCTGCCCACTTGCTCAGCTTGGTGGCAGCCTATTTAGGGGAAAGGACAGACTTGCATGCATGTCTGACGGCCAAGGAGAAATGCAGGGACGGATGCGCACTGGGCCCAGCGCAGCTCTGCGTGGGCAGAGAGTGGGGGAGAGAGTGCAGCAGGAGCCGAGATCCCCCGCAAGAGCAAAGGGCCCATGGACAGTGGAAGCAGGCCAGGCCATCCAGTGGACCTGGGGCACGAAGGCCTCCTGGGAACACGTGGCCAGGGCCAGGTTGGGGGATGTTCAAGATATCCTAAGCACGTCCCCTAGTTTTTTCATATGCTGAGTGTCAACCCTCAAACCCTCCTCGTCTTCCTATGGCAGAAGAGTGACCAGAACAGGACGGGTGCAGTGTCACGCACAGGTGGAAATGCGGAACCCCTGCTGGGCCAGTCGTTCTCCTTGTCTTCCCTCTACACTCAAGTGCCCCTGCTCTGCGCAGGCTTCTCAGTAGGCCCAGGCCTTCCCTGTGCTTTTCTCTTAATACAGTCTAAGTTTGCTGTAAGGTTTTTAACGGAGGCTGCATTTTTCATGGTGCCACCATCATCACTTCCAGCTGGTAATTTGGCTATGCTGGCACAGAGAAAAGAGGAAGGTCAGAGCTCCGGAGCCTCTAAAAGGAGAGGTGACAACTTTGTCTCAATGAACTAGCCTCCGGCTCTAGGGCCGTTGACTGCTTGTCAGTTGCAGCCAAGCCTTGCGAAGCCACCTTGCTGGGAGCCACGATAGTGGTTCAGTCTTCCTCCTCCTGTACGCCATCCTTGTAGGGGGAAGAATCCATAGTCCACGTCACAGCGGTCAGGAAATGACACTTCCCTGTGCCGAGCAGGTGAGGCTCGTTCTTAGCCTACCCTGTGGCACGGGGGCTGACGGGAGTGCCTGGGATGGGGCTGTGGGAATCCTGGCCAAGGGACTGGCGTCCCTGCTGGAGACCTGACCAGCTTTCCTGGCCGAGTCCCCGATCACCTCCACTCACTCTTCCCCAGGGAGGCCACGTTGTGCCATTGCTTTTGGAGAATGATAGACCCAGTCCTGGTACACGGCACTTTGAAGACACGGAGCAGGTGGCAGCAGTGTTCCATCGGAGCGCCGCCGAGCTGTGGATAGGCGCTGTCATGGTTAGAAGTCCTAGCAGTGTAAAAAGAGATCAGAGGCATGAAAAAGTAGACGTCCAGTGTCACCGTATTGCCACCTCTGGCCCTTTTGTCACCCTGGCTTTGGCTCGGAGGATTCGCCTTCCACTGCCTTGGCTTCTGCGTCTTTGCTCTCTCCCTGTACTGATGAACAGAGTAGTCGCCCTAGGTGATATCCTTTTTGTCAAGAAGGCCTGAGCAGAGCTATCCTCAGAGGCCACTGAGAGTGTTTGTCAAACTGATTAAGTAGCTGTGATTGAGGAGTGAACACTTAGCTGCCCAGGCAAATCGGTCCTGAAATGTCCTCCCTCCCAGGCAGAAGCCCGAAACCTACTCAATGGGAGGGACTGGAGCAGAGACACCTGATGCGCCCTGTTCCTCTGGAAAGGAAATCCAAAAGCAAGTGGCTACCTGGTCACTGGCACAGATGCCAGCCTGGTCTTGGGCTACTGGGAAACCAGCATGCTAAATCCTTCCCTCATGGTGGCAAACATGAAGTTCACATGCTTGACATACTCTCTTCAGTTCTTGCTGTAATGCATGTAATCCCTTCCCTTCTCTCTGACTCAAAAAGAGAATTGAAGCACAAGTGAGCAAGAGTGTATGGGTTGTTTCTGTTTGCATTCATTTTTTAAAAGAATATACTTCCTAGGTGTTCCAGTTAACCAGAGCTGGTAATCAGCAGTGCCAGCCCTGCCCCACGGTGTGTCCTGTCACTGTTGTGCTCACTGGTCTTGGCCAATGCAGACTGCATTTATTTCCTCTTTTCATTCTCTCACTTCCTCCTTCCCTCCCCTTCTTCCTTCTCCTCCCCTCTCTCTTTCTTACCACCCCTCTCCTCCCTTTTCTCCTCTCTCTAGGGTCTCTCTAAGTTGCTTATGGGTGCTTCAAACTCAAGATCTTCCTGTCTCAGCTTCCCAAGAGTTGGGATTACAGGAGTGTGCCACCATGCCTGGCCTCCCCCGTACTCTCACGTATTCCTGTTTCTTCTAACTTGATATTAGTGCCCTTCTTGCCTTCACCACATCCTAGGCCATTTCCTTCCAAAACCAGTGTACTGTCTGACAGAGTGATGGACACCAGTCCCTTCCAGTGATGACTTGCTCCAAGGTTTGTTCTGTGTTTCTGTGATGGGTTGGAGAGGTAGCCTGTTCGCCAAGGTTGATTTGTAGGCAAATTCCAAGGAAACAAATCATTTTAAAGTGTGGGTGGGGTACGGTATGCTCAGCATATTCCGTGCGAAGTGGAGGATCTTATCCCTCACCAAGTATGAAGCAGAGGCAATGGGGAACTGGGTGTGTTTAGAGTTAGCGAGACGTGGGCTGGAGTCAGAATTCCTTCTCATCCTTGGACAAGTCCTTAGCCTCCCCCACCCACTAGACTTTTACCTCTAAAGTAGGAATACCAGAACAGCCAGGATTTAGAGCCCACGATCCCAGACAACAGCAGAACCTGATAGAGAATACTTGCAAATATAGCTAGCATAAGGAAGGACAGATTCGAGTCACCTGTAGGGAGATGGACGCACCTTGAGAACAGAATCTAAGATCAGATACAGAAGTTGACCATCTTAGGGTTTCTCTCACACGAGAAAGCCAAAATATATAATTTAAATAGCAAAATAAAAGAGAACTGGTGGAAGACAGGGAGGCAGGCTTTGTGGAGGTGGGCAGAGGGTCTGGGACAGCGAACAGAGGGGTGGGAGGGCGGGCCGGGGAAGAGGAAGTGAAAGTGATGTAGGAGGGATTTGCATTTGTTCAGGTTCTCCAAGGTGAATGTCACTGTCATGTATTGCAAACACATTCTAATAGAAGTAATGATTAGGAGAAAACAGGAGACTATTCATTTACCCAAATGCCACTGTCTGTCATGGGAGGACCCATCTGGGTAGGAGGCACGTGAGTTGGGAGCCTTCATGTTTTGCACAGGCTGGGCTGCGCAAAGGGCTTTACAAGCAGAAGCCAAACTGAAGGAGTCACGAGAGAGGAAGAGGAAGAAAGCGAGGAGGGGGAGGCGCTTTTCTGAAATGTCTTTAGAGTCCAGGGAAATTTTGAAGAAAGAGATTCCAGTCCTTAATGCACGTAATTTGAACTGCAGAATAAGCTTGCATTTTGCCTATCCCGTAATGTCACACTCATTTTTCTTTTTCGTGATGTTTCAGCAACCCCAAAGCAACTGCTGTTTAGAACACATTAGCAAAGACATTTTGACCATGGTTACTCTGGGTGCATTCCTGCAGCTCTAAATAGAAGCAGTAAACATGTGAATATAAACATGACAATCATTTGTGTAGCTGCAACAATTTTAGATAATTTTTGTTAGGCTTAAGGTCCAGATGTTTTTTGTGGATGGGTGGAAAGCAGCTCAACTTGTGTACTGTTTACCTCACTGTATATTAACTTTTGGGTAATGCCAATTTCTTATAAATTGGTGTGTTTATACCCAATATCATACTATGGAAAAGGAAAAAAAATGTTAAAAGTTTGCCTCCCTAGAGGGAAGGGTGCTGGAGGAGAGGGAAGCAGACAATGATTTAGGGATAACTTTACACAGATATAATTGTCATGGCTTTATTTTGGTGACCAAAGATTTTCTAGTTGTTTATTTTGTTTGAAGTGGCAGTCACACTAACTTTCAAATGCCTCTGTGCTTTCCTAAGTCTAAAATTTCAATATATTCATAAAGGTGTTTAAAGATCATCGCTGATATGGAATTCTATTTTGCTGAAGAAAATCTGTTTCCCTAGCAGATGCTTTTCCTGACAGGAGTGGGGAACATTTGCCCTGTGGGCTCTGTGATCCAGCTTGGCTAAGACACCCGACACTTTAGGGGTAACTTAATTAAATATTTTACTAAATATAGCAGGCCCGTTGTTAAGCTTACAAATTTTGTGTGATCTGTAAGTGATGTCATAATATCCAAATGCCCCATAGTAGAAAAATGTTTCCATCCCTGTAGGAGAAGCCAAGGCCAAGCGCCATTTTGTAATTCAGAATCTGAAAGGAGCTCTTCCTAACAATCCGATTTCCTTCTTGTCAGGCAGCCGCCACTCAGCAGAGACAGAGGCGTGCATGACCCCTAGGTGCCTGTCCTTGGAAGAGGACACCCTCACCTGAGGGGTTGGGGGAAACCGGTGTAGGCCATGGAGTGAGATCAGTAGCATTAAAAAATCCAGCCATCTTCTAAGTGCTGGACTCAAACCCTGAAGAGGCCATGTTTCTATCTATTTGGCCAATAAGAAGACATGGTCCAGAAAACGCCAAGGAAACAGTCACATTCAAAGCCCGAACACAGCCAGCCACAAAACCCACATCCACATGAAGCATACACTCCACTACAATGTAGCAAGAGGTCTGCTTTCTAGGAAAATCTAAAAAAAAAAAACAAAAACAAAAAAAACAGTCCATGGACTGCAAGAGAGACAACAGGGTCTCTGCTGGGAAGGCTACGTAACAGCTTTAACCTCTTCGACATTTTTAGAGGGAATTACACAAATAAGGAAGAGGCCACAGGAAAGATCAGTAGTTTTGGACCAAGAATTATTCTCAAAACAGAAATCCTATTTTAAATTCTTATTGTGGAATGACAGGCATATTTTAATTTTTATATATAGTTATCAGTATCACCATTAGCAATAATCCAAATTACTAAGATTTATCAAAATTTGTTATCAAGCAAAAATAACCTGTTGTCCAAGTTTCTGCAGAAAGTGGGAACAGATAAAGTTGAGTGGGCTATGGGATCTTTTGCCAGAATAAATGGTTTCTACCCCCAAAATATTTGCAACCTCCTGCCTCAGGCAGTTCTTTGGTGATCACCAGTCAGTGTGTGTCCGAGGCTAACCACTAGTATCTGTCGAGGTTCCGGAAGGATGTGCCTAGGGCTTAAGGCTCATTCCAGCATGCCACAGGGAGCCTCACTCACTTTACAGCAGTGAAGCAGGAGACAAGAAGAGGAAGCCAGTATTCTGCCTTTTAAGATATTGTAAGCTCTGGATTTTCCTAGTGGAGCTCGGGAAAAGGGAAGTGATATGTGAACAAAGGCCTTCTTAGGCTCCATTAAAGAGATGTGGGGTAACTTGGCAGACATTAGCTTAGCATGACAGAAGTACCCACCTCACCCCCACCTCTTGATCTGCGTGTCTGATCCCTTCTCTGATCGTTGAGCTGCTGAAGGGCTTTCTGACCCTATTAGATAATTCACAGAAATGGGCCACGTGCTACCTGTCTTCTCTGAAGAAATGCACGCTCGTTCTGATTGGCTCCCCAAACTCTTCAGACCCTAGAACAAAGCATGTACCTCATTCTCCTGTGGCAGGAGTGCCCCTCACTGTCATTTTTAGGGGATAAGGAGCAGCAGTATCCAATCAGAGTGCCAAAGGACACCTCACTGTTTCATTTCACCCCAGCTACCCTAGAGGTACCAGAAATGGTGGAATTATAAATGTGATCTGAAAGGAAGTGTATGGACATTGAATGTATTGAGTGCCCACAAAGGACATTGGCCACCATGTCCCAGTTCTCTCTAGGTACTCCCTCCATAAATGTCAAACGTGGCTGTCAGTAGGTTTAGCCTGAAAATAAAATCCCCTCACTTCCTTCAAGAAATAGCTCCAAACTTAGAGTGTGGGCTCAAAATATTCATGATGAAATCACATCCCTATATTTATAGTCGTTTGGGTTGTGCACGGAATTCTGTTTCCCATGGTATTTTTCGTTGAGAGGGCCACTTGTGAAAAGAGGGCTCACGAAAGAAAGAAGAGAGGACCAGGTTCAGGGAGAAGCGATGCAGCCTCCTTCTGAATCTGTGGGCTGGGAGATGCCCCACCGCTGTCCTGTTCTCCACCTGATGCCCGGTGGGTGGACTTCCAGCCCCACCCCATTCCCACACGGGACCCTCCTGGTCTGGTCCTCCAGGAATGGTGAGCTGTCTTTCCAAGCAGGAAGTGGGAGGGGCTCTGGGATCCTCCCCTTCCTTCCACCCTTCCCTGTCCTCTAGACTTCCTCCCCGTTTTCACCGAGGGAGATGGTGTGGATCTTAATGGTTGGAACTTGGTGGTTTTCTCCAAGGCTGGGGGTCGGGGGCCCCATGCAACAGCAGACCTGCAGAAAGCTTTTACTTCTCACCCGGGCCGTGGTGCAGGCAGATGGGTCCTTGGGCATTGTAATCCTGGCAGATCCTTGGGGCATAGAAGAGAAAAATTTCCACTCACAGACCCCATCGGTCTTGGAGATCTTATAGAAGGTCTCTCCTGATCCCACGGGGATGCGCACCATGTCCTTGTGCTGCCCCTCCAGGGCGTGGCTAGGGGCGTGCAGGGTGTAGCCGAGGGTGTGCTTGGAAGACTGCCTTCTGCGGAGACACTGGATTCTCAAGACATTCTGAAAGGCCTTTTTGAACTCTTGGCTGGAGCATGGGTATATGATGGGGTTGATGCAGCTGTTTAGGTAGCCGAGCCAAAATACTATTTTAAAAACTGTTTCTGAGGGTTTGAAGTCAGGGAAGAAAGACCCTGGAAGAGAACACACAGAGTCATACATGTTATTTGCCACTCAGGCCAGTCAGCTAGAAAAGTAAGCCAACTAGCACTTTTTTATGTCCTTAAAAGGTTTTAAATGATTCCAGATAATTTGAATTTCTTGCATTGTCTGTTAACCTCTTTGTAGCATCTTCAAGCCCACTGCCAGTTGGCCCATGCGTGGCTGTCAGTTATGAAGGGAGCCCAGTGGATAGAGACCCAGCAGCTCTCTTACCTTGATGGTTCCTGTGGAGCCTCAAAAAAAGTAAAACATGAAATTTTGGTTAAGTCTAGAATTTTAAACTAAGCTGGAATCTGTTTAAATAATCCATATAAAATGTGGTTTCTTGAAGATGCCCTGTCTCCTCTGATGCAGAGGGATACAGACACAGCCGACTGCTCATAAACCCCTTCTCTCCTGAGTCGTGCATTTCAAGGAGAATCCCCAAGTCACAATAGAGTGGCTCTTCCAGTATATCAGCTTTTTCATCACTGGCACAAAATACCTGACACACATGACTTAGAGGGGGAAAGGTTTGTTTTGGCGCAGTGTTTCAGAGGTTTTAGTCTATAGTCCACACACTCGAAGGGAGAAATAGCACAGTGAAAGGTCGTGGTTGAGGAAGGCTGCTTGCCCAGTGGCATTCAGGAAGCAGCCAGCAGGAAACGTACCTGAGAGGAAGAGATTGGGGTCCAGATGTAATCCCCAAAGTCACATCCCTGTGACTCACTTCTTCTGACAAGGATCCCTCTCCTAACGGCTCATTCAGGTATGATTCATCTATCAGTGGGCAGCACTGATGTGATGAAGGCAGCACATCATAATCTAATCATCTCTTTGGGTCATCTTTTTGGATATGAATGAATTACAGATTCCGTTCCTCAGACTTCTGGTCTTTCCTAGCAAAGGTGCCCCGTGAGGGAGGAAACCCCAGGTGTCCCTCTCATTCTGAAAGGCGGTAGAGGAACACCTGGACCCCTGTCATCTCTCTCCTTTCTTCGCTTCCAATCTCCTGTTCTTCTTCCATTGGCCTTGAGTTCTCCTTTATGTCCACGTGGGTGGGGCTGGGGGGGCCAGTCTTAATGATAAGACTGTTGACCTCTGATGTAGGAGAAGGTTGAATACTTTTTAATGTCCCTGCATAATCCTTTTTTCTTACGGTCTTGATTTCCTCTCTGGGCTGGGGACTTATCAGAGCCACGACAAACTGGTGGGTGGACTTGGACTTACAAACTGTTCTGGTGAACGGTGCTCTGGAATTCAGTAGACGAGTAAACAGATGGTAGAGGCCCAAAAAGAGAATGGGCAGTGGTCGGTGGGAGCCCTTAGCATCTGCTTAGGATCCCTGAGAAGCTCCACATGCCTCAGGGACATAAACGCACGTGTGCACACGCGCACATGCACACACCCCTACATAGACACACACACACACCCCATCACTTTTCTCTCAGGAAAAAACTGTTGAGCAAGTTTCATTCTTCAGCTCCAACACTTTTGTTCTCTCAGCACGACAGAGTTTAGTGTCACCGAATATCTATTTTGAATCAAGCTCGGTGCCAGGCACTACACAAACAACTTAATCATCATTAGCAACAACAGGAGTTCCACGACTCCTCCAGACATTCCTGTTTTACAGAGGAAGAAACTGCCACTTAATGGAGCTGAATAGCTAAACAAAGGGCCTCAGGTAGTTGTTGGGAGGAATGAGATTTAAAATTATGAGCCTGATTTTAGGGTTCCTTCATGGACTCAAAATATAATAGGATAATACACATCTCGGCAAAGGAGGTGGCAGACACAGAGCGATGGGGTGTAGGGGTGGGGACATTGAGATGGAAAGATGTCTTTTCAAGCGTCATCTGAGAGGTGGAGAACGCGGTCACCGTGCCAAGGCTGCTGGCATTGTACGAACAGGAAGAAGCCTGTTTCACATTACCATGCCTATATGTCACGTAAGATTTCTTCCTGAGGGTGACAACGAAATGATTCAGGGGACTCTTTCACCATCGCCCACATTCTCGTGCTTAATGACTACAAGTGTGGATGAGCTGAGCACGGCGAAAACGACCTCCTCTGGAAGTGCTACGACTTTACATCAGCGATTTCATTTAACCAAGGTAATAAGAACCCCGTGAATGCAAATGCGATTACAGTGACTCGAGAGCCTTGGAACCTCCCACAGTTCTTTTCAAGGGCGCACGCACTCTCTCCCCTTGCTTAGAGTCCAGCTTAAATGTCACCTTTCGTTCTTGGTCACCTTCCCATCCCCTCCTTCCTCCCTCACCTCCAGGTCTGAGGTCAAACATGTCTCCTGCCCCGTATGTCTCTTCACTTCCCAAACCCATTTGTTCCATGGCAGCCAAGGTACAGAGTGGGAAAGCAGTTGGTTAAAAGACGGATGTATACCAAGATTTGGATATAAGATGGTCTCCATCCTCAGCCCTACAGGGATACTTTCTTGGCAGTCCCCGACACCCCTGGAAGCTGGCTCTGTAGGCAGCGAGTGTAGGGTGTTTCTGGGCCAAAGAATGTCTCCTAAATGGCATCATTTTGTTTAGTCCCTGGAGTGTGGGACGGCAGTTGGATGTGCCCAAGCCCAGCCGACCTGCCGTCTGCTCGTCTGATATAGCTCTACCAGGGCCTGGTCACAGGACTCACTTCTGCTTGGAGAATTCTCCTTTTGGGGGATGGGGGACAGTGAATGTCTGAGCAGCTGCCCACAGGCTCCATAGGGAGAGAAATTTGGAATGGCACATCCTCTGGCAAGTTTCTGAAGGGGGAGAAAAGGTGACATTGGTTGATCCCTTCCTGACGGACACGACTCACATCCTCAGCTCTCTATACTCACTTCATTTTCCCTCTTAGGAGGATGTAGATGGAGCTGGAATCAGGCTTGGAGGCAACTTGTGGTGGCCTAGTCCCCGACTGGGTCCCCTCTGAGCTCACCGCTCCTCGGGTCCCCAGCCATAGCTGCTGCCCAGATCCTGTCTTCTTGATGTTTATGTGTTTTTCTTTGTTCTTTTAATTTTTCTCCCATAATCCTTTTTTTTTTTTTTTGAGGCAGAATGTTGCTCTGTAGTCCACGCTGGTGCTGAACTCACTGGGTAGCCCAGGCTGGCTGAGAATTCACAGAAATCCTCCTATCTCAGCCTCCTGGGTTCTGGAATTGCAGGTTTGCACTCCCTGCTTGTGTGGGACTGGGGAATCGAACCCAGGACCCTGCGTTTGCTAGGCAGGTGCTCTAACGTCAACCTATTAGTGAATGTTTATAATACATAACAGTTACACCCCTTTCCATCGCTGTTATCCCCCCACCCCCCGACTCCCGATCCCTGCGCCCCAGCGTGCAGTCTTATTTGCTTCCCGGACCTGGCCTGCCTTCCCTTGCCGCCTCCCCCGTCCTCTGCCCCTTTTTTGAGACAGGGTCTCGCTCTGTAGCCCAGGCCGGTCTTGAACTCACTTCGGTGCCCAGGTTGGCCTTGGACTCATAGCAGTCCTTCTGTCTCAGCCTCCCGAGTGCTGGGATTACAGGCATGCGGCACCACGCCCAGCTCATGTGGTGCTGGGGAATCGAACCCCGGTGCTGGTGCTTAGCTCTTGACTTGGCACTTGCTAGGCAGGCGCTTTAACTGCTGAGCCCCTGGCTCCCCTTTTCCATGCTCCGGCTCCTCTCCCCGCACTCCCAGGCCAGGGCCAGGCTCCTGAGTTACCCGCAGGAGACCCGGCTCTTGTTTCCCTTGTCACCATAGCTACGTTTTGGTCCCTGCAACCTGGGCCCAACGCGGCCTCCAGGGAGCCGCCAGCACCTCGCCCCACAGGGCAGGTCATCCTCCTCTGCATGTGGCTCCGCATGGTTTCTTTCCTGGGACTTGGAAAATCCCCATCTTCCTGAGGACACTTCCCTTCACTGAGCTTCCTTCCCCTCGTTAGAGGCTGCCAAGTTTCTGGCTGTATTCTCACCGCCCCCCCCCCCCCCCAAATCCCATGGCCATCTTGACAGGGGCACAGGGAGGGCAGGTGTCTAGGCTGAAGGCCGCCAGGAGCCCTGCCTCTACTGCAGAAGCTTCTAGATTGAGACCGCCAAATGATGCCTGTCTGTCTGCTGTCCTATTCACTGGGAATGTTGGGCTCATCTGGTGGGTTTGCTGGGGAGACACCAAGCATACCAGGGAGGCTTGGTCACCACAGCTCTAGTTCGGCTGATAGTATTTTAGACAAGTTTCCCCTCGATGTTCTCAATAGACAAGAAACTTGTTTTCCTGCTGGGACTGGTTTCCTCTGTGAGTTTGCTACCCCAGGGCTCCTGTTCACTCCAAACTCAGAAAACAGAAACAGGGACTGTGGGTGTGGCCCAGTGGTTAGAGTGCTTGCCTAGTGGGCATAAGGCGCTGGGTTTGATTCTGGGCATGGTGGTGTGTGCCTGAAATTCCAGCACTCAGGAGACTGAGGCAGGAGGGCTGCCATTAGTTCAAGGCCAGCCCGGGCTCCTTAGTGAGCTCAGGACCAGCCTGAACTACAGACTGACACCTGCTGTCTGAGAGAGAGAGAGAGAGAGAGAGAGAGAGAGAGAGAGAGAGAGAACAGAACCGAGGTTCTCAGAGTTCAACCCAGCACTGGCAATGAGGCAATGAAGATCCTTATCAGCTTGCTTTGCTTCTTTCGGAATTGGGGAACTCACAGTGGGAGAGGAAGCCATACTTGAGTCTTCTTGGTTGTGGCTTCAGTTTCTGTGCTTCATGCTACCAACCCAAACACCTGGCATTGCCATGGTAACCTTGAGAGATGCTGGGCTATATGTAACTGCAGACGCAGAAAGCTAGGCTGTAAACACTGGCAAAAACTGGGAGGTCGGCACCCTCCCCCCGTCTCCTGACCAGGACAGCAGAGCAGTGCAGGGAGGCCATCCCCCCACGTGACCTGGCTCTTTCACGCCCAAGCAGCACTAGCCCCAGAATCTGCTCCCCTTCGTCCACTTGTCCTGTAGACCTTCTGCGCGCCATTTCACAACCGTGCAGTTGCATGGGAAGCAGTAGGGGTAACATGCCTGTCCGCCTTTCACTGGGTGGCAACAGGTTTTGCAGACATGATGGGAAAGAAAGAGGAGGAAAGTAGCATGATCAATAACTATGTTAATTAAAAAGCCAGAATGTGTGTTCAGAAGGCCTGTGGGCAGCGAGTCACTTTCTGAAAATTGGAGTTCAAGTAGCTCCAATTGGAAAAATGTGGACTCCAGGCCAGGTGGGGTGGCACACATCCATAGTCTCAGCACTCCGGGAGGCTGAGGCAGTAGGACTGCAAGTCTGAGCTCAGCCTGGGCACCTCAGTGTCTGTGCTAGATTCTGTCTCAAAATAAAAAATAAAAATAAAAGAGCTAGAGAGATAGCTCAGTGTGAAAGCTCTGGGTTCAACCCTCGGGTCTGTCCCTTCCCTCCTTCCCCATAAGAGGAGTCCAAAGGAGAAGTTACTGTTATGTGACCATGGGAGAAAATCACCCTTAACTGTTTTTCATTACCCAACCCACGGCCTCTTCAAAGAGACTGGAACACACCCAAGGAGCACAGGAAAGACACAAATGTCGCACACATACAGGCTGCCAAGGCTGAGGAGCTCCAATGCCAAGCAACTTTACAACTAGATCAGTTGGTACCTTTATACCAGGAAGAAAACTCTGCCTTAATCCAATTAAGCCTCAGAGAAAAGCTGCAGGAAACAGGGTATGCAAGCAGACCAGATTGCTTACGCTCCTGGGGTCTACCAGATGTCTGGTACTGAGCTACCAGTTTGGTTGTGTCACAGCGATCTGACTGAGCCCTCCTGGAGTTCCTGCGGGGCCTCTCTTGGGCAGTTCTCAGCCAACCAGAAGTCTTTCAGCCCCCACCCCGCTTCTGTGGTGGCCAGGAGTCTCCAAGAATGCTGGCTGGACAGACTGCTAGGCTCCCAACTCAAAGTTCACAGTTTTCTGTGAAATTGAATGAGTTGTGTGTGTGTGTGTGTGTGTGTGTGTGTGTGTGTGTGTGTACAGGGATACATTTTCTTGGGAAGAGACCCTCAGATTCTACCGGTTCCTCAGAGTGTCTTTGAAGCCCTTAAAGATGGCCAAGCCATAGGCCAGATGTAGTGGCACATGCCCGTAATCCTAGCACTTGTGAGACTGCAGCAGGAGGACTGAGTCTGAGGCAGCTCAGGTACGTAGTGAGCTAAAGTCAACGTCATCTTTTGGGTTGTGGATGTTGGGTATTAAGTCCAGCAATGAGAAGGTGGCTAAGAGAGCCCTGCAAGGCCAAGGATCTCGCTCCAGATGCACCAAAGCTATGCAAACAAAAGCTCTCCACAAAGCTGCCATTGCCACAAGTCCCGAGCAGCATTTCTCCCCTGGGAGAAGGAAAGCACATGTGGCAGCATGTTGTGCTGGGCTCGGATGCCGCAGTGACTCAGCAGAAAATAGCACAGGACCTCACTGCGTAGACCCCTGCGAGCACTTTTCCCTAGAAGACCTCTTGGTGTTGAATAAATATATAATTCAGAACTTAGCAAGACCCCCCTCCCCCTTCACTTAACAAAAGATTATCTGATATAGAGGAAAAGCTCACAATGAATTCCTCATATTCTTTTATGGGCTCTTTCCTTAAAAATCAGCTTATTATTCAAACTTCCCGACTTTTACTGATATCACTAATGTTTCACGAGTCTTCTGTTTAAAGCATTTATGATCTCCACAGAAAAGTCTCCCCAGATGGGCTCCCACTGAGGGGCCCATAGCTGAACGGTCTTCACACTCTCACCCACTACTGTGGTTTACTGTTTTTGCGGCATATATCCCGGTTTCTAAGTTTTTAATTCGCATGTTTTCTTGGCTTGTCTTATACTTTACAGTGTAGTCTCCAGTGGTGGAGGGAGGCCCGAGCTGTCTCTCAGGCTGTCTTACCATGATCGCCTGTGAGACACCTCCCTAATTTGCTGCTCCTCCTCCCTTCCATTCCTAGCACCTCTGCATGGTGGGCCAGTTGTTTGAAGCTGAGTGAGTCACTTTCCCTGCCTGGGACTCAGTTTCCACATCTGTACAAGGAAAGGTTTGGGCAAGCTAACTGTTACTACACGAAAGTACGTGCTTCTGGGTACAGGGAAGTAGTCAGTAGAGGAAGACAAGCCCACATCAGGCAGGGTGGTATAGACTGGAGGTGGCTGGTGCCCAAGGTTTTGATATCTGCTAGATGCTTGGCCTCTCGTGTGGCCGTCTTGGGAGGTGGTGCGTCAGCTTGCTCTCACTGTGGCAACTACCTGACATACACAACCTAAAAGGGGGAAAGTTTATTTTAGTTCACAGTTTTAAAAGTTTTAGTTCAAATAAAAACTATCATGGTGGAAGAACATGACAGAGGAAAGCTACTCACTGCGTGGAAACCAGGAGCAGCGTGGGGAAAAAAGCCTGAGAAAAGATGCACCTTTCACGGTCAACCCCCTCCAGTGAAGTACTTCCTCCTGTCCCCATTTCCTGACTCAGCTATGAGCCCATCTGTGGGTTAATCCGTGGTGATCTTAGCATCCTCACCATGCGGCCGCCTCTCTGGGCATCCCTTAGTTCAATCCCACCGACAAACAGCATTAACTGGCCCGTGGGGACCTTCAAGAGGTGGAGCTTGGTGTCAGCTGATTCGGCACTTGGGGGTGCGGACCCTGGAAGGGGTTACCATAGCAGTGGGGGAACCCCCTTTAGTTCCTTTGAGAATGGGTTGTTATTCAAGAGCAAGGCGGTTCCTCCCCAGCTCTGATTTCCTGTCTTTTTACTTCCTTACAAAACGTCCAGCCGCACTCTTTTTTTGGAGGGGGTGCTGGGGATTGAACCCAGGGCCTTGTGCTAAACAAGTATTCCTCCACTGAGCTACACTCCCACTCCAGGCGTTTTGTTACAGCCATGGGAAACAGACTAATACAGAGGATGATGGAATAATACTGTGGGGACATGCCTGGAAGAAAATGGCAGGCTTTCAAAGACAGAGAAACCCAAAGGACTGGTGAGGGCTTAAGGAAGGATTTCCATCCTGCAGGCTTATGTCAAAGCTTGTGGCAAAAAGGCTAGGAGGAGAAGTGGGAGGGCTGGGACCATGAGGTGCACCTGCCTAGGGCCATAAATAGTTCTCTGAGGCCACTGGCAGAGTGTGGCCTTGAGCAAGGATGGAACTAGCTCTTCTCTGCATAGGGCACAGCAGGGTCAGGGCTGCTGGCGTCTCCAGAGCTCGCACATCCTTGATGACACACGGACTGCCGTGCACACAGGTGGGTGGTCCAGTGTCCAAGGATGGATCCACTGATAAGTTCACAGCTAAAACTGTGAGCCTGAGGCTGCTGGGACATGGGCCTGTGTGAGGGAGGAGGCCACTGGCATGCATTTCGAGGGTCCATGCTTCCTTAGCACCCCCTCCCCCCCGCAATGCCCCCTTGTCCTGCTTCCTGGCTGCTGCAAGGCGAGCAGCTTTCCTTGGGGCCAGCTGCCTGTGGAATGGTGAGCTACCACCAGCCTCTTCTCCTGGCAGTGCATGGCAGATACTTGGTCACAGCAACCGGAAGGTGGCTAACCCCTTATCTTCTTTCCACTTCCCCGGTCATTCAGCACCAAGGACTTTCTCCATAGAACTTCTTGTCGTCACCGATGCTGGAGGTACTCAGTTTTGTCCCTTTTTTTGAATATAAACCTGAGGGCTGACCCTAATGCTTGGGTCTTTTTATTTCACTGCTATACCCCAGTGCCTCCAACAGGTTGTCGCGTGTAGGGGCTCCTGACAACATCGCTGACCAACTGTCACCACTCTTTAAGAGTTTCATCTCCTTAAAGACACATCCTACTTGTGATCCTGTATTTATAGCTCTCTCAGTGACCAGCACGATGCTCAGTGGATGTTTACTGAGCTAGCGGGTAACATTTGCTGGTGGGGGCAAATGGCATTTTGAACAACACTCCGGCTCCAACTACCAACTGCTGTAAATATTCTCTTAAGTGGAGAAAGAGAGCTGACCTCAACACACATTCCCTATTGATTTTATCTTCCTGATCTTTGGGACACTCATATTTACACAGACATAAGACCATTTTCCAAGTAATTTTATATGGTTAAGTTACAGGCACTTCATAAAATAATTACTTCCAGTACTTATAAAGGCACTTTATAGGGTCCCGTAGGAAGGGTTGAAGCCCGTAATTATGACACGATAGCCGTCCTCTCCTCTCATGTTTGTGGGATGTGAGTTCGAGGCCAACCACCCTCAATCCAAAGAGATGACATAAACCACCAAAATTGGCCTTCCAAGGAGGAAGTACTGGACTTTTTCAGGCAAGTTCAAGGCCTGGTTCTTGCCAGCAAGGTCATGGGTGAGTTAGGTGATGCATGTGAAAGGTGATCAGGGGAGCAGGTGAATGGATTTTTGGTTTGGACCCCTGTGTCACACCTAATCTGAGTTCGTTAGACATTTTCCTACTTGGAAAGGACCTACTAGGTCCTCTTCGTGGCTACACAGTCACTCAGAGGCCTGTACTCTGACATTGTGGCCATATGCCAGCCGATGGCTGTGTTCAAAGCTGTCCTGGAAGATATTTCCGCGAGGTGTGGTTTTCTATTATAAAAACCAGTCACATTTCTAAGGGAAGGTTGGTGTCATGATTCTCCCCAGAAATATCCACCCAGCACCTGCTTCAGCTGGATGATTGATGCCGGCAGTGCCGGATACCCATACATCATTGTCTCTGGATGTGTTGTCATGGAGCTGTGGCACTGATCACCAATCCCAGCACAGCTGTGCTGATTCCCCAGGCAAGGGCAGGAGTCACAGAGCTCTTACCCGGATGTAGTGTATTCATTTGTGTCTGTCTCACACATGGACAGGTGTTGATGAGAAGCGAAAAAAGCTGGGATAACTGGTTAGAATGAAAACAGTGATATGCATAGTTGTTGCTTATTCAGACTAGATATTGATGAGTTAGAGATTAGCTTTGCTTTCTCTCTCAAGATAGGTATTAGGGTCGGCAAGTGGCTGGCCATCCTGATTTTAAATAAAGCTTACATTTTCCTAAGAATAACTGAAGAGGGGCATTGTTAGGGGCAGGGAGACCAGAGGATAAGTTCATCAGTCCATGTCAGAGTTCTGACCAGGGTTAAAAGCTACAGGAAGACAGATTTGGGCCATCTGGGAATTTGGCCTTCCCTAGGACCAATGGAATGACCACTTTCTGAGGGATTATAATGCAGATTCAAGCATTGCAAGACATTGTATTAAAATGTGGTTTGGTGAGGCTGAAGCGTAGAACTTCTTGAGAAGCCAGCAAACACGACTGAAGAAGATAACATTGGTTGCTTTGACTTTCTTGGTTCCTTCTGGATATTGTAATATAAAAATTGTACATTAGAAAAACCATCTTAAGAAAAGTAGATATGTAAGAGAATGGCTGCGTGGTTGTGGATGTGGTGAATTAAACATGATTTACCTGCCTCTGCGAGTAACTCTACCCGTGTTCCCACAATTTCTAAATTCTCTTCATAGTCTTTTTGGAATACACTGTATACATTTTGTCACTGAAATTATTTATCACCACCTCCTGTAAACTGATACTGACGTCTCCTTCCTCCTCTGACACAAATATATGGAGATCTGTCCTGTCACCTTCTTGACATCTCTGACAGATTATATGTCCTGATACTGTCCAGAGCTCTCCCGGTCTCTCCAACTCCTCTGTCCTGGTCTCCCTCAAGCCACCACACCTGCCACCTGCCAGAGTCTTGTCATTGGTCCTCTTGTCAAACTCTGTCAGAGCAACTGCTCTTCTGATTCACAGCACCTACCACAGTTGTGCGAATATGATTATGTGTGTGATGATTTCCTCAATATCGTTCCTTATAGAAATTTCATTATGATAGAAATCTTGAGCTGGGGCTGGTGCTGCAGTCCTACAATCCCAGCATTCTGGGAGGCCGAGGCAGGAAGATTTCAAGTTGCAGCCTAGCCTGGGCAACTTTGCAACACAGTGAGAATCTGTTTTGAAATAAAACATTAGAAAAATAATGGGCTAGGGATGTAGCTTAGTGTGAAAGCCTTGAGATTGACCTCCCCTGTACCACACACACATTCAAAGGTACAAATCCTGGTCGGCATACTGTAGGTGCTCAATAAAAGGTATTCATGAAGAACGTGTTTGTTAAATACTTTCTACGAGCCAGACATCATGCAAAATATCTCGCAAAGGTTATGTCATTTGATTCTCCTAACAACTCTGTGACAGTAGACCAGCAGTCTCATTTTATGGATGAAGAGGCTGGGGTTTTAGGAAGCCAGTTTGCAACTGGAGCAAAGCTCAGCTCAGCACAGCTTCCAGTTCAGGTCAATGTCTACACTATGTTTCTGATCTCTAGATTATGTTGTCTACCCCTGCTTGGCTGGTTTTATGGTGAAAGTGATACACAGTGTTATAGCACTTGGAGTTCAAAACAGAGACAGTCATCCAGCAGCCAGCACAATCACACTTCCCATGTTCTTTTGTTGTTTCAGAAAGCAAAGACATGTATAATCCAGATAATTAAAGCAAAAATAAATTCTTGAGTGTTAATAACGATGTGTGCTCACACTAGGCATGTTTGGGCATAGGACAAATTATTACCTCTGATGAAATGCTATTAAGGAAGCATTCTTAACAGTCAGGCAGGCTTGGCTTAGAAAGTCCAGCCTGTCAGATGGAGATGATGTCGAGGCTCACAAGGAGAACTGGAACTCGTGGAGAGGAGGTGGCAGGATGGTACCAGCAACTGTTCCCATCCACTGCACCGTATGGAAACACCGGCTCCTGCCACTGAGCTCTTCATGGGCAGCCTGGGTCCTGTGAGCTTCCCTAGCAGTCACTGGTGAGGGGAAACTTGCTACCCGTCTCTGTTTCTCAGTTTCCTGGCACATGGAAACACAGTGTCTGGACATCAGCGGTTCCCCCAGAGACTCACGTATCAAGGGGCTTGATCTCCAATGTACACTTCAGAGGTGGGGCCCCAGATCCAACCGGGTGATTGCACCGTGAAGGTGCTGACTTCACCAATGGGGCGACTCATTGATGAGCTCAGAGCTGAATGGGCTCCCAGTAGGTGGGGCCCAGTTGGAAGAAGCAGGCCACTGGGAGTGTGCCTTTGAAGGGCACATCTTGTCTGGGCCTTTTCCTCTCTGGCCCCCACCCTCTGTCCACATCCTGGCCGCCATGAGGGGCGGGGCTTTGCTCTCCACACCCTCCCACCGTATTTCAGCCTGCCCCAGGACTAAAAGCAATGGAGCCAGCTCACCACGGGTGGAAACCTCCGAAGTTACGAGTGAGAACAAATCCACCTCTTTGAAGTTGTGTGCATTGGGTGTTTGGTTCCAGCGCTGGAGAGGACGGATCCAGCGGTCACTGCACCTGAGCTGTGTGGCCACTGTTGTCATCTCTCTCAAGTGTCAGCTCTCATCTACCTTCACTTGTGCTCCTCTTGTCTATTTTTAACTTTCAGAAATACTTTCTGAGGTCGGAAAGTGGATCTTCAGGCCATCTGTGAGTATGTCAGTTCCCCTGTATCCTTGGGGAATATGGCGCAAGACCCCTCCAGTGGATGCCTGAAACTGCACATAGTTCAGTATAAATAATACACAAGTTTAATGCCTTTTCCATCTTAACTAAATACTTGTTAGGCATGGCGGCCAAAACGCTTGCAGCTTAAGGTGTGACAACATTTCTTTTTCTTTCTGCATAGATTTAGGGACAGAAGATTCATTCTTAAGTGTCAATCTTAACCTCAGCATGAGATTTTTTTCCTTTCTTTCCTTATTAAGTCAAGACTTTTTACATTTTCACTGAGAGAAGCATTTCCATGCTTAATTTTGGCGTGTCCAAGTTGCCAGCGTAACTACCACTCGTGTACTGTGGGCTACTGTGGTTTGGACCTTCAGAGTCCTCTGCAGGTCACATGCTAATGGTATGGTCACTGGTAGGGGACACTCTGAGAGGTGTTGGAGCCATTAGAATCTGAGGCCGAGGGAAGGAAGTTGGGCCGCTGGGATCCTTTGAGGAGATGTTGGGGCCCCGGCCTTCTGTCTCTCTCTTGTCTCTGCTTCATGCCACTGTGAGTGGGCAGCTGTGCGCCACCACATACTTTGTGCTGCAAAGCCCTGCCTTGCCACAGGCCAGACAGCTGTGGACCGAAACCTTAAAAACAGAGCCACTCTGGGCCTGGTGGCACAGGCCTGTAATGCCAGCACTCTGAGAGGCTGACACAGAAGGATTACAAGTGTGAGCCCTGTTTGGGAAAATTTAGCATATTAGCCAGACCTTGTCTCAAAATCAAAAGTAGACTGAGGATGTAGCTCAGCATGAAGGCCTTGGGCCCAGTCCCTGGGATGGCTAAAACAAACAAACAAATACCTCCTGAAACTGTGAGCCAAAATAAATCTTTCTGCCTTTTAAGTAGCTTCTCTTAGCTATAGATTGTCACAACAACAGAAGGCTGACTAACACAAGAGCCACTATCGAGTAAATTATAGGTTACTTGAGCACGAGAGCTGCAGTGCCCCAGCACTTGATCGGGTAACTGAGGCGGTCTTAAGTGACTAACGGACGGAGAGTACGTGTAGTGTGGGCGGGAGGGACGAGAAGGGGCTTGTGGCCTGTGAGAGATGTAGTGCGACAGTGCCAGTCTATCAAACGATAAGATGGTCTTCGCGCCTGGGAGGCTGAGGCGGGAGGATCACAAGTTCAAACCTGGTCCTGGCAATTTAGTGACCTAGTGAGACCCTGTCACAGAATCAAAAATAAAAATTGGCCGAGGTTGTAGTTCAGTGTGAAGGTCCTGGGCTTGACCCCTAGTGCCACACACACACACACACACACGAAGTTAAGATATGATTTCTATGATTTTTCTCATCACTGAGAAATTTTTCTAGACAAGTCTGATTAGGTAAATTATCGATCATTTCCCCAACTTTTGTTACATTCAGCCTAGAGATGAGGCTACACAGATATTACACTGGATTTTTTTCTTAGGAAGGGAGGCCTGGGTCTTCTACCACACCTGGAAAAGCCTCCTAGAGGAGGATATAATTTATTAAAGGATTGTTAAGACATTTTCTTTTTCTTTTCCTTTTTTTTTTTTTTCGCCAAAGGATAACCCGCCAGCCAGAGTGAAGCTGGGCTCAACCCGTGCTTGCCCCAGCCCAGGTCCTGCTCTGTACCCCAAGACTGGGCTTGCTCAGGGCCCGCCCAGCGGCTCCATGCTCTCTCTAATGAGCACTAAGGACCACTTGCTGCCAAGTTTTAACCAGCATAAACCAGGTCCTGATTTGGGCAATGAAAGTGAAGCAGTTTAAACGGGTTATTAAGAAATTGCTAGAGAATTCCTCATCTAGCAGCTTGTTGTGGCTTTCCTTTGGGAACGAGTCGGCCTGTCTCCAGGCACCAAGGCAACTTGAAAAAAGCCACTGCAGCAAAGTTTAAAAAATACTGTGTTTCAGTTTCAATATAAACATATGTAAAATCCTTACAATCTGTAACATCTGTAATTGCTATGCCTCCCCTATGTGCGTGGGACTGTGTGTGTGTGTGTGTGTTTGTGTGTGTGTGTGTGTGTGTGTGTACATGAAGGCATCAGCCAAGAAGAAAACATTTTAAAAAACTGGGACAGAATCTATTGGACGCACTTTGGCGAGCAGCCGTTTTTCTCTGTATATCACGAACATTCTTTCATTTTATTTTTATTTCAGAAATTTTTTCAAGGCATCTGAGTATTTAATCATATGAATATAACAAAATTTATTTATCTTCCCTTGCTAATTTGAACATTTTTGTTCTTTCCAAGCTTTTGCTGTTATAAATAACTATGGAATAAACAAAGGGAGGGACAGATAAAATCAAAATGTTATAGGCATGCATGAAAACATCACATCGAAACCCAACATTTTGTAAAACTAAAAGGCACTAATTTTGTGTGTGTGTGTGTGTGTGTGTATACATACACACACACACACACACATATACATTTAATTGGGTAGATTTGGAGGTAGATTTTGTAGTGTGTTATCAAGATAAATAACTAGGAAAGGAATTCTGAGTTGAATAATATACATGTGTATAAGGTTCCGGATCCATATTTACAAATTCACCTTTGGAGAGAACACACCTATTTCTGTCTGTACAATGAAAAATCCTGACAATATAGTGAGGATGATGCCAGTGAAGGATGGCGAGGAATCAGAGGGTCTGAGCTCCTACGCCTTCCCATGCACCACCTGATTATTTTATATTCATAAATATGTCAGTATAGATGATAGCAACAATATGCATGTATATAAGTACACACACACACACACACACACACACACACATATTTGATTATTTAAAAGTCCTTAATATATATCAAAACTGTACTTGAAGTCAATGACATTCACATACAGAAAATATCTATCAAATTTTCAGTTAAAGAGTAAAGCAACACCTGGCTTATTGGTGCAAGTCTGTAATCTCAGCACTCAGGAAGGCGGAGGCAAGAGGATTTCAAGTTGGACTCCAGACTGGGCAACTAAGTGACCTGGTGAGGCCCTGTCCTAAAGGTCAGAATAAAAATGGGCTGAGGATGTCGTTCAACATGAAGGCCTTGGCCTCTGTCCCTAGTAGTGTATGTGTGTGTGTGCGTGTACGCACCCATACAGACACACAGACACACACACACGTGTCCAAACTGCAATGATAGGCAACTTGGAAACACTGTAAATGACAGCCTACTGGAAGAGGCAAAGGCTGGACGCGCGGAGCCTTGGCTGAATGCTGCCTCCTTGGGGGAGACGTGAACGGCTGAGCTGGGCTTTAGGCTGAGAAAGCTGGAAACGAACCAGAAAATTAAACAAAGAAATCAGAAATCAACGGATTAGAAAACACAACAAAATCCTCAGGATTAACGAACACATCTAAGTTGCTGCATTCCAAAGACCCCACCGGACAGGCCCGGCACAAGCCTGGCCACGTGCAAGGGGGCACGCACCATCGATCCTTCCCCACTAGACAGCAGATGGATTTTCAAATGCTGAGAGTGTTGAGGAGTCTCTCAACTTCAGGAGAGAACTGTCTGCAGATAATCGGGGGATTCTGAGTGATTTTGAAGATATTTGCCAAGTTTGGTCAAGGAAAGAGAGAACATCCTTATGCTTAGAGACTACTATAATGATTATAGAACACATAAAAATTGACCAAACTTTTCCTTGGAAATTGTTGGGTTTGAGCTGTTCATTGTCAAGTCTTCTCAGCGTCTTTATGTATGCAAAAATCTTTCCAATTCATTTGTAAGGTTAACAAGATCCCTGAACCGAGAAACAGCAGGCAATTAAAACAGAGCAAATCAAACCTTATCATCCACCCTCCACCTCCACAAACCAAATCAACACTTCACAAACCGGTCTCATTTAGAATAGAGATAAAATGTAATAAAACCCAGGGCAGTTGTATTTGTCGGTCACTTAACAGAAAGCTCACCATCATCAGGTGTGGGGGGGATTAAAGAGCAGGACAGTAAAGATTTTAGGCTTTACCAGCCCCAGTCTCTGTTTTGCCTACTAAACGCAGCCATTTCAGCAGCCTCCAGCAGTGTGCAGAAATGCAGTATGTGTGGCTGTGTTCCAAAAAAACTTTACTTGTGGGAACTAAAAGTTGGATTTCCATGTGTCATGAAATTTATTCTTTATTTTTTCAATTATTTATAATTTGAAAAGAATAATTCTTAATTCATAGACCACATAAAAATGGAGATGAGCTGGGTATGACCCAATGGCCATAGTTTGCTAACCCTACGGTAGGATTTATCTTCCACTTTAAGGAGAATTTGAGAGCAGAGGGGTTTTTCCTGTACTTGAGTCTTAAGAATCTTATTATGGGAAGGGAGTATATGTGAAATTATAACTAATAAACAATGCTCTATAAGATAAAGTCAGTGCAGTGAGATAAAGAAAAAGGAAAAACAAATTATGGAAAAAACTTATTTGTAGAGTGTATGCTAATGATTTGTCACGTGGACGACAAATGGTGTATTCGACCTTTAAAAAACTTATTCAATAAATCTGACTTATAGAAAAACCTAGAAGTAATCATTGGTGCAGTTCCAATGAACCATTCTACCAAATTCCATCTCCTACTAAATAGAACCAAGTATCCTTGGAGAAATGGCTGCTTCCAGGCCTAGGCAGGAAACATGTAAGAGATTCTTCATCCCACAGGTAGGGCCACCATGAGGGACTGAGGGACCATAATGTCTCAGAACTCCTGACTAAGTCACTATGGGCCCAGGATGGGACAACGCATGACCCAGTAAGGAGTCACCAAAGATTAATAAGGAGGGTAAGAATTAATGCATTTCATGACATAAATTCTTAATAATCCTGGGGGAAGGGGAAAGAAACCTTCACTGATTATCTTTGGAAAAAAAAGTCAAATAACTCCCTTGTTATTTTGAAAATTAGTAAGTAGGACTCAAGATAAATTCTTCCTTTCTTATAAAATCTGTACTTCAAAGAGTTGATGAGAGGAATGTGAACCATGTAGATTTTTCCAGCTAACAAAATGAAGAGGGCATGACAGAGTTAGAATTCTAACATGTTATAACCTCAGTAAATGAAACACACTAATGATCTAGGAGATGATTATTATTTTATCATTATTAATATCTTAAAAAATAAATCAAACTCCTAAGTGGTAGGTATACCATCTAATCATAGTTCTAGAGCAAACAAGTGATTGAACTGTCTAAATATAATGACCAGTTTTCCAGGAACTACAAAGGGAAGTGGAAAATTTTAAGACACTACAAAAAAGAAGTTAGCAAAATCTGGATTATGAATAAGTGTTTATTCAAATAAAAATAAAACTTTCAGGGAAAAGAAGAGAGAGATGTGAATGGGAGTATGAATTAAAAGTCTTGATTCAAACAAAAGTTCTAAAAGTACTACAAGGAAACTGGAGAAATAGGATTGCTGACTGCAAATTTGATGTGTAAACACATGTTGGCTTTTGTTTAGACATGGTAACCATGTTCTGCTTTTCAGAGAACAGCAGTGTTTAGGGGTACATAGCGAAATATTTACAGATGAAGTGATACGCTGCCTGGAAGTTGCTTTCCAAGAATCTGGGTGACTCAGTTGCTTTCTTGTTGCTGGGACAGAGCACCTGATATCAAAAATGTAAATAAAGGAGGAAAGATTTATTGTAGCTCACAGTTTTGGAAGGTCCATTCATGAGTGGCTGGCCATGGTGGGTGCACATGGTGGAGGGGTAGCAAGAGGGGAGCTGTTCATGGCATGACAGACAGGAAGCCAAGTGAGAGAGGAAGGACAGAGCAGGGGTGCAGCCTTCCAGGGCTTGTCCCAGTGACCCACCCCTTCCGGGTCGGGCCCCAGAGTTCTGTCCCTTCTGACTAAGCCCCACCCCTTTAACAACACCTGGTTCTATAGGTACTTTACAACATCCAAATACATGCATTTTTTTTTGGGGGGGGGGGAACATTTCAGATCCAAATCATAACACTGGGTAAAGTGAGGAATTCAATTAAAACATATTTATTTGTCATTGTTAAAAGTTGATCATAGTTATATTTAGTCTCATTACACTAATCTCTCTACTTTTGAGCATATTTGGTATTTTCAGTAATAAAAATTTAAAAATTAAGAAAGAATAAAAACACATAACTACAAAAATAACCTACTGACTACCTGTGACTTTGCTTTTATTTGCATTTCTGCTGAGGTTCAAATCTGGAGTGTTCCCCAAAAGCCTTGTGTATGGAAGATGATGCAATCACAGGACTTAAGCCACTGATTTGCTGGCTGTTAAGAGGTGGGGCCTGTTAAGAAGGGGCAGGTCACCGGGGCTTGCCCAGGAAGGGTGTATACTAGCTCTACACTTGGTCACTCGCTCTGTGTCTACTCCGCCATGGGATGACCAGCTTTCCCCTGGTTAGGACCTCTGCCTTTGTCAGACGACCATGAATGGACTGGACCTCCTGAAACTGTGAGGTAAAATAACCCTTTCCTTCCTTACGTTGGAGTTGCTGGGTAACGTGTCCAAGCCACAAGAAGGCAAGACAATTTCCAGGTTGCTTAAAACTTTCTTAAGTGAGTTTGCCTTTTAATTCATCCTCTGGAATGCTTGAATGTGTTCAGGATGGGGAGGGGCATGAAGAGGTCAGACTTGGTTCCCGAGGTCCTGGATGACTCACTTATGAACCAGGCTTGTGTAAATTAAACAATAACTCGGTGTCCAGAGAGCCGTGAGCATCATCAGAAGAGAATGCAGTGGAGGTGGGGCAGCCACAGAGAAAAGAGTTGAGGAAGGCAGTGCCCCCGTGGGGACAAAGGAGGGGGCGCGTTGTAAATGAGCTCCCCAGGAAGTGCTAGCCAGTGGGCAGGGGTGGGCTAAGGGGAGGGAGGCCCTGGACATCGGGGGAGCATTCAGATCGGACACCGTGATTGTCAGAGGCCTCTGCACTGCCTGACCCCTGCGGGCCCGTGGGTATCACCTGCTGGAGAGGCAGGCCTACTTGGGCCTACTGGAGAGGTTTACTTATGCCCCGAGCAAATATTTATAGAGATGAGATGTGAATCAAGTGTGAGGGCATCAATGCCCAATGTTCTCCTTCAGAGGATCTGAAAAGTGTAAAATGTATTCAGAATGAGACAAAGGTATGATTTGCCTGTCTACCTCTCACCATCTCAGAAGAGCGTGGTGGGCGGTTCCAGAAATGACATGACGTGTTTTATTGTAACCCACTGAATGCAGAAGCAGATGGGAGGGTCCTGCTGTCTTTTATAGCCAGGCATTAAGAAGATTTGCAAACAAGTACAAGCAATTTCAGTCTCAGTTTTCTACCACTCTTTTTTTTTTAATTGGGAAAATACAGCTCCTCTTCATAAAAATGTCATTTATTTTAATACATAATGAGTTTATAATCCCTGCTATTTTAGTAAAATTAGTAAATATTTAATTTATACAATTTCTCAGTTTTAATTTCTGTATGGCAAATATTGAAGGGTAGAATCCACACAACAAAAATCTCTGCGGTTTCATGTAATTCTAAGAGTGTCAGCCAGGCTAGGTGGCACAGGCTTGTAACCCCAGCATTCTGGGAGGCTGAGAAAAGAGGACTGAAAGCTGGAGTTCACCTGGGCAATCTAGTGGCTTAGTGAGACTCTGTGTTGAAATTTAAAAAAAAAAAAAAAAAAGGGCTGGGGATGTAGCTCAGTGTGAAGACCCTGGGTTCCATCTTTAATCACACACACACACACACACACACGCACGCATGCACGCATGCACACACAAAGTAAAAAAAGGAATGAAAGTAGGCTGGAGATGTAGCTCACAGTGAGCCCTGGGCTTGTGCACGCACACACACACACACACACACACACACACACACACACACACACACAGGCACGCCTGGAATCCACAGGTCTGAGAAGTGCTGTTAGTAAGCATTTACTGAGGCAATGGAGGATTGATGGGGAATTTCAGAGGAAAGCTGGTCACTACTTGGTCACTATCAATAGTTTTGTAAGCAGTTATTAAACACTCCCTATGTCCAGGGCACTGAAGATGCAGGGGCAGGGCGAGGGTGTTTCTGAGCTGTCGCGTGAGCTGTCTGTTTGATTCAGAACCAGACACAAATTGTTGTCTGCATTGACAAGTGACTGAGTCTTGCAAAACTTCTAAAGATCCTCCCGGCAATCTGCTCCTCCCGCTGGCTGGAGGAGGAAAGTTTTGAACTCCCACTAAGAAAACTACAGTTTTCAGCTGAGCCTAGTGGCCCAAGCCTGTAATCTCAGCACTCTGAGATGTGGAGGCAGGAGGATTAGTGACTTTGGGAGATCCTGTCTCAACAGAAGAAATGAAAAGGGCTGGGAATCTAGCTCAGTGTGAAGGCTCTGGGCTCAACAACCTGTACAGAAACATACAAACAAACCAACCCCCACTGTTTTTTTTTAACCTGTGAAGAGAGAACATGTTTGTGAAAGCCGCCTGCTACATTCAGCAGATTGAAATATACCAAGCGCTCTGCTCACCCAAGTCATAAGCGCTCCGCTCTCACCCACCTCCTGTTTAGTTTCATCTACTTTTTTTTTTTGTTCGAAGGCCATTTTTCATCCCCAAATTGTTTTCCCAGCCAGAGACAATAATTCAGTCAACTTGGCATGTCATTTAATGTTTGCAGGGAGAGTCAACGAACTTGACGTCTAGAGTCTAATGAAAAATAGAACTAGGATGGTCTCTGCCTATAAAAATGACACAGTTTATGAAATGGATTAAAGTGTACAAAAGAAGGATATTTTAGGGATTATGTAGCTTACCATCCTTCCATACCTAGATGAAAAATTTTTTCTTAAAGAAGCTTTCCAAAACATTATTCACTTAACCACCAACCCCATGTCATAATTAAATACTCTCTGTGCTCTTTAGAGCCTTTGATTATCCTCTTCTGGCACTTAACAATCTCTGGAATACAAGAGTTTGTTATCCTTCCTTTTCTTTCCTGTCCCTGTGCAGGGAGACTTCAGAGGAGACATTGTTCTTTATTCATATTTGCTTCCCAGCTGTCCCTTACATCCTTGGTCCTCAATCTTTTTGACACCACAGACTGGCTTAGTGGAAGCACGTCCTAGTGAGGGTAGGAAGGATGACTTATCATGCAGCAAGTTGTTGGAGAATAGTTTTGACACGGTGAGCAGCAAACGGGGAGTGGGGAGAGAACCTCCATCTCCTGGCAGCCAGCAGTGGCATTGGGACCTAAAAGGAGGGTGCTGTCCCTTATCAGGGTCTGTCCACCCTGTCCATCAGGGAACCTCTCTGTGTCCTGGAAGCTGGGGACTCCTGCATTACATGGAAGCCCTATGTAGAAAATTCCTATAATGGGTGATAAATTAAAAAATCTAAGAGTTGTCTACGTTGCATTTGTTTATTTCATGCCTGTAGTTGCTGAGTTTAGTCCTGGATTCCAGCCCTGACACAGTAGCAGGAACTCATGAACCTTCCTGCCACAAACAGTGGTCGCCATGGGGGCTATACAGAATCTCTGTGTGTAAGCATGGAAGGTTTTCTATTGCTGGAGATCAAATGTCAGACAGCATCGTGGCTTTCTCCCTGAGGACGTTTTCTAAGTGGGACTCAAGGACATGGAGCCTGGATCCAAAGTCCATCTCCAGGTAGAGGAAACAAAAGGTGCTGCTGCTCATGGAGGTGGTGACGTGGCAGGGCACGGGCCAGAGGGGAGACAGCTGTGCAGGGAGCTCCAGCCGTCCACAGAGGGGTTCTCTCGAATCTGTCCAAATGTTTAGCTGTGTAAGCACTGGGGCGTCTTGCAGGAAGACGCAGTCAGCAGACAGATTGGCTCTGCAGAGCGTTGGCTTTGTGCTTGTTCCGTTGCCTCTGGGCGAGGCAGCCTTGCTCTTAAAGTAAGCTTTTTTGGGGTGTCGGCTCAGCTAGATGATGTGGCCAGGCATCCACTCTAGCCTGTGTCAATTCACCGTGTCCTTGCACTTTGGACCCTTGGACTGTCTCTTGGGTAATTTGCCCATAAATTCATTAATGTAAAATGAAATGAATGAATGTATTGAAACTTTTTAATTTTCAAACTATAAGAAAAAGGAAAAAAACGACTAAATTAATCTATATGGAAATGCAAGTGATCTAGTGCTTTGGTGTAGATCCGCAGTGTCCCCCAGAAGCCTCATGGATGTTGTGTGCTGTTGGGAGGCGGGGCCTGGCTGGAAGGGGTGGATGCTTAGGGCTTGACCTGGAGGGGCGTGTGCTGGTTCTGCCCATCCTCCTGCACTCGACTGTGCTCTGCCGTGCCACGAGGAGCTTTTTCTCTGGCTCTCGGTGGTTCCACCATCTACGATAGCTTGCCCATGAATGGACTGTGTGTGGCCCTCTGAAACTGTGAGTTAAAATCTTTTTTCCCTAAAGTTGTGGGTGTTGAGTATCCTATCTCAGCAATGAGAAAGTAACTAAACCATCCAGAATTACCAGTGCAAGTGGGAAAACTGACAGACTTGGAGTCCACTATATGATCTCACGGAGTATTAAAAAGACACTATTTTTTCATATTAAGGCAGTATTGTATTAGTGAAAGGCTAGACTAATAGATGAACATAGGAGAATAACTCCATAAATAGGTCACACATAGTCACAGTATTTTCTGACACAGGTACAAAGATAATTTCATGTTGAAAACGGTGTAAGACTAATTGCATATCCACATGCAAAACGGTGACCGTGAGCTTTACCAAAATTGAGTCAATATGATTCAGTGTAAAAGCCTAAATTATAAGGCTTTTAGAAGAAAATATGAGACCACATCTTTATGGTCTTAGAGAAATATTTCTTGTGATATAGCAAGTAATGAATTTAGAGGTAGATAGGTGCGCTAGGTCAAAATGAAAAGTCCTGCTTATGAAAAGACAGCAGTAAGAAAACGAATAGACTAAATGCAGCCTGCGAAACACTCCAGGCAGCGTAAATGTCTAACAAAGTGCTCGCATCCAGAATACGCACAGAGGTGCCACAACTCAATATAAAATAATCCTATTAAAAGACCAGATAAAAGACTTGCATAGACACTTGAAACACGAGGATAAATAAATGGCTTCCAGGAACATAAAAAGATGCTCAGCATTCGTGTCAGGTTTCTGTTACTTTTACAAAATATCTGAGATAATATATAGTCAACCTGCAAAGAGGAAAGGCTCATTTTGGCTCACAGTTTTGGAGATTTCAGTCCATGACTGAGTGACCCATGGCTTTGGGCCAGTGGCAGCACTGCGTATCATGTTGAAGTGTCTTGTGAAAGAAATGGGACAAGGGGAGAGAGGAAGAGACTCGTGTCCCTAGAATCCCTTTGGAGAGCCAGCCCCCAAGACCTAAAGCCTTCCACTAGGCTCCACCTTTTAAAGATTCCCACCATCTTCCAGTAGCGCCAAGCCGACAACCAAGACTTTAACACATGGGCCTTTGAGGACACTCAAGATCTAAATTATAGTAGCATCATTAATTAGCAGGACACACAATTTAAAAACACAATAAGATACTACTGTACATCCACTACAGTCACTTTGCAAAAGAACATTTTTGGGGTTTCTTGAAAATTAAACACACATATACTATATGACTCAGCTGTCTTTTTTTTTTTTTTTTTTCTTGAGACAAGGCCTCACTTTGTAGTCCAGGCTAGTCCTGAACTCACTATGTAGCTCATGCTGGCTTTGAACACATAATCCTCCTGCTTCAGCCTCCCGAGCGCTGGGATTTTAGGCGTACACCACCACACTCAGTTTATGTGGTGCTGGGGAATGGACCAGAGCCTGAGCTTGCTGAGCTGGCTGTTGAGCTGTGTCCCAGCCCCGGCTGTTTCTGTCCTTCCAACTTACTCAGAGAAATGAAAGTATACACAACGCAAGTGTTCTGAGAAGCAAGGTTCTTAATAAACTCCAACTGGAAACAGTCCAGATGTGCATCATTAGGTGAAGGTATAAAAATTATATTACTTCAGTGTAAAAAGGAACAAGCTATCTACACATCCACATAGATGCATGTTAAAATCACTGTGGTAAATGAAAGAAAAGAAGCAAAAAGGGCGCCCGGTGTCTTATTCTATTCATGTATGATTCCAGAAATCTCAAGCTAATGTACAGTGGCAGAAAAGAGGTGACTATTTGCCTGGGGACAGAAGTCCCTGCCTCCTCCCTCACACGGACTCCACGGACGTCAGAGTTGTGCTCTGGATCACTCCGCCACGTACCATTGTGTGATTCTTGAACAAGTGATGACAGTAAGTGGAACGTCTGTGCTAAAAGCTTCCGGAAGGCACAGGTGCCTGCATTCCCACTGCAGAATAGCCGGAGCCTCAGGGGTGGCTGTGGTAGACGTTAATGAGATCACATGTGAAAAGATAATTGTGAGTGTAAGGGCTGATAGAAATTTAATTTATTCCTATTGTTTGATATTAAGAGCCAGACGGAGGCCATGGCATTGCAATTTCACAGCTCCGTAGTGAGGGCAGCCATGGGTTTATGTCAAAATTGGCTTTGAAGTCATGTGCACGCACGCATACATACACGCGCGCACACACACACACTCCACTCAGGTTCCACAGATACTGGTCTGGGGCCTGGGACAGGCCCTGAGATCTTTTCCTAATGCCACTCATGACTCAGATGCCCCTTTTAGGCTAGGAATGAAATCCTGAGAGATCAGGTAGATGGGTCCCCGCTACAATCAATGGGTACAGGCGTCTCATTTCTGCTAAACTACCTTTTCATAGCATTTTGCTTGCCTAGGGCAGTCTCGATCAATGCTAGTGGTATTGAGATAATTACTAATAGTGCCTTCTTCAACTCTTAGGTGAAGAATTTTTTTTCAGTACTAGGAATTTAACTCAGTGTCTTCATACTGAGCTACATCCTTTTTTTTTGTTTTTATAACCTTTTACTTCTGAAATAGGATTTTGCTAAGTCACTAAGTTGCCCAGGTTAGACTCAAATCCTTCTGCCTCAGCCTCCCAGAGTGCTGGGTTTACAGGCATGTACCACCTTGGCCTATTCAGGTTTGTTATCATCAAGCTTTGTTTCTTTAATTCTTCAGAATGTCATGGGCTGGATGACAAATTAACACTGAATTAGCGTATACTGATTAGGATCTGCAAAGCTGGAATCATTTCCATTTTAAAGAAGAGGAAATCACCTATGGTTTGGGCTATCACACTGCTGTACTGCTGGGAGATCAAAGCTATAAGTAGAATACAACCTAGTACTTGCTCTGCGGTCACTGTGTGCCCAGGATTTCTAAATGCCGTTCATCTATTAGCTCACTTAATTTTCTAAAAGTGCGAGGCAGGTGTTAATGCCTTACTGCTAATACTGCAACCAGTCACAAGGGGTACCGGCTCAAGGCCATGCAACAAGGTGGGAAAGTGGATTTGAACCGTGGCACCCGTGAACTTTCTTCCTGTACCTCTGGTTCTTTTCGGGGCGGCACATTCTCTGTGTTCAGAGACCTTTGGCAAGTCCAGCTAGCGAAGGAAGGAGGTTCCCTATTGTGCTCCCCCCTGCTCCCTCCACCCCTGCCTGCCCCCCACTCCATGCAAAACCCCTATGGGGATTGCTGCTGCCTTATTTGTACTCGGCTACTGTTCATCCAGCCTCTTGCCTGGGTTTGTACCAAAGCCATTTCCCCACAGCCTTCCTCAGGGTGGGGCAGAACTGGCCCCAGAAGCTGGCCATCTATAGCAGGAACCTTCTGTTATTTGTATGCTGCCTTCTGGTTTGCTCTTCCCTACAGCACAACAGATGACAAAGGGGCAGGTGGCCCTTCCTCCAGTTCACGGTGGCCCTAGGTGGGAAAAAGGAGCACAATTCAAGTTTTCTTTGACTTCTGGCTCAGTTTTAATGGAATGTAAGAGCTATGCCAGAACCTGGTAAAAATAGAAACTGCCCAGTGTGCAGGCTCCTGTCCAGATGGTCCATGGGAACCCAGATAGCAACTCATCACCACGACTGGTCGCCTCCCCTCATTCGTGTCAGGTTTTACCAGGAGCGTTAAGGAAATGGTTGGGTGTCGGGCAGTGCCTCTGACCCTGCAGGAGAAGCCCAGGCTGTTCGCTCAGGTCTCTACCCTGGCTTCGCAGAGTGTTCAGTCGTTACATAAAGTTGCCACATGCCTTGAAGGGCAAAACAGAGAGCAAGCACAGTGGCCCTGGTGAGAAGTGGCCCAAGGGAAAGTCTTGGAAAAGGGGAAGAACCGGCTATGACTCTTCAGAAAGGGCAAGTGATGTTCTAGACGGTGCCCGAGAGAACTAAAGCAAGGAACAGGGAAGTGACCACTGCTCCAGATCACCACAGTGGCTGAGGAACACACGAGACACATTTCCCTTTTCTGAGACACAATACCTAACACCTGTCACTTGGAGGAGAGGTTTAATGTAGCTCACAGTTTCAGAGGATACAGTGCATGGCTGACTGGTCCCAAGAGAGAAGCATCACGGCGAAGAATGCGATGGCGCCAAGCTTCTCAGTTCACGGCACGTGGGACGCAAAGGTTGGAAAGAATGCCAGCGAGAGATATATCCGCCCAAGGCATGCCTCTGTTGGCCCACCTCCAACTGGGCCCCACCTTTTCATAGCACGTTTAGCTAGGAATCTCAGAGGATTAATCTAGTGTTAAGTATAATGCTTCCATGCGCCAGTTGTGTCCCCAGGAGTCTCCTAATCCGGTTAAGTTGACAGTTAGCTTAACTGTCTCAGGAGGGAGCCAGGAGGGCCTGTGAGACAGGAGAGGAAATGAATGAGAGGGAGGGGCCGGGGCTTGGCTGACCAGTGAAGGGTGTGCCCCTTGACTAAGACCCGCATGGCTTGACTTTGGCTTTGCTAAGACTGCCAAACCCATGCTGGGGAGAAGGCCGCAGAGATGAGTGTGTTCCCTGAGTGAGCTTTCTGGGATGCCGTAGAGCCTTGATCCTTCAGGGTTCTGTTACCAGGTAGAGTTAACAGAAGGGACAGCCTTGGGATGCTGTCACAACAAGTACAATATGGAATTAAAAACATTCTGTGGCCATTTGAATTAAAAATTATTATAGAAAAAAACCATTGCCTGTAATCCCCCCGCTTCGAACACACTTATCCCACCGTTCTTGCCACTCTTTGAAGTGGATCTGGAAGGTCTCACGCAGGAGTGGGGTTTTTTTTGTGACACTTTGATGTCCTGAGTAAATTTAAAATGTTTACAGCAACTGGAAACCTCATCCACCTTCTTTACTGAATTTGACACTATGCAATTTTCACCTCTTCTCCAAAGTCAAAATGACCATGAAAAGTGAACGTCTGAAGTAATTCAGGACATAGAGGCAGCGGACAATGCAGCTAAAGACTCTTGTGAAAGACAAGTTCCAGAGCTGCTTCAGAACGTGGCAAGAACGAAAAAGTCTGGGGTGAGGGTGGGTGGGCATTTTGAGGGGGACTAATGGCACCGCATCTTTTACTGTAATAATTTTAAAAAATGTGTGCATTCACTTGATTTTCTGATCATACCTCATAATTATCTCCCTTTGTATGAGTCATGAGCCTAACCCCTTGCCACTAAGCCTCGTCCCCTAAGAGGAACCAGCAGGGCCCAGCCACCCACTCTCCAAGTCTCCCCTTCCGTATCTGTGCAATGGGACGATCAGCCATTTGCTGGTGTCCCCCAGAGCCTCATGTACCTGTGGTTGCACTGTACTGTTGGGAGGCGGGACCTGGCCAGAAGGGGCGGATACTTGGGGCTTGACCTGGAGGGGTGTTGCTGGCCCCGCCCTTCCTCCCAGACTGGTCTCAGTTCTGCTGCGCTGCTATAAGGACTTCGGTCTCCTGAGCACCGGCTCTGGCTCTGGTTCTAGTTGCAGACCCTCCAAGTGATTCTACCATTTTCCAGCCGCTGACCTGTGAATGGACTGTGACTTTCTGAAACTGTGAGCTAAAATAACTCTTTCCTTCCTAAAGTTGTAGATGTCGGGAACTGAGTCACAGCGACGAGAAAGTAACTAAGACTGAAATAATGCAGGTGCAAGAATGAAGGAGGGGGGACTAAGCATGCGGGTGGCAAACATATGAATTACAGAAATCGGAGTAATATGAATAATTGGTATCTCCTAGTTGGAAAGCATGAGGTCATTTTGCAGCTTTCTGACTTGACTGGAGGGTCTCCTGCCACCCTCCCACCTTCCTTCATGAATTTTTACTAGCTATAGTAAATGTCACCTGTCTGAGAAGCTATTCTGGAAGGCCATACCGTATTACTAATCTCACTGTGTGCCTCTCTTAGTGAACAGTGAGGCTTTCACAAGAGGGACCATGGCTTGGTCAGGTCTGGGTCTCCCACAGCAACGGGACCAGCGAAGTGTTTCCCTTGGTGAGAATGCGGCAGGGCCGTGCGGAAGAACACACTCAGACTCTTAGGAAGACAGGGGTTGCCGAGGCCTGAGTCGGTCACAGACACACCAAAGGGCCACGGCCCGTCTGCACTGTTCCTCACATGTAAATTCTGGCACTTTCTTTCTTCCTAAGCTCTGAGCCTCCCCAAAGGGCTAATTCTCCCCACCATCGCTTCTTCCTCCTCTTAGAACCGCCCTTCTCTAGACCCTGACTTCAGACTCATAATTGTGCACCTTGCACTTTCTTATTTTTCTTAATTCATACAGGCACACTTTGTAAATTCATACTCTGTAGACTGATACATGCTAATACGTTTACGTGGTTCAAAAATTTAGAGCGATCTGTATCCTATGCCTGGAACTCCAGTACTTGACCGAAGCGAAAGACGGCAGGTCTGGACTCCAGCCTGGGAAACTTGCTGAAGTCCAGCTTCAACAAGACAGAACAAGCACAAGGGGCTGGGATGGAGCCCAGCACGCCTGCGTCCCATCTCCAGGGCTTAACAGGAAAACCGAGAGCAGCCAGGTGTGCTCTGATATGCTACAGGCCGTTGCTCCATAGCCCCTGACTGATGTTCTCACAGCCTGTTCGCCCGGTACCACCACCTAGGAAGCTCTGGAAGGACCTCTCCCCGGTGCCATGGCTCTGGGGTTGCTTTTCTGCCATCAGGTCATCCTGCTGCCTAATGGGGAAAGTGTATGTTGCAGCTTGTAATCAGAGCTGCTGATATTTCTCCAGGGATATGTGAGCAGGGACCTGCCTGGGTCACCTTCACCCTCTCATCACCTGCCGTGGTGCACAGGTGGTGCCACATGCTCGGTAAATCACTACTGGACCTGTCCCCGCAACACGGTTCCAGTGGGCGTTTGTGATCTCGTCTCCTACTACTCCCTCCCCCAGCACCATGAACTTCACACTCACGTGGATTTGAACTGTTGTCCAAATATGTCTTCCAGGTTCATGACATGGTTTATGCCATTCTCCCTACCTGGGACACCTTCCCTCCTGCCCCCCACGCCACTCTGGCCACATACTGAACACTCACCCATCCTGGAGGCCCAGCAGCTTGGAGAAGTGCCATGTGCCTACCCTAAACCACAGAGGCCTGAAAGAAAGGAACTTCCCCAGTAGGGAACACGCAGCCAGCGTCTTCAGACCTCGGCTTCCGTGAGCCTGGACACAGACACGCAGAGAGCAAGCACCACACTCTACCTCCAGGGAGCCATATCGATCTACCCCAGGAGGGCAGAGGACACTTGCTTCACAACTTGATTGTGGACTAGAGAGGAGCCAACGGAATAACAGAGCTGGTATCACTTACAAAAGCACACATCGTATATACTTTCAGGAATTGTATGGTACAACTATAATCAAACAATACATGTTATTGAGCTCCTAATGTCTATTATACATAGGCTGTGTGCTATAAATGAATGGGGAGGTGGAGAGAGAGCACGGCCACTGATTTTGTCTCAATAAGTGCAAAACAGTGTCATCTGTTCACAGAGAGACGACAGGGTGAGAGTCCTGGACAGGGGTGACCTCTCCAAATGGCTCCTTGAGTAAGTTTGGCAAAGTCCCTTGGGAATCTGGGACATAGGCTTCCTAGCCAGTGGAACGCCTTCTTGGACTTACACTCCGTGTTCTGCCTCTGCTTGCGGCTTTTCTCTCAGTGGCGGGACTGTGGCTCCAGAGGAAGATCTGCCCTGGCAAACGGCTGCTTGGCCTTCAGCCCTTCCCTTCGTGGACTTCCGCTGGTTTGCTAAGTCTTTCTCCATTACTATTAACACTTTAATAAGTGCAGAGGTCAAGTCAAAACATTAGGGTCCTGGCCAGTGGTCGTCATCGCATGGACCGAAGTGATTTTCACCAAAGGGTCATCACCCCAGTGCCAGCAATTCAGGCAAAGTTCATCTGAGATTAATTTCATGCTGCATTTCTGAATTCCCACTGCTGTCTCCACTGCACGTAATCATGATTGCGAGGTTTTTCCTTGCTCTGTCCAAAGAGGTGGTGACAGGCAACATGCCCAGCACAGCTGCTCTGGCTCACTGGGGAGAGATGCTTGAGTGCATCTTGAAGGAAGCCATCTGCTTGGCTCTCCTGGCCCGAGCTGCAGAAGGGAGCGTAGGGGAGCCTCCAAGATGCTCCGTGAGAGGTAACTGCTGACTTATGGAATGATCTGGCTTAACTTGAATGAGAAGGAAAGCTCTGACTACTGTCCCACTACTCTGTCACTCTGGTGAGGTAGCTCTGCCATGTCTAGCTTAAAATACACCTGTAACCCAGCAGTCTGAGAGGCGGAGGCAGGAGAATTGCCAATTTGAGCCCAGCCTGAGCAGTACAGGGACTTAGAGAAACCTTGTCTCAAAATTTAAAAAATGAAAACCAAGGTTGGGGATGTAGCTTAGTATAAAGGACCTGGGGACACCATTCGCCAAAATGCTCAGTGATTTTTGCTTTTAGAAAGTTAACTAGTCATTAGTGAGATGGCATAGAGATTCTAAAAGAGACCAGCCCAACCTCCAACCCCAACAGCCCCTCTTGTCAAATTATATATGGCCAACACATCTTTGTTTCTTGGATGGTAGAGGTTGCATATATATATGTATTTGTTTTGAGACAGGGTCTTGCTCTGAAGGCTGATTGTTATGGGTATCTTGGCTCACCATGAGTTTATGGGTGCCTCCTGAGGGAGGCAGAGGAGAAGGAAGGCTGGATCCTGCTTCTAGGGGCTCACCCTTGGACCTTCTAGAGATAAATTGGTCCTTACACTATTCTGTCTTCCGTCACTACCACTAAACATGGGTCCACTCAGAGGCCGCTTTTAAAGTCTTTCTCAGTCCCTTGGTGCAAGTAGTAGAGATCTGCTCTCAGCTGTCTTCTTTCTTCTTTCTTTCCTTCCTTCCTCTCTCTCCCTCTCTCTTCCTTTTTCTCTCTTCCTGTCTCTCTCTTTCCCTTTTTTGAAGTACTAGGGAAACTAAGTTCTTCACACTAAGCTATATCCATCCCCAGCCCAATACTGCAAAAAAAGGAGAGAGAAGAGAGAGGGATGGAAGGAAGAAGGGGGAGAGAGAGAGAGAGAGAGAGAGAGAGAGAGAGAGAGAGAGATTGCGATTTGATTTTGAGTCAGTCTCATCAAGTCTTTAAGTTGCCTAGGCTGGGCTTGAACTTGGCAATCCTCCTATCTCAGCCTTCCAGAGTGCTGGGATTACAGGTCTGTGCCACTAGGCCAGGCTCTATTTTTAAAATATTGAGATGTAGTTTGAGATTTCTAAAGTGTCCAAATCTTTCACATCCCGCTCAGTAGTTTTATGCGTTACATATACACAGAAAATGGGTAACTAGGTCAAGATATAGGACACTGCCAGCGTCCCGTCATCCTCTGCCCAGACAAAACTTCTTACAGATGTCGGCGGGTGCCTGTTGCGGCCTCTCACGCAGCAGCTGAGTCCCTTCAGCTCCTGAGCTTCGTATACAGGAGTCACGCGCTGCGATGCCTTCACGCCCACCCTGCTCATGGCCATCACGTCTGCGTCCGGTTGCCAGCTGCACCTGCGCTTTCCCTTCTGCTCTCCCTCCCACTGTTGAACTATAACTCTGTTTATCTAACGTTCAACCGACGGCGGACATTTGTGTTTCCTGTTGTGGGGGTATTATGGATAATGCAATCAGGAATATTATTATAAACCTATCTTGGGGAGACATAAGTTTTTTTTAAATTAAACCCCACATGTCTTCTGTGACACGCTGGACATATCTTACACATTTTCTGTTTGGAAGAAGTCAGTGTGATCTATTGCGATAGGAGGCTAAGGAAAGTGGACTCTGATGCGATGAATCCCATGTGAAATCGTGCCTTGTCCATCCTGACGTTTTCAGTCCCTTTTTCTCCATACCTGCTGCCACTTCTAGTAGCAGTAGCTTCTCCTTGCCTGCTTTCCTTTCTGAGGCTTTCTCCGTCTTTGTTCCATACCCCTCTAAGCATCTACTCAGAAGAAATTATAATCAAATATAACAATGTTATGAATTTAGTGGTGAAACATGCATATTTGGGGAAGTGAAAGGATCTTTCTTTTTCTTTCTTTGTTTCTTTCTCTCTTTCCTTCCTTCTTCTTTTTGGTGATATTGGATGCTGACTGTAGAACCTGTGCACTCAGCTACATCCCCAGTCATTTTTTTTTTTTTTTTTTTTTTTTTTTTTTTTTTTTTTTACATTTTATTTGGTGTCAGGATCTCAGTGAGTTGCCCACAACAGGCTCCAACTTGTGAGCCTCCTTCTTCAGCCTCCCAGAATGTGGGATCTATTTTTGATGGAGAAATTTTAGAAGCTAGTAAGATTTGGGAAGAGTTTGTTAATGAGAAGACCTTTTCAGCACCAGAAAATTACACAATAAACATCCTACTTATTAAGCCTACCCTTTGAGCTTTCAAAAAGGGAGCTGCCCTTCTACAGTACGTCTAATTTTTCGAGATCCTGATGTCATAGCGTTGTATCTACAATTCCCAAGGCTCCACTGTCGCCTTTTTGCGATCGTTTTTAGCATTGGTTGCAACCACCCCTTTTCATCAGCTGCCATCAGCAGGGCAGGCCGAAAGAAAGAGAGAAAAGTTTTTAAGTTAGAGTTCCAGGCAGTAAAAGCTATTTAGTGGCTCTAATAAAAACCTCATAAATACAAGGTATGACCACAAAATGTGATGATGTTTAAATTAGAAAATTATTATAATAAAAGACACAATGCCATTAATTCCCTCCAACTATTCTCTCTCATGTCATGCATGGATCCCACTGGACATTCCTGCCACTTTATGAAGCATTTCCGGAGTCCTCTGTCATGACTGTCTTCAGTTATACTGTCACGGCTGTCCTGGTCTCTTCAATCAGTGAAAAATGTTTACCTTTCATGGTTATTTTGACTTTGGAAGTGAGCTGGAAGTTCATGGTGCCGGGTTCTGTGAATACGGTGGGTGGGGACACACCATGGTGTCGTCATGGTCCTGCATGCATACTGGGATGGCACTCCACAGCAGCGTTTGCCAGAGACACGCATGTACATATTTTAGTCAGACTGTGTAAAGACCACCAAAAAAGAAGACTTTCCGAATGGCCTCAAAGTGGCAAGAATGACGGGATAAGCTTGTTTGAAGTGAGGGGCCATTTCTTAGGGGAGGGGTTAATAATTGGGGTCTTTTTCTGTAATACATTGTTAGAAAATTTAAACATGTCCTACATTCTCAGATCACACCTTGTAGTGGATTCCTTCTGTTACATCCACGGTAGGCAACCTAACCTAAGTTATCAAAGAAGCAGGGAAGATTATTTTCAGTGACGTTTTAGGACCAGACTCCTGAAGCAAGATAGAAGAAGGCCAGACAAGTCGTTCGCCTTCTTTGGTCTTCCTTTCCCAACATACTCCCCAAACCTTTTGCCTCATTGAGCTGTTGCCTTACAATGAAGTAAATTAATGAAGCTCTCACTTGAAAGAACATGTGTGGCTAAAAGGAAATGTAACCAATCTCAGATTTATTCATCCATGCTACCAACCATCCATCCGGCCACCCATCTTCGAATTCATTCATCCATTTTACCAACCACTCACCCAGTTACTCATCCTTGAATTCACCCATCCGTCCTATCAACCACACATACCTCAGCTACTTGGCTTGGATCTCAGGCCAGTATCTCACTGGGACATGTACTCGGCGCTTGGTCTTCCAGTGGTATAGACCTCACACAAGCCACAGAGCCAGCTCATTTTTGTCAAGATAGCGAAGTTATCTTACTGGAAAGTAATCCACATATTGCTCTAACAAATAGGCATTCTTTTCTTCTTTTATTAATTTTATATTGTTATAAAAGGTTTTCAGCCACTAGGAAGATAAGGCATTGAAAGCAAAGGCAGCTTCATCAGTAAAGGTCTTCAAAGATTGAACTCAAAACCTCGGAAATAGGATGCAGGTGAGAGCTGAAATTTTTCTGACTTGAAGCAGGAGAAAGACTACTTCCCACGTGACAGGGTCCCCAAAAGCCAATTAAGAGATCCTTCAGATTTGAGTCCACAGATGTGCTTTGTTTGGCCAGTGCAATATTTTTAAAACAATGAATTACTTGTCAAAATTTGAAAGTTGGACTTGTTTCACATAAAATTGGAATCTGGCTTATCCTAAAAAAAGAGGGCACTAAATAATTTTTATGATTATTTTTCTTAGGTTTAGAAGAGTGTTTCTTAGAGATTACTATCTCCAGTGTGAAAAACAACCTTCTTTTGATCAAATGATTCTATTTAGCTTTAGTGGATTTTTCCCCCATTAAGTAATTTAGATTTAATATGTCTTTAAAAAACCCACTAAGGACTCTGTTTATAATTTTCTTTCTCTCCATCCATTCATTTATTCATTGACTCTTCCATTTAAACCAATGTGTAGACTTGTGTGGGACAATTGCTGATAGTAGCTGTCTCCTGGCTGGGGGGATTTTAGAGACCCTTTAACTTTATTCATTTATTTTTTTGAGTTGCTTGAATTTTTAGAATTCAACACATGTAATTTTTATGTAGCGCACAGTCCTTGTCATTTAAAGTATCTATTCTTTTATCTCTTGACTGAACTTTTAACAGATGTGATGAAGTGCTATCGAATTTGTTGGTGAATTTCATTTTTCAGACTAAGCAAAGTTTTAAAATTTGAACTTTTCTATTGGACAGTGTTCTTCCTTGATATCATCCCCTCTGTATTAGCATTTTAAAAAACAATTTAGAAAGACATCTGTTTTATCCCCTTTGTTGGCCAAAATGCCAGAAGTTTCCACTAGAAAATCCTCACTAAGGCATACGTCCTGGATTAAATTCTGTGGTAAAAGATAATAATATAATACTCTTACCAAGATCTTTAAAGATCACAGTTAGAAGCTTGTTTTGGGAAACAGGGCAGTCTAAAATATTGAAATAAAATCTAAATCCTGAAAAACACCTGGATGTAGTGGGTAAACCTTGACAAGCTCCCTTTTAAATGCATGGTTAAAATGGAAAGACAAAAAAAATTCCTCTAAGGCCCAACAAAGTAACTGTAAGCCTAAGTATCAATGTGACCCCGGCCCACGCTGCCTTGTGGGCATTTGTCAATCTTGACAAACAGGAGATTTGCGTTTTATAAACCGCACTGTGGTAAAACAGTGAGACCTTGGGCTTTCCAGAATGTTGGGAGGATAAGAACTGAGATCCTGTCATATAGCTTCCAGGCTGGATGCTCAAAGGGTGTAGTTGTCAGGGAAGGAGCAGATGGCCTCTTCCACCTCAGCCTGGATACTGTTATGGCAAGAGAAAAGTCCCTGCTGAGAAGTGAACACCAGCAACAAATAGAACACATCAATCTTGCAGGATGCAGCCAAAGCAGCACTAGGAAATTTATAGCCGTCAACATCTGATAAGAACGGAAGGAAGCTGGGAGCAAATGAGAAAAGTATCTGTACCTGTTCCCAATAAAACAGAGACCAGCGTGAGGATTAAGTGCTAGTGTTTTACTTAAAATGCCCACGCCTGGGGCAGAAGGAAGGGGACATGAGGCAGGGAAGGCGGAGACGCAAGGAAAGGCGATGCCTTGGTGGGCCTGTTGTTGCTTCATGGTAAACCCTGACACCTTGGTAGGGGCACCCGTTCACCCAACTCCCCCGTCCTTCCACAAATGTTAGACAGAAAATCCATGCCTTCCAACAGCACTCAGAGAACTCTACACCTGCTTTTGTAGGCCAAGAGGTTGGGGACCCAGGAAAGACATGAACCCCAACTGGCTTTGTGGCTCCTATGTTCTCTATGGAAGAAGAACCTTAAGCTGGTGTGGGAAAGGCCACCAACCCTGTCACCCTTAAGGAAGTAGGAAAGGCACAGAGAATCAGGAAGAAAATGGGGGAGAAAATCTCTCATTTTCTGAGGGGAGGCTCCTACTTGCTGGGTTCAGACCTAAAAGCTGGGGATAAGGTGGTGGCACTGAGATGATGCTTTTTTGAGACCCAAGGACACAGTGTCTGCCAGAGACACAGGCCTAATCAGGAGACCAGAGAATCCATGTCCTGCCGCCCTGGTGCTGGCCAACAAATGTTGAGTACCACCATGACCTTTGTGCTGATATAACAGAATATCTGACGCTGGACAATTTATAACAGGGATTTATCTTTTAGTACCTGTGAATCTTGGGAACCCCAAGGTCAAGGGGTCTCTGTCTGGGAAAGGCCTTCCTGCTGTGTTATCTTATGGATGCATGGAGGCAGATGGCAGGAGAGCATGAGGACAAAAGCTGGATGTCCCAGCCTCCAGTGCTTGTGTGACTGCATTAATCCTCTCACAGGGGTGGACCTGTCATGGCCTAAGCACCTCCTGGATAGGTCCTGCCTCCCTCGAGAAATTCGAATTAGAAAAACATCACAACATTATAGAGCCAATACACAACAAGAAGCCAAGCAGCCTGATTTGAGAATGGGAAAAAGCCTTAGCAAACACTTTCCTATGAATAGGCGGAAAGTAAGTTGCATTTCCACCCACAATCTAAATATCTAAAGAGAAAAATAAAAGATAGGTGGTAGGAAGCAGGGAGGTGGACTTTGTGGAGACGGGAAGGGGACCCAGGCATGGGGGAAGACGGGAAGAAAAGGAGAAATGGTGGGAAGCGATGTGTTCATGCACCAGGTCCTGAGACGAATGTGGTTACCATGTACCACAAACACATACCAATAAAACAACGATTATGAGAAAAAAGAAATCTTGGTGTGATAAAGCTTGTGAAGAACAACTTGCATTATTTGGAACAGCTCAGCAACAGGAAACAGCACAAATGCTCACTGCCTGTCAAGCAGGCAAGTAAGCTGGGCTGTCTTGCTACAGCGGGTGAGGCTGTGGACCAGGAAAAGGTCTCGTTCGTTGCGGGCAGGACTGAGAACGGGTCCGCCATTTTGGAAGGAGGTTCAGTGATTTCTTACAAGAACAACAACTCATCCTATGCCAGCTGGCTCCTTGTTACTTAACCAGAGGAACTGGAACTCACATTTGCCCAAAAACCTGGACACGGTCGTATATAGCAGCCTGATTCATGACCGCCCAAACCTGGATGCCAAGGGAATGCCCTGTTGTAGGTGAAAGGACACGAGAGAATCAGTGATGGGTTCAGGGGAAGTTATTGGTGTGACACGAAATGAGCTAGAAGGCTCTGAGAGAGACAGAGCAATCTTGCATGCACGCTGCTAGTGAAAGAAGCCCACTTCAGAAGGCCACATCAGTCATGGCGCCCGCTGTCGGACACTCTGGAAAAGGCAACACTGAGAAGGCAGCACGAAGGCAAATGGCTGCCTGGTGGTTAGTGGGATTGGAAGAATAAGCGGTTGGAATGCAGAGGATGTTTAGGGCAGCGACATGTCAACACCGATGAGGTGTCCAACACCAATCTGCAAACCAGTGTAAACCAGGGATGTGAGTGGCAATGACATCTCAGTGTGGGCTCTGCAACTGTAACACGTGGGCCGCTGTGGCAGGCGTCCACGGTTGTGGGAAAGGTGTGTGTGTATGAGGTGGGAGGTCTCTCTACTTTTTATACAATTTTTTTAAGGACCTAAAATTGCTCATAAAATAAAATCTATTAAAAAGACCAAAATTTATTATAAAAGAATCTGGTGTTATATTGGCTCAGAAATAGCAAAATCAGACCAACAGGAAAGAATGGAAAACGTGTGAACAGTTCCATCTATACATATATATGGCGCCTCATGTACAACTGAGGTTTTATTACAGATGAATGGGGGCGGGTAGGGGTGATGCTCCAGTAAATTTTGCTGATGCAACTTTTTATCTAAATAGGAAAAAACGTAAATTGGATTTCAACTGCGTACACAAAAATCAATTCCTGATAAATTGCATAACTTCCTTCATATTAATGTACTACTGATTCGTGCATCGATGGAGTCCAAATGTATTATGTGAAAGGAGAGAAGCAAGACTCACAATGCTCTGTGATATGTGGCGCTATGTGTATGCCATTCTTACAGTGCCTGACAGCAGGCAAAGACAGCCAGGCCTGGACAGCGAGGAGAGGACCGGCTACAGATGAATGTGAAAAAACTCCTGGGGCAGTGGAACTTTCGTGTCTTGATTTTGGTGGTTGTCACATGACTGCGTGTATTTGTCAAATGTGTGAAACTGAATAGCAAAAAGAATAATTTTACTGTACATTAAGCCTCCACAAAACTCCTAAAGAGAACTGGTTATTACAGAAGTGCTAAGCACAATCGACTTCTTACCATGTGCCAAGCACTGTGGTGGATTTCTATGTGTGTCCTTTCAGTTAGCGTTTCATAACTGTCTTATAAAATAAGGGCTATTAATATTTAAGGGAACGAGGTGAGGGGGGACAACAATCCATTCACTCATCTCTCTTTCTCGCTCTGTTTTCTGTCTTTCGACAGGTTCTGCTCTCTAGTTCAGGTAGTTTGGGCTGCTCCTGAACTCAGTGGTAGCCCAGGCTGGCCCCGAACTCATAGCAATTCTCCTGCCTCAGCCTCCTGAGTGCTAGAATTATCGGCATGTGCCACTACCGTCAGCTTTCATCCCTTTTTTTAAATTCAGTGAAATCGTTTAAGTGTTTTAAAAAAGCTTCTCAGTGGGATCAGGGGTGTCATCAGTAAGTCTGTGAGAGGGGCAACTGACCACAGCAGAATCGTGGCTCTGACACCACACCAAGAGAGGGGCGATGGGGTCCCCAGGACAGCCAGACTGTGAGGACCCTAGGAGTTTGGCAGGGAGGCCCCATCGTCTTTTCCATGGGAGCAACAGCAAGAATGGAGTCACTGTGAGGGTTGGAAGAGCCAGCTTCTCTTGGCCCACTCTCCCTCACGGCAACAGAGTGTGCTGAGAGAGACACCCCCTCTGCCTGTGGTTCCTTCCTTGGGATCGGTGAGATGCGCCAATCAGCTGGCTTTGTCCAGCAGGCAGGATACCACCCAACAGACCTACTTCTTTCTCATCTTTCCCCGAACACTGAGGGTCCAGTACAAATGAGACCGGAGAGAAGGACCAGCCTCATAGCAGCTAGCATGCAGAACTCAACTTCTGGTCGTAGTTTCTCCTTCTGCCTCTGAGCTCCGCCATCTTTTCCATCGAGGCCTCCCTGAACCCCTAGCGCGTGCCCTCGGCTCCTTCCTCCACGGTGGCAGCCATGCAGGGCCGTGCAGGCATGTGCTTTCCTAGATTGTGCATGGGTGACTGATCGCTGGCTCAGCCCTGCAGGATGGAGTCAAGGCACCCAGGCACTAACAGCACCTCAGGGAAAACAGAGGCTCTCAGGATCTGTTTGAGAAGTCTGGAGGTTTCCATAAAGGATTAACCCAAAGGTGATTACACAGACACACGTTATAATCAAATTAGCAAAAGTCAAAGAATTCTGAAAGCAGGAAGAGAAAGCAGTTTCCGATGTACACGGGAAGTTGCCGAAACTCTGCAGGCCAGGAGAAAGCGGGATGGTGGATTCAGTCATAGGCAAAGATCATCTTCAAAACCGAAAGAGACGGAGAGAGTTTCCCAGGCTCCACACTTGGCTCCTGAGAAATGCTAGGGAAGCTCTTCAGGTTGAAATGGAAATTAACAAGAAGGCGGGTGCAAGTGTCAAATTTCCTAATAAGGGCAAGTACATAGTCAAGTAAGCTGGGCATTTGGCTCAGGAAAAAAACCCGGGGTTGTATGCCCACCACCATTACTACACAAAAAGATTTTTTTTTTTTTTAAAAAGGAAGTACAATGTAGTATGCAACATATGGTGACTTTTGTAGTCAGGATAACAAAAGCATGTTTTGGATTTGTACCAAGAAAACCCCCCACGTGAACTACAATTCTTTACAGACATAAACAGGAAAACACACAGAAGAAAAGAATCGGATAAAGGAAGGTGGTGTCAGGAGGCAACCAATGTGGCTGGCCCGTCTCCGAAGGTGGCTTCTCTCTGTGATGAGCGTGCGTGCGACACGCCACATAGTGCCCGCCTCCCACATGGTCGCCTGCTGAGCTCTGGGGATGTCCAGCTCTGAGCGCTGGGTGCCAAGCTTGGGTCGTGCTTCTCACTGCGCTTTGAGTGCCACGTCATAGAAGTCACTTCAGACAAGTCACCCACGGGAAAGGGCCCCGGCAGGAAACACTGGTGAGCCTTGACTTCGGTTTCTCTTAAATGATTAGAAGTGGAGGGATTTCATGTTAGGTTATTCCCTCGGGAGAGGTGTGGCTCCCGCAGAGAAAGAGGATCCTATCTCCATCCTGGAAGTGGGAAGACACGGACTGGCACTGGGAGCACTGGGATAGGATCAGGACTGAATGGTTAAGAATCCCCACCAGGATCATAATTCCATTATTTATACCTGGCATGTGCATGTTTCTGTGACTTCGAGGACTGAGCCCCCCTCTGATGCAACGTATAGTTGGGGAGACGAGAAATCAGAGGTGCAAATAGATAAATAAAACCAACTAACCACCAATAAAAATTCCAAACAAAATTGTGGCTTAATCAAAGCCCCACAGTAAAATTTTTTTAAAAAGGCTGAGGCAGAATTGGAAACAACAGCTTCACACTCTAACCTCATACTATACAGTTCTGAGATCATTTAGGATAGTTTTCCCTGTAGCCGAGCCCAGGGGAGCAGGCCCGTCAGCCCAGAATTTTGGAAGGTGAAGGCAGGAGGACGGCAGGTGTGAGCCCAGCCTGGGCAAACTAGAGATTTAGGAATTTAATGAGACCCCATTTCAAATAAACAGCAATAGCAGCAAAAAATGGTTGGCTGGCAATGTAGCTCAGAGTGAAGACCTTGGGTTCAAACCCTAGTACTGCTGCCACCACCACCACCAAAAAAAAAAAAAAAAAAAAAAAAAAAAAAAAAAAAAAAAAAAAAAAAAAAAAAAAAAAAAAAAAAGAAGAAGAAGAAATAAAAAGGTGACAATATTACCCAGGGCGAGAAGGCTGCGCCTCAGGAGCACTGTCCTCTCTGCCCCTCTGCCCCTTGGCAAACTCTGCACTTGATCCCGACACCTGTCACCAGCGCGCTGGTTTGGATGTGAGAGGAGACAGAAGAAAACCAGAAGCAGTGGGAGCAAGAAACAGGGAAGCTGGAGAGGCTACTTCGTAGACTCCACCTGTTCAGAAAAGACACTTGGTGTCTCAGAGGAGCCAGCACCAGGACAGGGAGGGGAGCAGCGCCAGGGCCTGGCCACACAGCGTACACTGTCAACGGAAACGGAGGGATTGAGGCCGGTTACGGGCCCGGTGCCAGCCCTGTTTTTCTTCTCTGCTGAAAGGTGTGGGCCCCCCCCATCTCTCTGAGAATTATTCTCTCATCCTTGAAAAAAAAGTTGCGACACCTGCATGGTTGGGGTGTGGGGGGTCGATGGCAAGTCTCAGCGGGCGCTGCCAGAACACCGCTGTCCTGGGCGGGAACTTGATGGAACAGAAGATTGATCACTACCGCAGAACCCAGACTCCCCTTTCCAGTCGGTACCCCTGCCATTCCACGAGGTGTCCCTCCTCGTGCTCCCTCCTCGCCACCATGCCAGCTCCCTCAAGCCCTCTAATTAGCTAAATAAAGAGTGCAGACAGGGCCTCTGCGAAAAAATGATTTCTGAGCCAAGTGACGTCCCCGGGGGGTGAGGAGCCCCACATGGCCAATTACCAGAGCATCGTCTTATTTCCTCGGAGCGACTACTATCGGAGACAGTCACTTAAGCACTAATCACAGGAGAGCAGGTAGGAGTCACACGAGATGAGCCCATCCCTTTCTTCCTGGAAGAGAAGGCAGCATGGCTCTGCACCTAAGAGCACTTCCTGGTCACCCACGAAACCAGGCAGCTTCCATTTCTGACTAGACGTCAGGTCCCAGCGGCTTTCACGGTAGTTCTTAAGAACCAGCCAGCCGACCTGTAACGACACGGAGTGGCCACCCTCGCGACAACATCCCCACTCCATCTTGCCAGCATCTGGCACCAGAAGGGCTCTAGGCAGCAGTGCCCACGCACCACAGGGAGACTGTGGACCCTCACACGTTGTCAAAACAAGCTTGGCTGTGCCTTTAGGACCTGGGTCCCTATGTCTGCGTTGGGACAAGGCAGCTCTCTTTTTCAATTTATTGTTACATTGTTTGGAGACAGGGTCTAACTAAGTTGCCCAGGCTGGCCTGGAGCTGGTGATCCTCCTGCCTCAGCCTCTCAATATTGGGATCACAGGTGGGCGCCAGCATGCCCCGCTGAGAGAGGTCATCTTTATGGGGTCTGCTTGGAGCCGCTGGCAGCCATCCCTTCCTACCTCCTGGCTGGCTTTCTTCCTCCCAGCTGTGGCCTTCCCCGGCTTCCCCTCACTTTCCTGGCGCATCACCCTTCTTTCATCTGAATACAAAGGGGGACCTTAGGTTGTTTTGCAGAATAGGGAGGGTGGGAAAGGGAGAGATGGGTCTTCTTCGCTTCGCAATTCTGCCTTCCTTCCTTTCTTGCGAAATGACCACAAGTACTTGCACTGGTCACCCAGGGTCCCTCATCCCTGCCAAGCCATATTTACCCATCAATCATTCTTTTCAGTTTTCTAATCCCTGCTGCTCCTTCCTTAATGCCCAGGCCAGTTGAGTCTCTCAGCTACTTCCACCTTTACGGGGCTCCTGTCACTAAGAACAGATTCAGCTTTAGGTCATAACTTTGTACAAATGACATCTGCCATGCCTGTGGATCAGAATCTTCACGTACTGTACTACACAGGCACAGAGCCGGTTGCCTGTGTGATACCCGCTTATACCAGGAGACCCACTTCTGAGGGCAGCTCGCTGGGGTTTGCAGGAGAGCAAGTGTTTGCTTCTCGAACCCCCCTGGTGTCCCAGGGACAGAGCCGCCCTGGCCACACTGTCCCAGCAGTGCTCCCGTTTTCTCTCTGAGGGGAGAACCAGGTCGCTGCAAGCTGACCCAACAAGGGCGAGCTGGCCGAGCTGGCACCCTCTGTGTGTGACTGCTCAGGGCAAGTTGGCTTCCTGATCTTTCCCCAGAAAGTCTTTCTCCTTTCCCGAGAAAGCAACACAAGGAGCGCCAGAGCAGCCCTCCGGGGCCCAAGCGCGGTCTCTTGGATCTGCTGGGTGGCTGGGTGTTTCTGTCCAGGTGCCACATTTGGGGGTGGGGGAGTTCCTTCTACCTGAGACTCTGCCACCTCCAAAAGCCTTGGACAGACCCCCATCAGGAGGCTGTGGCCAGCCCATGGCTGACTCCCATGGCTTTAATCGTTCTGCCGTCATGAATCCCTTCTGCACTGCAGACTACTAAGAGTTACATCTTACAACTCTGTTGGAGGAAAGATGAATATGTTGTGTAGTAATACATTTTTTAACCCCAAAGTGTATTTTCCCTCTGATTTTAACAAAATTAAGACGTTTCTATAAGGCTTTAAAAGTACCATGGTTGGTACACATGTGTTCCTTGGGCCCATGTGCATCACTTCCTGGTCCGGCCCCGCCCCATGGCCTTGGTGCCAGCATGCTGCCTTGCTCTGCCTGTGAATGTCGACTTCCCTAGTTAGGCAAAGTCTTGGGTTGTTTTGTTTGTTTGTTTTGTTTTTTGTTCTCTCTAGTATATTGCACTGTGCCCTGAATAGAACGAGGACTTTGTACTTCTTCATGACACAGCAGCAGTGCTTGGACAAATTCTGTACTCGCTAAAGCTCAGTTTTCTCATTTGTGAAGCGGAGTATGAGAACTACTGTCCCTTTCACGGTGCTGCATGAAAATGAAATTAGATGCGTCAGATGTCGGGCTTAACGGCACCTGGCACCTGGCGAGCATGACATAAGTGTTCACTTTTTTACCTTTATGATTTAATACGACAGTGACTCATATTTAAGCATGCTTGAGTTTTTCTAAGAACTGTCACAGGATGCTACCGCGCTATAATTTTCATGTCTCATTGCAGCCAAAACTTGGTGGAAAACATTGAAGTTTAACAGAAATGTTTTGGGAAAAGATAGATGAGGATTTAAATCCCCAGCTCTGTCATTCATTGGTTGGGTGATGCAAGACATGCATTTAATCTCTCTACGTGTCTTGGTCTTTCAGATTGCTAGAATGGAATAATGAAGATTGGGTGGTTTACAAAGAACAGAAATTTATTTGTCACAGTTCTGGAGGCTGATGAGTCCAAAAGTAAGGTGCTGGGAGACTTGGTGTCTGATGTATGTCTGTTTCTGGTTCACAGATGACACCTACTTATTAAGTCCTCCTAAGGTGGAAGAGGGGGACAGCCCTCTGGGGTCCTTCTTAAGGCCACTAATCCCAAACATCAGGGCTGCACACTCATGACCTGATCATCTTCCAAAGGTCTTACCTCTAGTAGGACCAATTGATAATTAGTTTTCAAAGTGTAAGTTTTGCGAGTATACAGATATTTAGATCATAGCACCAAGACTATGCCTTCTGGTCAGTAAAATCAAATAATAATACTACTTCACACTGTCACTGGTGTGCTTCTTTTTTATTTTATTTTTATGGTACTAGGAATCAAACCCAGGACTTTATTTATGCTAGGCAAGTTCTCCACCTCAGAGCAATGTCTCCAAGCCTAGACTGTTTTGGGGGGAGATTAGTGGGGGAGGTTGTTGGGGAAGATTAGTGCTTAAAATGCCTCCCACTTGTTGTGGTCAACAAAGCCATGTGTCCTCAATAGAGACTGGATTTGGTGCTAAGCTTAAGGATGCTAGCCCTTTTCTATTGTTCCCAGCCCTGTTAGATTAAAAACGCCATCTTCCTGGAAAGGGTAACATGTATGTAAAACATGCCTCTTTTCTCCAGAGCAAGCTCTGTCAACTGGACAGGTGGGAGGACTTACAGATATAGGGAGGGCCACAGAAGACGTGGGACTCTGGGCACTGATGTTATTTCTGTCTTTTTTTCTTCCCCTGTGACACTGGCAGTGTCAGGATGTGGCACAATCCTTTTGATCTGAAGATCACCCTCCCTGCAGAACTCTTCTCTATTTAATGAAGACACCAAGTCAGTATTTTAATTTGTTCAAGTCTTTGTGGCCAGTGGTCGGGTATTCATTTGACCTGAACACTGGAAACAGTAACATGGCCAGATGCTGGACACGGGGTGATGGAATTTAATGTTTGCCGTGATGGGTTTCAGTCTTGCTTTGATCTCATCCCTCTTTTCTGTACCTCTTTTGGAATTGAAATATTTCTTCTGTGCCATCATATTTGGGGAATATATAAACCTTTTTATTTTTAAAGATACCCCCACCTAACGTTTGTTTTTTGAGTCTCAGAGAGATTTTGGGCTTGGGCTTTTGAGCAGTGAGGGAATTCTTGAGATTATAAGGACTCTTAGACGTGAATTGAATGTGTTTTGAATAACGAAATGGACATGATGGTGATGGCAGCCAGGAGAGAAAAGTTACAGTTTAGATCTAACATGTGCCCCAAATGCCCTTTGTTCAGAGGCAGGTCTTTTGGAAGAGGTTAGATGGTGAGGGCAGAAACCTCATCAATAAGTCACTCTAATGATGAACTTGTAGCTGAACAGACTGTTGGGAGGTAGAGACTGAATAAGGCAACAAGTCATGTGACCTTAGGGACTACATGTGGCCTGTGGCTCCTTCCTCTGTGGCTCTTGTGCTGTTTCTCTGCTTTCTGGCTGTCATGTAGTGAGCAGCCCTCCTCCACCTTATGCCCTGCCTCCGTGACATTTCCTCCTTGCCAGAGTCCTAAAAAAACTCAGAGTTCATCACCGAAACTTCTATGGTCAAAAAGCAGTCTTTCCTCCACTAGGTTGTTTGTCTTAGGTATTTGCTGGAGGCATGTAACAGACACCTCCAGAATATTCTGGAGTCCAGATCTTTCCAATCTGGCATTTTCCAAATGTAAATCAGAGGGAGCCAAATCTCTCAGTCTTGAAGTTCCTGCATTTCTTTCTTTATAATTTGAAAATAACAGCACCTACGCTTACAGAGTTGCGTGCATGAGGAAGTAGTGCACAAAAACGGACAGTGTCTGGAATCCCATAATTCTGCAGAAGTGTCACATCTTACTACAGCAGAGCCACGCGGGATAAATGATGGCTGGATTTCGGGAAACACACCAGGGGCAGTGTTGCCTTCTAGCTACCACCTGAGTAGGACTGAACCATCATGCTCAAAGACCAGTAGAGCTGCTGGCAACCTGCCTGCCTCACCCACTGCCCATTTCATCCTCTGACAAAGCCAGTGACTGGGTAAATCCTGCCGGACACAAGAATAAATGAAGAGAGAGCAAAAGCACAGGACTGGTGAAAAAAATGACCACAGAACAAGGCAAATTCAAGTGTCTCCTAGTCACAGAATTATCCTGGGAAAAGGAGGAACCAGAAAACAAGACAGTTCCTGATGGACTTCCTTCAGTGTGAGGAAACAGAGAGATCTGCGAGCTCCTTAATGTTATTGTAAACATTTCACTTCATCCCACACTCTTGATAAATAAGTCTTCCTAATGAAATTTTCCTTGGTACTTAAAATGGCTATACATTTATAATCCGTGAGAGAAAAAGTGGTTAGGAGAAAGACAGATTACTGAAGAAATGAAAAAGGTAACATAACGAATTAATAGCAGGCAATGAAATCACATGCTTAATCACACATCAAAGAAATGCAGCTAGAAGTTACACAATCCTCGATGCAAACATACAGAGTGTTCGCTGCACTGCAAGTTCATTAGAAAGATGGGCAAAGAGGTGACAACGGCAGCAAGATGGAAAATTAAAACCTGGAAAAAGAGCAGCAGTCACTCAGCACGTCCCCTACCGACAATCTCACGTGCTCTTAGTGAGTTTCTGCAAAGCAAACACCGAAGATCCCAAGCTAGGGTGTGGACGGGCCAAGAGGAAACTGATACACTCAGGAAATAGTGGCCCCGCATTTTTAAATGCTCAGGGTGCATGTAGGAGGTGGGTGGACTGGAGAGTCTCTGGGAAAAGGAACATTGAATGCTTGAACAAAACACCAAGCATATAGGCCCATGTCTGTGGCCCTGAGCTGCCGGTAGACTCAAGTCTGCAACTATATCAGAACCACTGAGCGCCCACTCGGCCCAAGAGTCAGGATTTCTGGGGGAGGGACTGGGAGTTTACTCATTTAATAAACTTGTTAGGTGACTCTTAATGCTCATCACAGCCCGAGAGCAGCCCCTTTTGGCACCCCCAATCTGGAGCTGTCCCTGGTAGACCCTGAACCTGTTTCTGGGCCGGTGCCCGGCAGAGAAAGTGGAGGGCACACAAGGCCAATGTCAACCACAGAAGGTGCTTGGTGGCTTATCCTACTTGCACCTGGCCTTGGACCTTGGAGGCAGCTCCGAGTGCCCTCTTTAAAAGCTGGGCACGTGGCTACCGTGTCACAGCGCTCCCTGAGTCTCACTCTCTCGCCATCAGCTGTCTCTGGAACCCTAAACTTAGTGCCCAGGTCTGTCTTGTTCCAGTCAGGGTAACACACAGCCAGACCACAGCAAAACAATCACGAGATGATGACATCTTGGAGGCCGACGAGATTCTTTTAACTCACATCAAGAGAAGAGTTAGAGAAATGAAAACCAAAGACGGACTGGGTGAGAGAGAAGGCATCGCCGGACCTGCTCATCGGTCGGGGCTTTGGTGAATGTTTGCAGATATGGTGGTTTACTTAAGGAATTAGCCAAGAAATAAGCTGCTCTGCCCAGTCATCCCAGCTGCCAACACCCAAATTATTTTCCTACCCTGAGATGATCCTGGGAAGAGAATTATCCCAGTTCTAGCCGAGTGTCGTGTTTTCCTCGGTTGGTGGGGGTCTCTCTGTCACCATTTCCTCTTTATCTACGGACTTACACAAGATTACGCAATTTGGCCTGAGACATCGGTCTGAAAAATGTCTTTGTTTGCACAGACTTGCTGTTACTCCATGGACTTCAGGAGGCTGAGTGTTTTATAGTTGAAGAAAAATGTCCAGGGGATGAGTCTGGAAGGCTGGGGAGTGGCAGTGTCCGTGTGGGAGGGGTGGGGGCTGGAGAGCCCTGTCTCCTTGGCAGCCCAGGCAAGAGCCCCTGCTGACTCGTCCGACTCTCACATGGACATTAAGAAGATTAAGATAACAGCATGCCTGCTGCAGCTAATGAGACCACTTTGAAACAACTGGCAAGGATAGACTGGGTTATGAAATGCTGATTGTGGATAATGATCTCGGGCCACGAAATCAGCCTAGAGGTGATTTCCACTCCAGATCACAAGAAGGGCAGGGAAGGACCGATGACTGAGGCCGAGACGGTGCCTGTCGCACCCGCCACGCCTGATGCTCCAGCCGGCTGGCTGGCACCACCCTCCTGGGCCATCCCAGGGTAGCCCACAGTGACGCTCCGTCATGGGTGGCCTTGAAAGGATGCCGAGGGCGTGGAGGACCAGGTCATGTCCAATGTCTGGATACTGGAGGAAGGGCACCTGTGCCCCAATATCCTAGGTGGATTTTTAAAAAGTTCACAATCTCAATTTTCCTGGCAACGGGCTGGTTTTCTCTTCTTTTTCTTTCTTTTGTTTCTCCAGGGACATGGAGGGCACAGTTTCACTGATGGGACTAAGGACCCCATGTGCCCTCTGCGTATCGCTTGCCGTGCATCCTGGTCCATCTCTGTCCTCTGGTCCCCCTCTTCATGGCCCTCTGGGGTGGTCAGTAGCTGCAGCCCCTCGCTGGGCGGTTACCAGCTGCTCAAGCTCTCAATGGAAGATGGCAGCTGCCTGGTTGGCAAACTGGAGTAGGGGAACAGGCTCTGCAGGTCTCCATCTCAGATCTGTTGTCCGCTTATAGGAAGGAGTCACCAGAGCCTATGGACCTTTTCCTTCCCTCGCCAAACTCCCTTTCCTTCCACATGAACGTGGTGAAAATGGATCTGCTGTGAACACAGTCTGGTCTGGGTTGGGGGGACCTGCAGGTGAGAATAGCAGGGCAGGTCGGATGCAGAAAGTGGGAGGTGAGCAGCAGGGCTTCTCCTCCATGCTGGTGACATGTGTGACAGCCTCTGGCAAGATGACCTGGCAACACCTTTTATGCCTGAAAGCCTGCCGGGCCCTTCAACTAGCCAGTCCCCTCGGGGGAGTCCAGCCTGGGGTGAAGGAAGGCATCTGTATGTGAGTATGGAAGCGAAGCAATCAAACACACAAAGAATATTGAAATAAAAGTTTAAAAAAGATTACAGTAAGAGACACACTGTCATGAATTCCCCTCAAAGTTCTCCCCACCCTCCTTGCTTCAGACACAGTGTCCCACTGTTCTTGTCACCTTCTGAGGCAGCTCTGAAAGTCCTACTTCGTGAGTGGCTTTTTGTGGTTCAATGTGCTGAATTGATTCACAATGTCAACAGCAATTTCATTCAACTAAAGACATGGCAGCATGTGCACATCCACTGCGCTCACCAGATCTGGCACCACGTGACGTCTGCCTCTTCCCCAAAGTCAAAATGACCATGAAAGGCAAATGCTTTGAACCGATTCAGGACATCAAGGCAGCCAGAAGGTTCAGCTGAAGATACTCATGAAAGAGGACTTCCGGGAGGACTTCCGGGACTGCTTTGGGAAGTGGCAGGCATGGGAGACGTGTGTTCGCAGCGAGGAGCAGGTGCTTTGAGGGAGATTCATGGCAGTGTTCCCTTTATTGTAATCAAGTTTTTATTGTTTTGTTTTTGGAGACAGTTTCGCGCTCTCTAATGCCCAGGCTGGTCCTGAACTCACTCGGTAGCCTGGGCCAGCCTTGGACTTGTGACAATCCTCCTGCCTCAGCTTCCCAAGTGCGAGGATTGCAGGCATGTGCCACCACACCCGGCTTACATGGTGCTGGGGAATTGAACTCAGGTGTTTAGTGCTTGCTAGGCAGGTGCTTTAACTGCTCAACTATTCCTCCAGCCCTCAAGATTTTTTTTAGAAGCTAGCATTCAGCATATTTTCTGAGCACATCTCATACCTCTGAAAGCCATGTACAGTCTGTGGACACAGAGGTGGGAGCAGGTGAGAGCCAAGGGGGTGGGTTCAGCAGACCACAGTGGTGCTCACAGAAAATGGAATGGAGATACAGAGGGAAAGTGCAGGCAGGTGTGAGTCAGGGGTTGCAGGTGGGCTGCACCGTGGCCAGGAGAGGGCCTCGGCCCTTCTCCCGGAGTGGATGTGCCCTGGATGTGGTCCTGAGCTAGGGCACAGACTGGGCATTATGACTTCTGTCCCCAGGAGAGAAGGCAGCTCCCATGGGCAGAGGACAGTGACCTCAGGTGACACTCAGGTGTGGGCCGCCAGCCATTGGCCCTGTTGGCTCTGGAGGGCAGGGGACAGAGGGCTTGTTGCAGCATGTGCCGCAGGGAAACAGCTTCCTCTGTGTGGGTACTGACAGGTATGTGCATAGCTCCAGGAAGAAAACCAGCAAGAACCAAGAAAAGACCTTGATTCTCCAAGTCCAATCCTCACTTTAAAAAAAAAAAAAAATTTGGGGTGGTATTGGACATTGAACCACGGTCTTTACACTGAGCTACATCCCAGCCAACATTTTTTATTTTTATCTTGGGACAAGGTCTCACTAAGTTGTTAGGTTGCTAGCTTGAGCTCTTTTTGGTCCTCCTGCCTCAGCCTCCCGAGTGCGGAGTTACAGGCCTATGCAACATTTGCTCCTAACGCTGACATTTGAGCGTAACTGGACTCCATTCCCACCGGAGACAGGGCTGACTCCCACCCTGAGCAGCTCTGGTGGTGACTCAAGACCGAGGTTCCGCCAACCTCGTCACGATGGAAACCAGGCTCTCAGCCTCCCATCTCCACGATGTCAGATCCTGAGAACGCCGGCTGCTTTCTATTTTGGAATGGGTCGGAAATAGAACCAAGGGATAAATTTTGTCTCCCTTTTGCTTGTCAGGGGTGAGTACCTTGACTATGGGTATAAATTGGAGCCAAGAATAAAACCCAAAGTAAAGAGAGAAGGACACCCACTGTCTCCACGGGTGGCTACAGAGCTGTGTGCAGGGTGCTGTGAAATTAAGGTAATGACTCTGATTGGGCCCTACAAGAAGCCCGACACTGACTCAGGTACCTCTCTGGAGACCAATTAAGGTGCTATAAAAATGTAAGAACCTCAGAGTTAGATGTTCAGTCAGCCCCGGCACCGCGTCTTCTCTTTGTACCTTATTACGAAGACCAGGCAGAAAAACAATTGTATTCAACTGGCATATTTCTCCCAAGACTGTCTTATAAGCTCTGTCAGCAAGGGTTCGAGGAAGATGGAGGGGAAAGGGGGCTGAAGTATGGCTTCGGAAGAGTGCAGAGGTCATCATGGACCAACTGGGGATTCTCGTCTATTTAGTGTTGTTCTGAGAAGATCAGCTAGTACAATTAACCAAGGAAATAAAAGAGTATTATTTGTACCGGAAAGATGAAGTTAAGTCTGTGTTGTCGATGACCTTTGTATACTTGGGTGAAAAAAGTAGAAAGTCATCAGGGCAAACTTTAAATATAACAAAAGCTGTAGCCTTCTTGTGTGCTAGCAGTCATTAGAATTTGAATGCAGCAGAGGATGCGATTCCATTCACAGTAGCAATACACATGTGGAATGCCTGAGGATATGCTTGAGAGGAGATGTGCGGAGGGAGCCATAGAGGAAGCTACAGAATGTGACACACTTGAAGGGAGTGATACAGTGCCACATGGGAAGTCTTTAGATTGTACAGATATCAATTTTATCATGTTAATACATAAACGAGTGGAGTTCCAATCAGGAGTGTATGTAAAACTAGCCTAACTTAGACTTAATTTCACCTGGAGGCACATACGTGGATGAAAAGCTTACAAGACAGGACATGAACATTGCCTGCCTAGATATTAAAAAGTTGGCATCGATTATTAAAGACTGATTCCTGAAGACAAATCAGGCTTTCTGCTGTTGATTCAGCTGCCTGTGATGTTTCTGGGTATAGAAACCAGCCTTCCTCTGGCCCCACTGACCGTGGATCTCGGGGTGTCATTCTGTTGTGGGGGTTTCTCCTCCAGGTCCCAGCTTAGAGGAACCACCATCCCTTTGGTCCTCAGACATCTTTCTTAAGAAAAGTCTTGCGGCTCTACGCTTTGGATCTGTGTTCCTTCACATAACACTGAGTGTCTCTGCAAGGTCTGACGATCAGAGCACAACCTCTGGCTGAGTCTTCAGGACACCAAACATCTGGCTGGGAAGCAGCCCATCCAGCTGGAAGGCTGGCCACTTCCCACGTCCTGTTGGATTTTTGCTGGGTGGAAGCATGCACACTCTAATTTTAAATTTTTCAGGCATCACCTGGACTTCCAATACCTCACATACCAATCTTATATCATTCATGGGAACAGCCAGTGTTTTCAGATCAGCCACGTATTTCACATGTGAGAAAAATAAACTGATAGAAAAGGAAAAACAAAACAACTGCTAAGCAAATACAAGCTCCAGTTTCTATTCGTACGCTCACCGAGGCTACTCTGTCCTATTATGTAAATATCTTGGAACACTTTCTCTGGTGGCTTGTGTTGGAAAACTCATCACAGGAGGAGTGGCCCCACTTTAGTGGGTGATTCTTCACACCCAGCGGTCTATGTAACAAGCCTGTCTCAGGTTTGTGTAGCACTTCACTCATTACGGTACTCAAATCCTTTCTCTTGTGACTCTCCAACAGTCTGACACTGAGGTACTTGGGGCAGCTTGTTACAAGTCTTTTTAGAACTGCAGGTTCTTAAGTGACCCAGCGGGGCATACCCTGTGAAGGTCTAAATCATGTTCAGGGTTCCCTCGTCTCTTTAAGTGCGCCACATGTGTGGTGGTGGACTGGAGCGGCTAACCAGTCTAACTTTGGCTCTGGGGACACAGCATTGTGCTGTGACCGTGAGTACAACTCCAGAGGGCCCAGGGGAAGCTAAGGAGCGGTCCAGGAGGGCTGTGGAGAGGCCAGGCTCCAGAATCCAAGGATTCTGGTTTGAAACCCAGCCCTGAGACTTCCTAATTGGTTAGTGGGCTGGCACCCTGCAGTGCCTACAAAAACTAGATCACAACACCCATGGAACTTAAGAAAAACAATGTGAAAGAGGGGAGTAGGGTGGAGGAGGAGGGAGGGAGAGGTGGGTAGGGGGAGGGACAAAAGGAGAGTGGGAAAGCTCTTGTCCCCTTGACAAGATACGTATGTGCACAAAAGGCTCAACTCCATTGTAAACCTTGAATTTTGCACATATAGATATTAATAAAATGTGGGGAAAAAAACCTGTCACTACCAAACAAAGATACAAGTAAAGTGGCTGGCACACAAAGACTAGGAAACCGTGGTTCATAGGAAAAGAAAAAAGAGGAAAAAGACAAATAGAGTTTACCTTTCCCTATGTGGTATCTGTGTATGCCTACCTCTTCAGTCTCTTTCATAACAAAAAGACTTTTAAACTTGTGCCTCCTGTGATTACAAGGAATAAAAACAACTTCAGCTGTGGTATAGAATATACATTAAAAACGAAACTAAACAAAACCCACAGATGAAAAGAGAATCAGGCCAGGCCAGGCGGCATAGATCCGGAAGGGGAGAGAGAGAACGTAGGAATCCCAGGAGCGTCTACAGCAGTAGTCCAAAGGGAGAGCCCGAATTCTGACTAATGTCCCTCCTGGGGAGGTGGCCCAGTGCAGGCAAATGAGATTGGCTATGCGAGACATTCTGCAATGGCTCTGTTGACACCATCCCACGGGCAACAGGTATGGAGAAGACTCAACGGTTCCCTGCATGTCTCCCCATGCCGTGGCTTTGATTCCTAGCTTGAGACATTGCTCTAGTCCCTACCCATGCACTGCAGAAGAAACAGAATTGTCTCTAAGGTATTGTACACAGCACAACACACAATCAGGACAATTCAGATTTTTTTTGATTCGAGTTGTTCCAGTTGGCTGTCTACACCGATCACAAGACTGCTGTTTCTCTGAGCTGTGTAAAGTTAAGCCAAGCAATTGAGTGCAAATAAGGAGAGGCGTTCAATCATACAGATGTTTCACACCATTTTTTTTTTTTTATTTCAGGCACCAGAAAGCTGCTTGGATACTTTCTCTGGGTTATACACCACACTCAAGCACTTTGGAGAACCCATTTTCTTTTCCCTTTTACATTCAGGTATTCAACAACACAAGGCCCAGTTCCAGGACTTGTGTGAATCAACATTTGAGGAAGCCAACTTGGACCAGCCTAAAGATCAAGTCACCAGAGCCACTTCTGAGTGAGTGTCAGCAACAGAAAACCCTAACCCTTGGTCAGCTGCTCAGATTAAGTAAAGCACCACTGTCCAGGGTCTCCCTTCAATGGTGTGTAACTGGATTGTGCAGTCTAACTCAACAATTATTTATCTAGTATTTACTATTGTGGGTAGGCCCTGACCATTCCGAGTTGATTAAAGCCAGTTCAGGTTAGATCTGTGGAATGCAATGTGGAGTTTAAGAGTTGATTGCCAAGCCAAAAGCCAGTTCAGGTTAGATCTGTGGAATGCAATGTGGAGTTTAAGAGTTGATTGCCAAGCCAGACCCAGTGGTGAAAGCCTATAATCCCGGCATTCTGGGAGGTTGAAGTAGGAAGATTGTAAGACTTGGCCTAGGTGGGCAATTTAGCAACTTAGTGAGACACGGTCTCAAAATGAAAAAAATAAATTGACAAATGGATTGGGGATATAAATTAGTGTGAAGGATCTGGGCTTAACCCCCAGTATAAAATAATGATAATTCACTGGTGAATGATGACTGGTAAGTGTATCAGAAGGTTATGGATTGTGCTAATTAAGTCCTTTCCTATGAAGATTGCTTGTACCTGCAGAACTACTACAGACCTTTGGTAGACTTGGCCATGTATCAATCTGCACTTTGAAATCAGGCTCTAGGTTCTTGAATTAAAGCTATTTTGAGATCAAAGATCTCTGTGGGGTGGCCTCTCGGGAGGCAAGTGGGGGTTCATTTTAAGAAGAGGAAATGATTTGGTAGAAGGGGCCATGTTTCTTCATGACTTGACCAGGACTTTGCCAAGACTAGAAGACTGAAGCAAGAATGAGCGTAGGGATGATGGAGGGCACATGGGGTGAGGAAAGGTGCAAACTGTTCCCGTGATTCCCCCATGGCTGGAGAGAAGCTCTCACAGGATGACTCCTTCTGCCAAGGTCAAGGGAGAGAACAGACCTTCAGCCCAACCTCATGCCATATGTTCTCCATACAAGACACCTTTGTAATGAGCCTTGCACTGACCTTGAAAATCACTTCCATCTGGAAGCCTGGGTGAGTCACAGGAAGACAATATGCAGTCTCTCAAGTTTGCATTTGGCCCAAGCTGTCAAATCTCCATCCTGACCCTTAGGAAATGCTTATTTCCCAAGAACACTTGGATGGATACAACAGTAGTGAGTTAAAAGCCCACAGCCCCGTTTCCCTTCCAAAGGACACCACTGGACATGCGGAGAAGTCATAGTGGGATGTGTTGACTTTGAGAGGACCACAGACCTTGGGAAGTTTGGGTACTTGGTGAGCATGATAGCTAAGTGCTAGAGTTTGGGAAGGCAGTGGTTGGGTGGGAGGCGGTATTGTACGTGGTATTTTTTCTTTCTGATATTTGTCCCAGGAGATCTATTTGATATTGACACCTGAACTTTGTAACATAGCCAGTTCTTGCCAGTGGCTTCTGTACAAACAACATGATGCAAATCAGCTGGGGCAAAAGCAGTTACCGTGGAAACTCCACCAGACTTTGGTTTGGAAAGCAGCGGTAACATTTGTGACAACCATAGTAGTGGTTTTTTACTACGTGGGACGTTTCTTTTTTATTCTGAACTGTAACATTCCTTTATTCTTTTCTTTGCCTTGGAATTTGGCAAAAGAAAAATTTTAAGTCAGATTGGAAATATTACCTTCCCAGCTAAATAGCTAAAACAGGAGGTCTTGATTTATTCAAACCATATTTGCCAAAGACAAATTTAACTCTACATGGAGAAACTGCTCCAAGGTCAAGTTTTGTCTTGGTTACTTTGAAGGAGTTGCTAAGCATTCCGTCCCCGGGAGGCTGGGTTGACACCAGGAGGTGTTATTTCCCCACAACCATTTTTCCACCTCTCAGTAACAAGAGGAGAACTAGGGCTGCAGAGAGCAGACACCTCCTTATGTGGGCATCACCAGAGCAGTGGCCAAGTCCTCCACGACAGCAGGAACAGACTAGCTAGCCACTTCAGCATCCTGGTTGGGACGCGCGGAGGACATTAAGGACATGAGATTTGGCACCAGAGAGAACCCGATTCCAGCTCCTACCCTGCCACTTTCTTGTTGCATGACCCTGGGTGACTTACTTAACCACCCTTTGCCACAGTTTCTTCATTTTTCAAAAAATATGAAAAACCTACTGTCCCGAATGTCCTCTAGGATTAAGTGGAATAGCACTCGTAAAGCGTTGAGTATCAGCCCATAATCACCCAATATCCCAAAGCAAGTCTATCAAAAGGAAGAGCCCAGGGGGAGGAAAGGTCAGAGAGACAGAGGAGCAAACGTGAGCTGATGAAACTGACACATTGTCTGGCTTCCAGTGACTGTTCCACTCTCAGAGAATGATGGTGCCATGTCTACCTGAGGCTCCCTCTACTCCCTCCTCCTCCTCTCCACTTCCTCCTCCCAGATCTGCTCACTCTCTGACCCTTTCCAGCACATCCCAGCCTACTGGCAGCTGTTTCCACAGACGCCCCAGCAGGGCAGTCCTGCCCAGAGCCTGGAGGGGACCCTTCCTCAGTACTTATCTTCCTTTTCTTGCGTGAAATCGAAATTTGACCTTGAAGCCATGGGTGGTATCAACTCAATCTCTTATCCTTTTTTTTCTTTTCCTCCTAAGGACTGGTTCTCTTCTCACCTGCACTTTCCTTCTCCACATCCCATTGCCCCCCAACTCCTATAGGCCCGAGAGCGAGCCAGGGGCCTTCCTGTTTAATGACATTGCTCTTCTACTCTGAGCTGGAACTGGTCATTTACAAATGACCTCAGATTCCCAACTCGATTCCCCCCACCCCATCGTCTTTTTCTCTGACTTATTGGGTTACGTTTGGCAATGATACCACTCCACCTCCTTATGGAGAGCGCCTCTCTCTCTCCCTCTCTCCCTCTCTCTCTCCCTCTCTCTCTCTCTCTCTCTCTCTCCCCCGCCCCACTTCTATCTCAGTCTCCCCACCACCACCTTGGCTAGGATTTTATGCTGTGCTGAATCTTCCACTTTCCTAAAACCTCAGGCAGTGTTTGCCTGTGCTTCCGTTTCTTCTTCCCGCCTACGCACACACTCCCTAATATTCACCCGTCAGAGCTCCTCCTACAGAGATGATCAAAAACAGGGAACAGCTCCTGAGCTCTCCCCTCACTGACACTGGCTGCCAATCACTAGACCAGTCTTGTCCAAAGAGCATCTCGGGAGGATAGAAATGGTTCAGGCCTCTGCCGTCCATATACTGTTATAACCTGTATGCGGGTATTGGACACTTGAAATATGATTGATCTGACTGGGGCACCAAAGGCTTAACTTTATCAAAATTAAATTTAAATTGCCATACAACATTGAAAGACATCATATTGGACAGCTCAGTTTTAGCCACTTAAGCAGTATTTCAGGCTGAATATGATAAAAACAAAAGGCTTCCTGGCACCAGTCCTGGCCCAGCATCTCCATGCGGGGCACTGGTGTGCCGTGTGGGCCGACCCTCACACTTGAATGGTATGTGCTGTTAATTCTACTCTGATCCCTCCGCAGAGTCTCTGGTCCCCACTACCCTGGCTTGAGGAGCCCCCAATCTCCTCCTTCCCCTCGCAGCTTCCTCCTGCATGCCGGTTTCCACACATCTTGCTGTCACTGCACATCTAATCTCACTCCAACACTGTGTCACTTATGTGTCCCCAATCTCCAGTGGCTTCCCGCTTCTTTCAAGGCCAAAGTCTTTGACTGGTTTTAAAAAAAGACATCAAGGACAGTGTTGCCTCACTCAGTCTGGGCAGTGTTGTCTCTGTGACTCAGTTTTTCTTTGTACCACCCCCTGCAGCACACTCACACCCACACCTACCCTCCCCACACAACAGACACACACACACACACACACACACACACACACACACACACACACCCTGCACAACATACGCTCATATTCCCCCACAATATACACACAGCCCACACAACATACATACACATACCCCCTCACCCAACATACACACTCACCCTCACCCTCCTCATACAATGTACACATCCACACCCCCACACAACATACGCACATGCACACCCCTGACACACACTGCCCCCCACAATACACCCCCACACAACATACTCATACACACCCACCCCCCACACACACACTCACACCCCCAATATACACGCCCACACCCACCCCTCTCACACAACATACGCACCCACTCCCACTCCACACCAACATACATACAAACCCCACACAACCCCCCACACCCCACTCCCACATAACATACACACATCCAATCCCTCCACAGCATATACACACACCCACATACAACATCTGCATGTGCACGCACACACACACACCCCAACACCCGCCCCCCATACAATTCACACATGGGGATTGTCTCACTAGCCCACAAGCACGCTATGCTCTCCTCTGCATTGGAGATTCTGTTAGTTTTTCAGATTTTACCTGTCAAGACCCTGTTGAAGACATTCCCTCAGGTCACGACTCTGTGACTACCTAAGTCCTGACACAGCCGACCTCTGTGTTCCTAGGGCATTGATGGCCAATGGCACTTTGTCCTGATGACGACTATGTTGGCAAATTAACCTTTAGACTTAAAGCCTGTGAATCTTCAGTCTCCCCCAGAATACCCAGCTCAGAGCTGAGCACACAGTACCTGCTTAGTGCCTCATACCCACTTCTTTATTCATCAGCAAGTTCAGAGTAATGAGGGGATCTGAAAACACCCGCAACTCAGTGGACACTAGACTCACGTGGTTAAAAATTTCCTCCCACCCCCAGCTCCCTGCTCATCCTGGCTTTCCCAACTTCAGTGTCTCCCATTTGTCTGTTACTTCCTTTCATGCAGGAAACCACAGAGCTAATCATGACAGAGTTGGGGCCAAAGTATAGGATTTCTTTTTCTTTTTTCTTTCTGCAAATGGTGGCCATGGATAGTGCCTTGTGGGTTCAAGAAAATCATGATGGATCCACTTGGTGGTGTTGGGTGAACTAACCTTTCTGGGCCTTGGTTTTGGGGGTAGGTACAATATAAATATAGCAACTCATAATCATATGAGGGAACTCTGGAGCTCAACAGGATAACACTTGAAAATGGGTTATAACAGAGAATTAGCTATACCAGATGTAGAAGGCACACACCTCACCAAGGGCACAGGCATTTGGATTCTAAAGGATAAGCCAGAAGGGCAGTGTTTAAACCAAAGGAACTGACTGAAGAGCAAAATTTCAGACTCTGCAGACTTAGCAGGAGGAGGAATATCGTCTGGAATCACAACAGCCCACCATGGCTGCAGAAACAGTGAACAGCAAGTGCCCACTGCACTGACCAACACGAGCCACATGAGCCACAAATGTTTGTTGCACAAAACCAATTAAGACTGTTGTTTATCTTCGTGTGTTTCATCAGAGTTTTGCATCACATGAGATAATTATGCATCATTCCTTTTCTAAAACCTTTGCAGTCTAATGTGTTTAGAATCCAGGATTTTGCAGGTTTTATAAAAGTAGTTGGGTTGTATATTAGATATCGCACACCACCAGTGGGATGCTCTGCAACAAAAAATAAATAAATATTTCTGCAACATAATGTATAAACTTAAAAATCCAGAAGCACATTCATGAATCTGTATTGGGTTCACTTCTAGATGAATTCTAACCAAGGCAGGTTTTGGCCCCAAAGTATAATAATTGTTATTTTATTAATTATTATTGTTTTAGCTAAACTCATTTATGGAGTATATTGTGATAACTTAATACATGCCTATGTACACAGACACACAGATAAGGGAATCAGAGTAGTCAGCATTTCTATCTCTTTAAATTTTATTTTTTGAGACAGGGTCTTACTCTTAGTCTCTCTTTAGACACTTAAAAAATGTTTAGCACATGATAAATAGTAGTGTAGAACTTTGTATCTTTAGAGGTTTTGAGAAGATTTCCAAAGGAATTGTGTGTCTGGAGTAGTTTGTGTACTTCCCCCGCCCCCCAACAAATGGGCAGTCATTTTGGAATCTTCTACTTAGTTTTATGGAAATTTAGAAAAGAAGGAGTAGCAGTTCCAAAAATTACTTCAGGGTTGGTGGTGTAGTGTTGAGAATGGCTGCCTTCCCAAAACTACTTTAAAGCTACAATAGTCAAAATGATATGGCATTAGCATAAGTATAATATACATATAAAAGATGGAATAAAATTCCATGAAAAATAATAGAATTGAAAGAACACAAACCCATCATATGTCTGTGATCAATTTAATTTCACAAGGGTTCCACGACCACTTATTGGGGAAAAGAAGTGCCTCTTCACTAAATATTGCTTGAGCAAGTGGAGTTCCACATATTAAATAATAGGGTTGGAATCTTACCTCACGCCGTGTGTAAAAATGAACTCAAGTGGATCAAAAGCCTAACCTGAAAAGCTAAAACTATAAAACTCTTAGAAGAAAGCCTAGGAATAAAATTCCTGATCTTGGACTAGGAAGTAATTTCTCAAATGATACCAATAAAAAAGCAACAAAGAAATTTACTAACTGGATCTCATAAAAATTAGAGACAGTTGTACATAAAGAAATTGAAAAGACAACTCCCAGATGAACATATTCTGCAAGTCACATAACTGATAAGGTTCAACTGTCAGAATATATGAAGAACTACCAACACAACAAAAGACAACCCAGCTTTAAAAAAAAAAAAAAGCAAAGGGCTTAATTATTACCTCAAATAAGATACGCAAATGTCCAATAAGCACGCAAGAAATACTCAACCTCATGAGTCACCGGGGAAATGCAAGGCGAAACCCACACTGGGATACTGTTTCTCACAAGGATGGAAAGAATAATGGTAAAGAAAATAAGGAACAGTGGTGAGACTGTGGAACTGTGGAATATGAGAATATGTATAACCCGTCTTCATGGCTGGCAGTTACGTAAACAGAGTCAGCTGCGTGGCTCACAGCTGCTGGTTCCTCAGTAAGCTTCGGACTCTATGAGCTGTTCCAGTAAACACACACACACACACACACACACACACACACACACACACACACACACAGTTTCTACTAATTCTGTTTTTTCCCAAGGACCCTAACAAATACAGCATCATATAAATAACTCTTGGAAGATTATGCTAAATGAAAAAAGCCATACGCCAAAGACCACATTCTACATGATTCAGTGACAAGAATAGCCAAATCTGTACCGATGAAAGCATGCTGGTGGTTGCCAGGATCTGGTGATGCTTATGGTACAGAGTTTTATTCAAGACTGACAGAAATGTTTTGGAACTATAAGCTGTCTCAAAAGTTTGTTAATTTTTTTCTATGGAAGGTGATTTTTTTGGGACACTATGTTAAATTCAGTGCTTGCATATTTTTCTCATAACATTAGCTTACTTCAAATATGATGATACATGAATCGTGAGCAAGCAAAATTTTACGTTATTTTATATATCGTATACTTCCTACTTTAATGTTATGGCGACTTGGTGACACTCGGTAGTTAGTGGTGAGGGCTGCACAGCCTTGTTACTGTCCTAAATGGTGCCAAATGGTGCAACTTAAGATGCTTAAAACAGCAAATTTTGTGTTGTATGGATTTTGCCACAATTATCTGCTAATCCTAATTTCTATGAACTAGAAAATAAATACAGAGAATGTTACTAGGGACCTTTAAGCGTCTGTACTGTGCAAGGATTTCTTTTTAAATCAGAAGCCAAGGTGTTGGAAAGATGGTATAAAAAAGTTAGTGATCTCCTTAGAATGTGATGTCTCTAAAGTGTTCTGATGAATTTTAGAAGTTGGTGTCACACGGCCAGTTCATAAGTCTTAGCCCTAATCCATTCAGGGCTGGCTCACTCCTGAGGGCTGACCTGTGTGTGCACTGAAGCATGGCAAGCAGTAATTCTAGTCTACCCCATTGCATGTTGGGGTCTCTCTCCCAAAGGTGTCACCTACAGGTGACACTGTGATAAAAATGTCACCAGACATAGCCTAAAGTCCCTTGGGGTCAAAATTGCCTGTGGTTGAGAACTACGGCTATGACCCCTTTGGGAATTGTTATTTTGGGATTTAATTGTGTCCTAGAGTTTCCTCTAAAAATCCCTCCATTTCTGAGATGGTCAACTAGTAATTTCCTAATAATGGCGAAATCACGGGAAAAGAAGAAAAGGATGAAGGCACACCCTCAGTGCACGTGGCAGGTGGAGGAGGAGGACCGTGTGGACTCGCTCACAGCAGGTTTCTAACGGACCACTAAAGGCCTTGGCAAGCAGCTAAATGTGGACAGCACATAAAAAAAAGCGAGTGTGTGAAATGTTCCCTTTTCAAACCCTTTTTGGGCAAAGACTACTGCTCTGCCGGCATTCTAGAATATTGACAGCCCCTGTACCCTTGGTCAGCGCTGCGGCTGTGTCTTTTGAAAATGCAAAATCGCACGCCTTGTGGAACTTCTGACACAGCTTACAGAGTCTCAAATCAGACCCTGTCAGCCCAGAGAGCGACCTGGGCTCCGATCCCAGGAGGATGCCAGCAGCCGGGGAGGCTGAGTGTCCGGAACTCAGGGTCCCCTGGCTGCAGCCACCGGCCCGGTGCCTCTATTTTTGTTGGTAATCACTATTTTTTAATGGAAATGTGATTCATGAGACTCACACTTTTTAACTGTACCATTCAGCTCATTTAGCAGATCTGCCAGGCTGCACCCCGTCACCCCTAATTCCAGAACACTCTCATTACCTCAAAAGGAAACCGCGTTTCAGCCTGTCTCCTGTTGTCTTAGTTTGTGATTGCGCCCGTGATTATTGTTTTTATGAGGACACATTAGTGATACACGTAGTTGGATTCAGCAGGGCAGGGTGGTGCTATCCTGGAACCCCAGCGCTCCGGAGGCTGAGGCGGGAAGATTGCAAGTCAGAGCCCAGTCTGGGCAACATAGCCACTTAGTGAGACCTTGACTGCAAATCAAGAACAGAAATAGTAAGGAGCAGGAGGCGGCAGGAAGGAGTGACTCCCCGGGGGCTGGCCAGAGGCCATCTGGAGGAGAGGTCACTCTGTCCACCAGGCGACAGACGGACGCGACCAAGCAGCTCTGCTCCTTCTCCGCTCTCTCTGGAAGAACAGCTACACCTACGGACAGCACACGACCACCAGGAGGACAGAGGAGACCTCAGGCTGCATGACATGAGACTCAGGAATGGCTGAGTTTATAGACCCAGAGCAGGTGACGGTGGAGGCAGGCACGTGCCACAAGGGAAAATAAATTTAAAAAAATTTAAAAAGAACAGAGCAGAGGAGGAGTGGGAGAAGTGGACCATGCCCAAAGTGAAGGAGATGAAGAATGTGAGACCTTTGAGGGGACAGCGGAAGACCGCAGGGAAAGCCCGCGACTGCGGGAGCAAAGCAGGAAGGACCTTGCCTCGGGCGTGTGAGAGCCGCGTAGGGTCTCAGGCGAGAGCAATGGTGGTCACAGGATTCCCAGAAGGTTCTTGTTTTCAGGTTGCTTGGGCGGACATCCTATAAGCATCTTGTCTGAAAATAAATACACAGGTCAAGAGACCAAAACAGAAACCTGGGTGGCCTGAACTGGCAGATAAAGCCCAGTAGGCCAAGAGCTGGAAAAACCCAACAATAGGCAGTAGGGATGTGAAAAATACCCGATGGGCTGTCTTTTCTGTGCTGAAACACAGGTCCACAGACCCTTGAGAAATGTGTTTTGCTTGTGTCTTCACTGGTTAGTATTTATTTGGTGCTGGCTTGCCCTTTAAGATAATAAAAGATATTTTAAACTTTATGGGCCACACAGCTTCTGCAGCAAATGCGTACCTGCCCCTGCAGCAAGGAGGGACCCGCAGATGACACATGAGTACGCGGGACCGAACTGAAGTCTGCTGCAGGGACCTGAGCCGCTTTAATTGTTTTTAATCTTAGGAAAGAATTGGATTGAAGGTAGGAAGTTCTGCCCGAGCTAATATTAAAATGTAAAATGTAACCAGAAATGAAAATAGAGAAGTCTCTGGAGAGTAAATCGATGCATTGGAAACAGATTAAAATATTCAGTAAATCACAGCTTGAATTTCTTGAAAAAAAAAAACTGTGAAAATAGTTTTCTAAGACACCTCAGGGAACAAGGAAAGACTTTACAAGTGCGTGATGTGGAAAAGGCGGGAGACAGCCAAGGAACGAACATTTACAGAATTGCATATTCACATCCAAGTTACAATGGTCAGCCTCAAGAAGGAAAGTGGAAAGGAAAAAAATAAAATTAATCAAACCTGACGATCAGAAATAGATCGCTGTCCGCGGAAGAAATAGAAACTAGTCTCCAAGAGTTGTGCCCGTAAAAGGAGCTGTGCCTGGATGTTTTATGGGCAAGTTTTTCAGACCTTCAAGGAACACATAATTCTCACACTATTTAAGCTTTTACAGATAGTACAAAAAAAAAATGGAAAGTGTCACAATTTACTTTATGAGGTTAACACAGACCTGACACCAAAATGTGACGAACAGAGGGCAGCGAAGCAAAATCAGAATCAGACTTACTCCACACAGCAGTAGAAAGGCGAATTATAAAGAGAAGTACTGGGCATGGTGCAGCACATTGCCACCTGATCAGACGGCGTTTACTTCAAGAACACACAGGTAGGTCAATAGCATGAAATGCAATTCATCTAATCGATGTCAACAAAAGAAGATGACATTCCCGGGTATCAGAAAGGAGTAGCTGTGAAATCAAAATTCATTTAAAATAGAATTACATTCTAAAATGCAAATAAAATGCATTTTAAATCTGAGTCTGCATAATCCTATAAACTACAGATGCCTCCTTAATTTGATGAAGTATATGAATCAAAAACCAGTAGCCAATGTCATCTAATATGAAAACATCAAGGTTAATGTTATTGTTATAATCAGTTTTTCTAGAAATGTCAGTGCGATTAAAAGTACAATGTAAGCAAAGACTAGAAAGAAGCTTAGTAGTTGGTTGTGTTGGCCCACAACCTGTAATCCCAGCTAAGTGGTGGGCTGAGAGGGGCGCCACCACAGGGAGACCTACCTGGGCAACATAGCAAGACCCTGTCTCAGAGAGTGAGCAAGTGACCAAGAGAGAGGGGGAGAGAGAGAGAGAAAGAGAGAGAGATAGATAGAGAGAGAGAGAGAAGAAGAGGAAGGAAGGAAGGAAGGAAGGAAGGAAGGAAGGAAGGAAGGGAAGGGAAGGGAGAAAGGAAGATAGTGTGGGAAGAAAGCAGAGTCCAATGAGTTCAGGGATTTCCTAGAAAATCTGAGTGCAGGAATACCCAAGAATATTCACCCAGGAGCTTCAAACCAGAAAATATCAAACCACAGACATTAAAATATTGTGCCATCAGAATTAAAGGACAGATAAGTGGAAGAGAAATAAAATAGGTTCCAGATTCTTCTGAATATAACAGATGTGGTTTTACTAAGGTAAGACAGGAAATGATGGATTATTCAGTACGATCTTTAGAGTTTATCTGGCTGACCACATCCAAATGAAGAGTGTTAGATATCACCTACCAAAACACAAACTTCCAGGTAGAGTACAAAGGATGTTCTAAAAGAATTGGGAGGAACGCATTGTCCCCAACATTGGGGACCATCTTACCAAGCACCCTGCAAAAGCACATTGTGTGATTTTGCAGAATAAAATATTTCAGTACATAGTCATTTTCTACATCCATATAATTGTAAAAGACTGTAAAAACAGTAAAATGTAAACAGAAAAAAATAGTAGCCGATGTGTATCAGGATAATATTTTAAGATATTCTCCACATTCCTTTTTTTAAGACTTGCCTTCTCTGCAATCCACTTGCCCTTCAGATTACATAAAAGTGGGGTGCCACCCTGGAAAAGAGGGGGATGAAATTAGAGGAATGTCTCATTTAGCCAAAGAGGAAGAAAGACATCCCTATCGGCCCAGGAGCTGTGGGTAAGGGAATGGGAGAGGCAGTAGACATTTGTTCTGAGCCCCCCACTCAACCCCCAAGATGGCAGAGAATGTGTGTGTGTGTGTGTGTGTGTGTGTGTGTGTGTGTGCGCACATTATAGGCGATCCAACCTAGGGCCTCTGTGCCAAGCTATGTTTCTGATCCATTTTTAATTTGTGATTTTAAAGTAGGGTCTCACTAAGTTGCTAACTTGACCAGGCTGGGCTCAAACTCGCACTCCTCTGTGTCAGCCTTCCAGAGTGCTGGGGTTACAGTCCTGTGCTCCCAACCAGGAAGGAACTGGAGGATTTCTGAAGATATAGGTGGGAGAAGAGATTTTTTTTCCCCCGCTCTGTATCCTGGGTACCCTGGAGAAGGTGGTCTCTCTCCTGAGTGCTACAGCGCCTGCTTCAGTGGCAGCCAGCATGACAGGATGGAAGAGAAGCCTCTCCTGGCACCTCTAGGCTGTGCAGGAGGAGGAAGGAACTGCAGGGCTCCCTGTGCCCTGGGGCCTGGGTGACAAAAGGTGTTACCACGGTGACTCTCTGGCCAAGGTCAACAGAGCAAAGTCACCCACATCAGAAGCCAGTGAGGTCACAGTCAAATACGGAAGGTCTGTAGTTGCAGTAAGGACACAGCTGGTCAGTCCATGAACCAGCAGTGTTAGACTCACTAGGAACAACCTGGGAGTAGCGTCAGACACTGGACTCAGCCAGCCTCCCTAGTGCAGGACTACAAAAACACAAAGCAACAGGATGTACTCGGGGACTGGCTCCGACGTGGAGTTCACTGAAAGTCGACGTATTAAAGTAAAGGCTTGCTGGTCTCTAGGCTGGAACTTCTGGGAGGTGCTGTGGATGTTTAGCTGGTGGGGTTTTTGAGTCAGTTTTGGTGTTGCCCTTGAAGGAATTGTGAGCCCTGGCTTCTTAATCTTTCTTGTTTTGGGGTTTGTGAAGTGAATGCTTTTCTCCTCCACACATTCCCACCATCCTGATCAGCAGCTCAAAGCAATGGGGCCCTTGGATGTCACACTGGAAGAAGCTCCAAAACCATGGGCCCAAATGAGCCTTTTCTCTTTGTAAGCTGATTGCCTCACGTATTGTGTTATGGTAACAGCTGACTAAAACAGGCCCTTTATTTTCTAATTTCTTACCCTCCCCTGGCCCCGCTGAGGTTATATACACCTGTTGGCCTGGTTAGCAACTTAGAGGACAGGTCTGGAAGGCAGAACGCTGTGGTCCAGGTGTTTGTGGACCCCCTCGATGTGTATGTTGACATGTCAACCCTCAATGTGATGTCCTCAGGAGGTGGGTCTTTTGGAGGTGATGAGGAGGGAGGATCCGGAGAGTTGCTTTTCCTTTTCTGCCATTTGCGGACACAGTCAAAGGCTGGAAGAGGGAGTCGCATGAACTAGAAAGAGAGTTCTCACACACTATTAAATCTGCTAGTGAGGACACCCTGATCTTGGGCTTCCCAGCCTCCAGAAGTGTGCAAAATAAATTTCTGTTGTTAACAAGCAACCTAGTTGATGGTATTTCATTATAGTGGCCCAAGTAGACTAAGACACTGAGTTACTCACAGGAAACCAAGTGTGAGAGACAGGTGACTGTCTCATGCCATCTAACTAAAAGCCTCTCCTCCCTCCCTCCCTCTCTTCCTTCTTCCTTCCTTCCTTCCTTCCTTCCTTCCTTCCTTCCTTCCTTCATTTACTGGAAGATGAACCCAGGGCCTAGCACAGTCGTGTTCTACCACTGGGCTACAATCTCCTCGTCCCCCACCCCCCTTTTTTGAGACAAGGTTTTGCTAAGATGCCTAAGCTGGCCTCAAATTTGTGATCCTCCTGCTTCAGCGTTCTGAGTAGCTGGGATTATAGATGTGTGTGTGTGTGTGTATGTGTTTCTATGGAAACTTGTGAGTAAGATCATATGGGTTTTTGAAAAACAGAAGCTTCATTTTCTAGCAATATCTGAATACAGCATGAGAAGACAGACATCCCAGTATGTATGATAAATAAGTGATTAATATCTCCAGAGGATAAAATGAGCTTACTGATAAAAAAAAAACCCCCAAAGAAATAGAAACACTGTTGTATGAAACATGGCCTGAAAAGCAGTCAATTCACAGAAGCGGAAATAAAAACATCTACTGAATAGGTGGAAATAAGTGTCCACGTAGCAGAGGCATACACTATTGAAAAGGAAGAGTCATTATGCGGTGTCGGCAAAAGCAAGGCTAGCATCAGGACACTTGGCAGACAGAGAACACAGCTTGCCAAAGTGTCCTCCTGCCCACCATCGGGCCACAACATCAGGGAACCAACCAGTGACTTCGCTGCCCAGTGACTAAGGAGTTTTCTCTCCTTCCACCTAAGAACCTCCGACCGCAGCCCAACTCAGTGAGCTAGCTGCCTCATCTCCCGACTGCAGCCGTAACCTCTGAGTTATGATACTGACTCTTCCCTGACAGGCTTGTCTTGCGGAGCTGAAATGAATTCAAAGCTGGCTCTGGTTCTATTTGTGATCATGAGCAACCACCTCCCGTAAATCTCCCCTCTGAAGGCTGTGACAAGGGAGGAATTCCAGGGCAGTTTGGCAGTTCGCCGAGGGAAGTGTTTTTCAGGACACCTGCAAGGCTCCTACCTGCCAGGATGTGTGTTACCAGGTCCTGCAGAAAGGTCTTCCGCCTGATCTGTCCACTGTCTTCACTAACCCTGGGCTATTTCAAAATATAAACTTGATCGTGGCATGTCTGCCCCCTGGTCATCTCTGGATAAAAACAACTTGTAAACTGACACTCAAGGCTTGTTTAAGTTGGTCCCTCTTTCCTCAGCTTCCCATGACACCAATTATCTCTTGGCGTCTGGGCTCTGGCTATAGTGGCCTTCTCGAAAATCCTCATGGGCTCGGGATGCCCTGCCAGAATCTCTGCACGTTCCGTTCCTTCTCCCCCTCCAGTGACTACACCTCTAGTTACTGCATGGTCCTTGGCTCATCTGTCAAGCCCTCTTTCCCAGCAAGACTGTCCAGGCCTTGATGCCTGAAACCGCCTTTGTCTACAGCAGGGGTTTTCAAAACACTGCCTATTGAAAGGTCTTCTGCATGGCACTGTGCACAGGCTGGGATTGTTTTATGTGGTCATCAGTGACTGTGTGTGCCCCTCTGGAGATGGGAGCCTCAACAGGACAAGGGTCCTGAGTGTAGCTACTCAGCACCCTGCATAAAGCCCACCATGAAGGAAGTGCTCCGTGTAACTGAGGAGTAGAAGAGATCAGTCCTCTGCAGGAAGTCCCCGGTGGTGCCTAGTGGTCCTAGGGAGTCCTTGACAATCCCCTGGTCCATCCACGGATGTACCTGCTGCTTCTCCATCGAGATCAGGGTCTCTTGAATCTACCCTGCTCTCGTAGCTCACTTTGACGGCAGAATGGGGCACAGTGATGCCGGGCCGGCTTCAAAGGCCTGGCAGCTTCTGCCTCAGCTCTCTGGGAGGGAATTGCCATGCTCTATAAAAACTGGTTTAATACAGGTCCCTTGGCACAAGCTTGTGCCTGTGATCCCAGCACTCCAACAGGCTGAGACAGGAGGACTGCAAGTTTGAGCCCAGACTGGGTAACTTAGTGACTTAGCAAGGCTCAATCTCAAAATCGAAGCAAACCAACCAAACAAAAAGTCTGGGGAAGCTCAGTGCCAAGTACAAAGGCCCTGGGTTAAATCTCCAGTACCACCACCACCACCACCACCAAAAATAACAACAACAAACTAATGAAAACAAAACCAAAGCAAAACAAAAGAAAGCTGGTTGAGACCAGAGTGGAGGACAGGCCACCTGAACGTGGGCCAGGCATGACTGACAGCCCAACGGGGTGAGGACTGATCCCTGGCCCCACATAGTCACAGTCAGAGGATGGCTGTTGCTTTTTTGCCACTATGTTTTGAGATGGTTTGTGATACAGTTGGGGTAACTGAAAACCAAATTAGCCTCTTATTCAGATTCTTGCCACCTTATCATCTCTGAGAGGCTCACCTTTCCTGTAAGGATCGGGATCCTTCCATGGAGCCTGCAGCGAGGCAGTGCTTGTGCCCTGGCTACGGTGGGCATCCGTGGAGGGTTGGAGTCATAGGAAACTCACACATCAGGAAGTGTACTGGCTCCTTTTCCTTGGCACCTTGCATGTCTCATCATCTGAAACTCTACTTGGTACTTGATTGTTTAGGATTTTGGTTCATTAGGGCAGGATTTGGGTCACTTTCTGCAGGGATTCCATAGCTGCCTGGCCCATAGTGGGTGCCTGGTGACATTCTGCCACCTGTCTCATTCACCGCCTGATATGGACACCTTACCCACCGCCCTTTCCCCAGTCAGCCCAACACCGTCACTCCCCGCCAGCGTGCTGCCTCCTGTCTTAAAAAAAAAAAAAAATCCCAAATAGTACTTGAACCAGTGAGCTACACCTCAACCGGACTCTGCCTCCTTTGATTCAGAGATAACAGCAGTGGCCTACGTTGTGTAACAACTCTGGCTTTTTTATTTAGATCAGACAACACTCCTGGAGTTCAGTCACACAGCTGCGAGCTCAGTGAGTGTTGCTCCCTTCTCCAGTCATCCCTTTCTTTCTAGTCGTCTCTTGTTCCCCCTCCTCCAAGGACCTCCCGTGACACCACTTATCTCCGGCTACAGTGGCCTTCTCAAAAATCCTCGTGGGCTTGGGCTGTCCTGCCAGAATCTCTGCACATTCTGTTCCTTCTCCCCCTATTAACTGTACCCAAGGCAGCATCCATACGTGGACACGTCAGTCATGGCCTGCGATTCACAGAGCCCCGCTAAGATTAACGTTTACTGCCATTTGCCCTGTGCTCAGCGCCACGTGAGGCAGGTCCCTGTACAACACCCCCCGTTTTATGAAGAAAGAAGATCAGGTTTAAAATCTGAGACCTCCTAGGAACACCGTCTCTGGGAGTGGTGGGCCACAGACAAGAGGCCGACGTGGGCAAAGATGATGCCCAGGCTGCAGGTGCGCAGCCTCTTCAGGAAGCCCTGTCTCCCTTCTCTCCCACGGGCGAAGGAAATACCTTTCTATTCTCTCTTCCATCTCCATCACCAAAACTTGCTTCCCAGACACATTCTACCCAAGATACAAGTGACATTGTGACTCCGCTCGGCGGACGGGGCTCTGAATTTCAACCAAACATTTGGGGTGAACAAAGGAAAGACCAGCAAGGCTGAAACCCGGGAGCAGGTGAGGAGGCCCCCACCTACAACTGCCCTGGTCGGCCCAGCAAGTGGTGCCGGCGTGACGAGCGCGAGGACACGCGGTCTCCTCCCCCTGCGGAGCGGGAGGTGATCAAACAGAGGGGGCCTCTCCCACACGCGTGGCACTTCATGTCTCGGCCCTGCCTGCCACTCTCCTCCCTTCCCTGGCGTTGTTTCTGATGCCTTTCCCCTCCAGCAGCCTCTTGCTGCCTGATAACCTCTTCTTCCCAAGAGAGCCCTTGTCATACTTAAGCACTTAGGCCCCTTGGGTGGGATAACATGACGGCGCATTTATTTTTCTGTTCTCATTCTGCATGAAAAATACACTTTAAGATTGTTGATAACAGCACGTAACATCTGGCTAAGGCCCCAGCAGAAGTAATGTTGTCTTCTTTAAAAGAACATGCTCAGGCAACACTGGTGCTTCTAGAAGCTTCTGTTGGCAGTGACCTTCCTGCACAGAAAATTGCTCTATTTCTTGACATCTGGTAATAAATAACAAACTGTGAGCACTCATCTCCCAGACTTGGGAGATGTCTCCCTAACTAGGTTTCGAGGCCCTGATTTTGAGGCATGTTTATCCATTTTTCTGTTCTGCCTAACTCAGTGGCTGGGACTCATTATATGGTTAGGATATTTTGGGAGACAGAGTGTCTATGGGGAACCTACAGACAGGTTGGTGGGTTAAGGGATCTTTTTTCATCTTATGAAACTGTCTGTCCAAACTGTACATAAGCTTTCTTTCCTCCTTCCTCCTCTTCTCTCCCTTCTTTTCTGGCACTGGGGATGGAGCCCAGGGCCTCACACATTCTAGGGAGACGTCTACCACTGAGTGACATTTCATGCCCTGGAAGTTTTTAATACCTTCCTGCCATGTACCTCAGTTTGGATTTAAAGGAGCCCACGGATTCTGAGCACCTCTTTCTTACCACAACATCTTCCCTCCACTATAATCTTCACCTCGACATACCGGGTCCCCAGCAGCACAGGCCCAGGTGGAGGGCTATTTCAGGCCTTAGCGTTCATCTCGTCTGGGAGGGCATCAGAACCAGGCCACCACCCTCACCTCAGGGCACAGCCAGACTCCCAAGCCGCTTTCCGATCTGGGCTCCTCCTACCATCTGGCTCCACAGCTCCCTAATCTGACCTGTGTCCGGTCCATCACAGATGCCTGCTCATGGCCTTGACTCATAATCTGTCCTCAGCCACATCCCCAGGGCTTAGCTGCGGGAGAGCAGCACATAGCCTTTGTGGCTGCTCTGCATTAAGTGCGTGACCGTAGCTCCACACTGGGACCCCAGGACTTCCTGGTGACTCTGCACATTTTCTCATAACATATTTAGCCTGCCATTCTCAAAGATGCTTATCTCGTATGTTCTTTTTGCTCCTCAGCACTTTCCCCACGCCTGCCTGCCTGGGCTGATGATCTGGCCTCTGCGCTGTCCATCCCTCCCTGCCGCAGTGTCCACAGCTCTTGTCTTTCCTGTCACTTCTTCCACTTGGCACCAAGTCCCGAGTCCCGTCTCGTCTCTCGCCTACACCACCAGGGTGCCCCTCTCCCATCACTCCCAGCAGAATATAAGTATGATGTCATGTCTCCCACTGCCAAAAACGCTCTTAGCCACGCCCTAGTCCCACCTCAGCTCTGCTCTAGCGAGACTTTGAAGAGTCATCGACTTCCTGTTCCCCCGTCCTTCCTTCTCTCTAGAAGTCTGACTTCTGCCCCCATCACTCCTCTGAAGCCCTCAGCGCCAGTGAGCATCTTCCACCACAGAGTCCGCTGTTTGTCCCCAGTCCTCCTCTCTCTGGACTTAGGGGACAGTTCTTTCCTTTTCCCGTCCCTCCATGCCACTTCCCTAGCGGAGCTCTTCATTTCGGTGCCCAGTTCTCATCAGTAGCCACCTCCCCTCCAAGCTCCAAGTTCATCCATTTCCTGCCTGCCTGGCATCTCATGCAGATGGCCAAGCGACATTCCTCAGCACAGTGTACGCCAAATAAATGCTCCTCATGTCCATTTCCACCAGCTCCTTCCCACCCATCATTCACCACTTTTTCCAGTCTTGGTGACGTGCACAGCCACTTACGCAGTTGCTTAGACACAACCCAGTACACTCTACATCCATGTCTCAGCTCTGCCTGTAAGTCCTGAATAGATGGTGACTTGTCACCTCTTGCCCTCCCACTTGAGCTCAAGGTGTCCTGACCTCTATCCCCTCAACTTCTCCTGACAGCCTCCTCACTGGTCTCCTTGCTTCCACTCCTGCCCAGCCAAACTCATTCTCCAGCCAACAACCAGCATGGGCTGTTAAAAATTAAACGAACAAACTAACTTCTCCTGCTATAATAATAGGCCAAAGACCCTGTGTGACTCTGACCTCTGCCCTCAGCCCTTCTTGGAACTCGTCTCCCCCAGTTCAGCCATACTGCTCCCTTGCTGTTCCTTGAACCAGTCAAGCTCTTCCACATCCTCGGCCCAGATTCTACAAGGCTCTGCCCAGATGTCACCTCTGTAGCCAGGACTTTCCTGATCACCTGCCCCTTTGAGTTCATTGTGTTCTGTCCTCTTATTCTGTTGACTTGGGGCTAACCCTTGCTGATTCTTGGCTTTTAAAAAAATCTATTTGTTTACACTCATCTCTTACAAAAGGAATAGCAAACATCTCCTGAGCGAGGACTTCTCTGCCTGGTTCATCCCAAGTGTGTAAAGCAAGTGCCCACAGAATATTTGTCTCATAAGCAGCTGCATTAAGAGGTGGGATGCTGAAGGCGGGTCAGCAGGTAGCAGCTCAGGTAAAGGGCACGAGTTCCATCAATTCAAAGCCACGGCGGAACGACGTAACAATACTGACACGCAGGTGCGAGGCAAGGCCGGGTGTCGGACGGTGATGGGCCTCCCTGGCAGCCTGCCCTGAGGCATTTCTGACACGACAGGAATAATGTACAGGGTTGCTGCTAAAACCAGCAGCCACTGGCCACAGGGGGCTATCGAGCACTTGGAAAATGACGAGCTGGACTGAGGAAATGAATCTTCGTGTCATCAAATTGAATCCACATTAAAATACTTACCTGTGCCTGGTGGGTATGGTAGGATCCGAAGAGCCTCTTCCCCACCTGTGATTTCAGTTGTTGAAAGAACAAGTCAAGAAGGAAGTCTGATAAGGTGTCTAATATGTGGCTGGCATGCAAAGGACCGACCGCTGCTATCAGGACATAGAGTTGCTAATGAAGGCACTTGCAACCCGTGGCATTTCAGTCTCAGGCACTGGAAATGCATTTCTAGTCATTTTCACCACATTTTTTTTGATTTTTTTTTTCTTTTCAAGAGTTACTGGCTAACCAACGTGTGGGTCTATATTTGAGCTCACAAGCCAAAAATAGCAAGTGGACATTTTGGGATGGCACAGAAGGCCTTTTGGGGACAGATGACTATCACAGCAGGCCAGATTGCTGGTCCTTCCAGGGAGTTCATTGGTTCTCACAACAGCTGCTTTAGCATCTGCAAAAAACGTTGAATTTGTAACATCGTTGTATCATTTTCAAACAGCAGCACCTGCAACTTCCTGGGATGGTTTTTAGATAAGAGTGGCTTCTGGTTTTAATGCTTACAATAAAGGGAGTAAATATTCACTTTATTGGTGATGTTATGATGAATTCTAGCTAGGCCACTTAAATTGGTTTGGGTATGAAATCACCTTTGTGTGGCTAGTGGTTTCCCATCCTTCTCCCATGGTGAATCCAGAAGACAAAGTCACTACAGATACGGGACGTAAGGAGACCATGTGAACAACCTAACACAGCAATTAATAAAACGACACATTGACCTGGCAAAGGCGAGAAAGATCTGCCCAGGGATCTGCCTTCCCCCTCCCTGGCGCTCCATGGCTCGCCTGTGAGTACATGGTGTAGACTTTGAGAAAGAGAGAGGACAAATGTAAATTAACTATGCGCTTAAAGGCTTTGAAAGGCGCTGACGTTCTTACTAAAGTGAGCAATTAATCTGCCATTACCCGGAAGCCACTTTACAGTAGTTGAAAAAAGGGCCGTAGAGTCTCAGGTAAATGAGCCTAGAGTGAACAGAAAAGATGGACTCACGGCCTTCGGTGAAGGTCTGTAACCCCAGCACTCTGGGAAACTGAGGCAGGAGGATCCCAAGTTTCAGCCCTGTCTGGGCAGTAACGACTTAGTGAGATCCTGTCTCAAAATCAAAAATAAAAACGGGCTAGGGATGTGACTCGGCTTGAAGACCCTGGGCTCCATCCCTTGCACCGCGCACACGCACACACGCACACACGCACACACGCACACAGGCACACACACCACCACTTTTACAAAGAATTCAAGTCGCGGCCACCAGCAGGGAGCCCTTCCTGACTTCGGCGCCAATTGAGACGCAGATCCCCCTGCGCTCTCAGCAGAGCCGAAGCGCCGGGACCGGAGACATGGGCCCGGGCGGGCGGGCGGCGCGGAGACTTACCGATGGGCATCACTAGGAAGAAGGGCAGCCAGCAGAGCACGAAGCAGCCCACCACGATGCCCAGCGTCTTGGCCGCCTTCTTCTCCCGGGAAAACTTGAGCAGCCGCACGGAGAAGTGCGTCTTGTTCTTGGCGCTGGCCGCCCCGCCGTCGCCCGCCGGAGTGTTTTTCCTGTGGATGCGGAGCGTCACCTGCTCCGAGTCCGACTTGTCGGTCTTGAGGCCCGACGTGAGGCCGCGGCTCTCCCTCCTGGCCACCACGTAGACCCTGCAGTACATGACCAGGATGATGGCCAGCGGCACATAGAAGGAGCCCAGCGCCGAGAAGAGCACGTAGCCCGGCTCCTCGTTGATCTGGCAGATGGTGTCGTCCTCGGGGGCCGGCTGCCTCCAGCCGAACAGGGGCCCGACGGAGATGACCAGGGACAGCGCCCAGACGCACAGCAGCGCCCGGACGCCGCGGCTCTGCGTGACGATGGCCGGGTAGCGCAGCGGGTAGCTCACGCCGATGTAGCGGTCGATGGAGATGACGCACAGCCCCATGATGGACGCAGTGCAGCACAGCACGTCCACTGCCGCCCAGATGTTGCAGAAGACCCGGCCGAAGGCCCAGTAGCCCAGGACCTCGAAGATGGCCGAGAAGGGCAGCACCGTGGACGTGAGCAGGAGGTCGGCCACCGCCAGGTTGACGATGTAGTAGTGGGTGACCGAGTGCAGGTGCCGGTGGCAGGCCACGGAGAGGATCACCAGGATGTTCCCCAGCACCCCGAAAAGGATGAGGCCCCCCAAGATCACCCCCAGCAGAACAGCCTTGGAAATGTTCACGGGGCCGGGCGGGTGGGTGCAGTTGGAGCTGTCCGAAGCGTTTCCGGGGAGAAACACCATGGTGCCAGCCGGGGCCACCCGCGGGCGGGCGGGGGCGGAGAGGTCCGGAGTCACGAGGTGTGGGCTCGGGGGCGCCCGACCGGCGGGGCTTGGCTCGGGGCGGAGGAGAACGCGCGGGTGGGAAACAGCCCCTGCTGACCCTGGGGACCCTCGGCGGGAGCCGGGCACGACATGGCCGGGCGCGCGCGAGGCCCCAGCTAGCGCTCTTCGCCGGGCCTGGCTCTGAGCTCCAGAATCACCAACCGCGAATGCGATCCCGGAGTCACCGGCGTCCGCTCGGCCGGCCGGTCGGGTCCATCCTCGCAGGGCGCATTCAGCGCATCACCCCAAATCGCGGGGCCCACGCAGCGCCAAGCCGCAGACAGGTACGATCAGCCGTCGGTGCCCAGGGGCGGGGACCGCGGGCACCCGGGCGCGGCCCCGGCACGGTCTGGCGGCCCCACCCGGGCTCGGGCTGGCTCCAGCTTGTCGGTGCGCCGGCCAGGAGATGCGCGGAGTGTCGGCTGGACTGCAGCGGCCCGGAGCTCAACTCGCCCGCGTCCTCCCTAGAAACAGCGTAGAGAGAGAAAGGTCGCCCCCTAAGCCAGGCGCCCCGGAAACCGGGGCCCAGCCGGCCCTCCCCGCCGCCGGACCCCAGCTGGTAGCCCCGGCTACCCCGCGGGCCCGCGAGGGCGGAGACACGCGCCCTCCGCCGGAACATGCTGCGCCGAGGACGCGCCGCCTCGGTGCGAGTTCGAGGCACCAAGCTCAGAAACACGGAAGAAAAAAAAAAAAAACACCCACCACGACCCTCCCCCCAACCCCCAAATGCAACAACAACAAAACCCCAAGTCGGCGGGGCGCGACTGCGGCCGGCGAAATCGGGGGCCTACCGGGCAGCTGCTCCAACAGGTTGCACGGGAGCCGCAGGAGGGGCGGCCTGGCGCGGAGCCCCGAGCCCCGCCCCCCGCCCCCCGAACCCGCACCCCGTGCGCCCCGCGCCCCCCGGCCCGGGAGCCGGGTCCCCAGCGCCGCGCGGCGCGCTCGGTCTGCCCGCGACCCGGCAGTGCCCACGCCCCGGGGCCGCCCGCACCGCCGGGGACCCCCGCACGGGGCTTGGCGAGGGATAGTCGCGGCGGGTTTCTGCGGGCGTCAACATTCAGCCCGCGCGGGCCAGCGGACACGGGACGCTCCGGTTTGCTGGGCCCGGGCCACGATCTGCGTCAGAAACCTGGGTTTTCGCCACCGCAGACGAACCTCAGGGACTTGGGACAGTGGTGCGGGCGGAGGGGACGTGACCACCTGTCCTCCCGGGGGTAGCGACCCGGGCCGCGGCGACGCAGGTGACACCCCCGGCTCCGAGCGAGCGCGGCGGGTTGTGATACTTGTTACCTACTGGAGGCAACTTCGCGACGCGGGCGGGGGCGCGGCCGGAAAACGCGGGGGGCGCGGGGTCCCCAGTGGGCCTGGGACGGGCCCCTCACCTGCGCGCAGATCGGGGCGAGCGCGCCCCGGTTCCCGGCTGCCGGCTGCCGGGTCTCCGCCGGGAAGGAAGGGGCTGGAGGGGATCTGGTCCTCAGGACCCCAATCCTGGTCCCGGCGCGCCCGCTGACTCACCCCTCCACCGTCGAGGTCTCCAAACTCCGGCCTTTACCTGGGTACTTAAAAATAAACAGTAAAAAAATCAAAAAGAAAAAACCCAGCCAAGCCGTAACTCCACTCTCATCCTTTTGATATTCAGCTCTCGGACCGGAGGGCAGAGCGGGAGGAACTTCGCAGCTCCCGCTGACGTAAGGAGCGCAGCGGCCCCGCTCGTACCGTAATCTCCTGCTGTTACCGTATTTCCCGGCGGCTACCTGCGTCTGCGCGCACCACGGAAAGTTCTACAGTTTTGCCTTATATTGAGTTGGAGTTCCGCTTTTCTGTAAGAAGAGGTGTGTTTGTTTCTCTCTCTGTGTGTGTGACTTGTAGCCAGTAGCTTTATGTGGCTTAATTTTAAAAATAAAAATAATCTGACACTTTTGCCAGATGTTACCCGCATGCGTGTAGTGTTTTCAGAAATCGTGGAAAAGGGGACTTTGAGCGGCTTCATTTAACATCTGGCATAGGTTGTTTAAAGTCGAAGATCATCTTGTTATGCTAAAATATGATTGTTTTCAATTGTTGTTTGAAAGCGGGTGAGTGAACTTGGATAAAACTCAATAACTGATTGTAAGAAAATTATATTCCCAGAGAGACAAAGTATTTGGTTGTGAAAATGATTTTTCCAGTGAGATACAGTGAACATATCAGTGTTTTAGTAAATATAATTCACCTTTTATGTCTCTAGAGAAATGGATTTTGAAAATATTATGTTTTCTGTGTTGTTTCTCACATTCTTTAGTGTTTTAAAGCATCCCCCCCCCATTTTCACAGAGAAACATATCCTTGAAGAAATAGTCTCTTTAATTCTTTTGATTCACTAATACTCGGAGTAGAACAGTTGATACAACCACTTTTGTTTACTATTTCTTTCCTGGCAAATTCCACACTCTGCTTCCCTGTGGCTCAGTGGGGCCGTATGGATTTCAGAATATTAAGAACAAACCAGAATTTTGCTCACTCTCACTTCCTCCACCAAGGTCTCTCCTTATATATATCTTTTATTGCTTCAGACAAAGCATACTTTCTTATTTACCAGATTCCCTTAACCCAGACGCCAAGAGATCCTGTTGAGCGATGGAATGCTCTACAGTTCTCTCCCTGAATAAAAATGTATTGCTGCTGTTACCTGTTCCTAGTGAGATAATGTTTGGACAGCTCCTTGACAGTAAGGAGAAAGGTTCGTGGGAAGCTCAGGAAACCCTACATCCTTGAGGGCCACTGCCCAGGCCTGTAATCCCAGCCCTCTGGGAGGCTGAGGCTGGAAGATCACAGGTTTGAACCTAGTCTGGGAAACTTAGCGACTTGGCATGTCTCAAAATCAAAAATCAAAAAGGGGCAGGGAATGTAGCTCAAGGAGAAGGTTCTGTGTTTCATTTCCAGTTAAAAAAAAGAAAGAAAAAGATTTTCTTCTTCTCTTTTGTGCACAAAACTCCCTACTCCCAGTCTACAGAGATAGTACCCACACCTTCCACATTTCGTTTGATTTCAATGTAATTTTAAAAATATATATGCAAAATGACTGCCCACTCATCACCTCCATTTAGAGGCACGATGACTGAGCAGACAAGAAGCCCTAATCTGCTCTGGTGTCACCTGCTCCCCCCAGGGTTCAGTCCCCTCAGGGGGAGGAGGCTGTCCCACAATTCCCCGAGAGTCTTTCACCTTGTCATGTGTGGGACCTTCAAAAGTCCCATCCCTTCCCAACCTCTTCACATACAGTGCTTATTCTGGAGTTACTAACCTCGGGCTGTGAATGTCTGTTTTCCTCTAAGCTCTGTTGCATAGTAGATAAGGGAAGGAGTGTTATCTGAAAGAAAAACAACCAAAAATTGTTCAGCTTTGCAAAACTGAGATCTACAAAGGTCTTTGCAACTCTCAGTCCTTCAATACCAACACATGGGAATTTATCCAACCCCCAAAACCCAACCAGCCAATGACCGGAAGAGCTTTATGCTACCAGGTGGCTCTGTCAGATCACTTCTTTGGCCTGAGAACTATTTTTTTTTTAAACTAAGTTTCAGAATCAATTTTTCAGTTGCATACACATATCCAAAAGAAACTACCCATCTGCTGGTTACTCTTTCTTTCTTTCTTCTTTTCTCTCTTCCTTTCTTTCTTTCTGGTCTTCATTGAACATTCAGTACAGGGCCCTGTCTCTAGTCTATTTATTTATTCTGATACTCGGTCTCACAAAATTTCTAAGTTGCCCAGGTAGGGCTTAAACTTGTGGTCTTCCTGTCTCCAGAGCGTTGGAATTATGCCTGTAGCACTAGCTGCTGCTTTTATTTTTAATTTTGAGACAGGATCGTGCCATGTTGCCCAGGCTGGGCTCAAGCTTTTGGTCATCCTGCCTCAGCCTCCCAGTGTAATGGGCTTGGTTACTCTTTAAAGCATGGCTGACGTGGTTGTCCCAGGAGATGCCTAAATCAGGCCCCGGAAGGTACAGTGAGCCTTGAATTCCTAATCTTTAAAGGGAGATACTGTAATCCTACAGTCTTGTTGATGGGGTTAAGAGAAGTCACCTCTCTCAAGGGAGCAGCTCGCAATGGTTATTAACTCCTCTACTCGTTGATCTGACTGAGCCTTTTACTTTCTGCTCCTTTGTATGTGACAGTGAAGTATGTTCTAACTCAGGCCTTATGGTCCCTGCTGGGCCCCGTAGGTGAGATCAGAATCACCCAGAATGGCAGAGCTGAGAGAACGAGTCCCAGCCATTGGCTCTGTCCCCTCCCATCCTTCCTCCACCCCTGCCCCTTGTTGTGACAGTTGATTTTGATTGTCAACTTGGTTGGCCTGAGAGATACCCGGGGGTTTACTGAGGCATGCGTTTGTGGGTCGTGGAGGCACAGCCCGGGGGGCTAGGTCTGGTTCCCAGCCCCCTTTCTCTCTGATGCTCTTCCCACGGAGCCTGCTTCCTGGCTGCCATGACCGCTGCACCCTCCACCATGACGCTCCTGTCTTGGAGCTGTGAACCACAGTCTGATGCCTTTGAAACAGTGAGCCCAAATAAACCTCCCTTCCCGTCAGTGTGGGTGTCAGGTATCTCCCCCTAGCAGTATGGGGGTACCTCAGCCCGTGCATCCACAGAGCTAGCTGCTCCTTGGCCTGGGGTCTTGTGGTACAACACACCTGTGAAGTTGCCTGTACAGAGAGGGTGTGCCTGGGGAAAAGATGTGAATTCCCTAATAGAGATTGTGTGGCCATTTGGTGCAGGGAATTCTGGGACACGGAGCATGTCTAGATGGGATTGTGAAGACTCTCAAGGGCTGTGTCAGTTTAGCCTCATGGACTTTTTATCTCAAAGGGAAGGCTGGGCCCAACAGAATCAGAGTTGGACTCTGTGAAGCCTGAAACTCAAGGAGGGGCCTTGCACCTGAGGGTGCCACTCTGCAGACTGCAGGGGAAATGGCAGCTGAAGTCTGGAGAAGGGGAGGCTCTGAGAAGGCTTGGGGTGATAGAAGAGTCTTTTAGAAGCTGGGGGCAATGCCGCTCAACTCAGGCTTGCAGCTTTCAGATGGAGAGAGGAAAAGGGAGAAGGTGGTTAACAGTAGCTGTGTCACACTGGTGTGTGTGTGTGTGTGTGTGTGTGTGTGTGTGTGTGTGTGTTCAGAGACATGTCAGGCACCTTCCAATTGGACGTGAAGAGAGGCAATCAACACACATCCAATGCTTTTGATGGGCAGAATTCTGGTAGTGACTAGACAAAGCCAGCAAGCATGAGAGATTTTGACGTTAAAACAAACAAACAAAAAACCCAAGAAAACAACAACAACAAAAACCCCTAGAAGAATCTGTCAATCATTCTCTTAGAAAACTATGCATAATGGCATTATGGGCTGTTTTCTGGGATTTTTGATTCCAAGTAACAGAGCAGAGGGCTTGCTGTTGGCACCCACGAAAAAGATCTGGCTTTTCACCTAATTCTCTGAAGGCTTAGAAAGTTAATGTGGGAAGAAAAATGAAAAACATTACTCAGAAAGATATTGATGCAGCGTCAAGTCAAAATTCTCCAAAGAAGTGTCATGTTCTAATCCTTTATCGAGCGGAGGAAAATGCCTGGTGCACAGACGCTGTTACAGGGAGGCTTTGGTGAGATAATAACTCTGTCTTTGGTATCCTTTGCCCTAATTCTCCTCTAGCAGAGAAAAGAACTTGCTCCAAATCTGGCAAGCTACACAGTGCTATTCCTCCCTTATGGGACCATCCTTGGCGGATGACGGAGACGACTTGGTTTGTACGGAGTAGGTGGCTTTGCTTTTGCATAGAAAATCGGAGTTAGGGCATACCGTCCCATTCTGTAGTTATCTTTCGTCAAATAATACCTGAAAAGGGAACTAAAAGACCACAATGTCCAGGCCAAGTGTGCGACACTTTGCCTCACTTCTCCCCCTACTGGTCGGCTGTCACAGGCACCTTGAAAGGCTTATTGATCAATGTATGATTATAAGATACTTGCTTATTCTGGTACATTTAAATAGTCAGGAGCATGGGAAAATAACACTGATTATGTTCTCCTAACTGTAGCTCACAAATGTGAGTGATAAACATGAAAGACCATGTGTGTGACCTAGACACATGCATTTATTATGCAATGGTTACAATATAATGTTGTGATCATTCCTTTTCTCCAGTTATGTATCTTAATTTTCCACATGTATTCTCTGAAATTCTCATATTATGAAATTTACTAAGGCAGGATTTATAGCAGTTGCTCAGAATTCTGTTGTATGTGCATGCTGGGTTCTGAATGTGTGCCCCCTCCCACTTCGCCTAAATTCACACGTGGACGCCTAACCCCCGAAACAGTGGCATTCAGAGCCATGGCCGGAGAGGTCAAAAAGTGAAGTATGTCTTCTTGAACCTGAGTTTACATGAGCATAACTGTAGGAGGGGCTATGACAGCTTGGTGGGCAGAGCTCTCAGGTGTGTGCGACTGACTTGTGGGACCGCAAATGACAGAAAACTGCCCCCCCTGGGTGGCCCAACCCATAGACTGAACTAGATGAAAAAGAAGGAAGATCATTACAGCTTTGTCTTCTGGGACCGCTCTGGCCTTCACCGTTGTCTCAGAGTTGGACTCTTTCCTGTCTCCACCTCGCCCATCTTCATCACCGACTCACTCTGGTCTCTGGACCTTCACCGATGCCTTCGGACACGAATCCGCAGCGTGGATTCACCCCGGCTGACTTGCATTCGCAGGCTGGCGCTCTATCTCACGTCTGAGTGGCCACTGGACCCTCCAGCTCTTGTGGTGTACTGGCCATTCTAGACTCTCGTCAGACTTGCAAGCCCTCCCAAATACATTTCCTTTTATTTAGATGCAAGTTCTATTAATTCGTCCTACCCAATACAACAAGCAAGTGCCTTATTAAACTTAGAGTTTATGATTTTGGCAGAGTCACAGCAAGCACGTCGAGGGACTCCAGCTCCCCTCTCCACCCTGCTGTTCTAAATCATGTCCAATTCACTCTCCTTGCTTTCTCAGGTTTTAAAAACTCACGTGTCACTAAAATTATTAGATGCTGAAGATCCTCAGTACTTGACAAGTGTGTTTTCTTCTTGCCGCGTTTTCCTCAGCTGGTAATGTAGCACTTGTTTCAAGGATTTTCCAGTTGCAGTCGGTGCCAGTGTCAGGTTGAACTGGCTTCTGATTTGTGTTTGTTCGAGGCCTATTAAAATCTTTGTGATTAGATTTACTTGATTGCTAGAGAGAGAGAAAGAAGGGGGGGGGGACAGAGAAGCCACCTCTGATTTTAAGCAAGAAGAAATTAAGGGGCTGCCCTTCTCAATACTTCATATACAAGGTTTTCATTTTAAAGGAATCTTCGAATCAAACCCCTATCCACTTTAGTTGGAATAATTTCAGTCCTATTATGGGGTCCTAACTGTGAAAGGAAAATTTCCTAAGTGGAGAGAAGTGAGGAATCCCCAGTAGTTTCGTTCCTGCAGTTTGTTAGTGGTTTTTGTTTTTGTTTTATAGCTTGAACTTCTCTGTCAATATTCCTTACTCATTCACTACTGGGGCTCTGTTTGCTTTTATGTACTTGAGTTTATTTATAGTAGCTGTTCTAAAGTCTTTTCCGATCATTTTGAAACCTGAGTAGATACAGAGTTGGTTTCTAGTCACTGCTTTTTCTCCCTTAAATACAGATCGTATTTTTGTATTTAATTGTAGGCCAAGTGATGTTTTATTAGGTGCTGGACAGTATGGATATACGTTTTGGGAGACTCTGTATTTGATTGTGTTGGTTTCAAGTGTGTTGTTGTTTGCTCCGGAAAGCAATTCGCTTGCCAAGTCTTCCGCTTTGAGTTCTGTCTGCCTGGCCCGGAGCATCAGCCCTTAGAACCACATCTGCTGCATCCGTTCAGTTTCGGGAGGTATTCCTCTCATCTTCCTTGGTCTCAAGGTTCCTTTGATTTCTCCTTTGACCCATTAGTTGTTCAGGAACAAGTTGTCTGTGAATTTTTCAGATTTTCTCCCACTACAAATTTATAATTTCATTAGCATTGTGATCAGAAAAGGTACTTGCTGTGATTTCAAACTTTTTAGATGTGTTTTGCAGCCTAAATTTTGATCTATCCTGAAGAATGTGCTGTGTATGCTTGAGAAGACGGTGTATCTGCTGCTGTTGTATGAAATAGACTTTACATGTCTGTTAGGTCTTCTTGGTATGAAATGTGGCCCAAGTCCACTGTCTCCATATTAACTTTCTGTCTGAATGTCCCCTCTACCCATATATTGTTGAACGAGTTATTAAAGTTCCCAACTTTCTTTGTAACTTTTTTTTTTTTTTTTTTGCTGCAGCACAGAAGACTCAACACACACAACTTAAAGGAAGAAAGGTTTGTTTAAACTGACAGTTGCAGGAAGCCTCAGTCTGTTCATGGGCAGCTGGCAGTGGTGAAAGGGTCTGATGGAAGCCTCCCTGGAGAAAAGCTGTTTGTAACATTGCCACAGGGAGCAGAATGAATGAATGAAGGGCAAAGCTAGCAAAGGAGTTATTCCTTCCTGGTCAAGTCCTAGAGATCTTCCCCTTCTAGGTCAAGCCCCAGTGACCGGCCCCTTCCAACCAGTCCGCACCTCTTAACAGCACAGGAAACTAATGGATTGACCCCGCGACTGAATCACCTTCCGAACAGGAGGCTTTTGGAAGACAGTCCAGATTTAAACCATCACACCAACTACTGTTGCGTTGTGATTTGCCATCTTCCTTGTAATTGCTATACTTACATCTAAGATGCCCAAAAGTTCTGGCATCATGAAGATTCTTGTGTTCTTCCATGTTTCCCCACGATCGCCTCCGTGCCCGTCCTTGCCACATATCTGTTTTCCACTGACTTGAAAACTTTGTTTTAAAATTTTATGTAAAATGCATATAATCTGTAACTTTCCCAGGCTTGGCTTTTTTCACATACCTGGAGACATGATAGTTAATCTTATTGATGCAGACTAGTCCATGAGATAGATATACTGCCATCAGTTTAATTCATTTTTTCCAAGGAGAGCTGGCTGGTCCTCAGTTTTGGGCTCTGATGAATGTAGTTTTGTTAAGCACCTGTGTACAGATATTTATTTTGTTCTTATGTTGGTTGGATAAATGCCCAAATGTGTAATTGCTGTATGGACGTGTTTAGTTTTATAAGGAATTGTCAAGCTATTTTCCAGTATCCTCTGGCACCCTTGGTAACGTATAAGGGGTTTAATATCTCCACATCTCCACCAGCATTTAGTCTCGTCACTTAAAAAAGTTAACCGTTATATATGTGTGGTATCTTCTTGTGCTTCGGATTCTCATTTCCTTAATGGTCAGTGATGCCAGACCTTGTTTCATGGGCTGATTTTCCATCTGTCTGTCCTCTTCATTGTAGAGTCCATTCATATCTTCTGCCTGTTTTTTTATTTGAGGTTTTCCCCGGTAAGCTTTCGGAGTTTCTCTCATGCATTTGAGATACGTGACCTTTGTTAGGTATGTGGTTTGCCAGCCATTTGTCTCGGTTTTCAGCTGGTCTTTTCACCCTACCACTGTGTCCAGTTTCTGGCACAGCGTTTGGCTGTTGCTTTCCTCCACGTTCCCAAGACCACCCCTGACCTCAGTTACTGTCTCGAAGGTTCGTCCAGTTTGCATACGTCCTACTCTTCACGTTGTCCTGGTTTATGTGTGGTGTTATTTGGCCCTGCGCCTCGCGGTGAAAGCAAGAGGGAGGAGAGAAAAAGGGAGGAGAGGAGAGGGAGGGATTGACAACAGTAATTACTGAGCAATTAAATGGATGTTTGGTGAGAGAAAAACAGACACTCCTGAGGGACTTTGATTCGTGGAAAGGAGTCACAAGCACAAGAAGAATTGGAGATGTCTGATACGTGTGGTAGGTGTTGTTGAGCCTGTTGAGTTATTGGAGAAAGCGTGGAGCTGGACGTAAGACACGGGACATGCAGAGGTGACAGAGCAGTGGGGATGACCCTGTGAGCCAGAGTCCGTGCTTCTCACAGAGATTTAGCAGGGAACAGGCAAGTCCTGTGTGATGGAGTGCGTGGTCGAATGGCCATCAGTGCATTAGATAATTTGGAAGTATGAAACTTTTATGGCCTAACAGATGGAGGTGAGAACAGAGCTTGGAGACAATAAAAAATGCTGGAAAGGTCTCAGGTTTTTATGGCAAAGCATAAAGCCAGAGGGAAAAAACATCTGGAAGAGCTCAGTGCCAAAAATAATTTTTTTTTAAAAGCTGTGGTCTAATGTTGAATGTTAAAGATCAAATGATAAGGGCAGGATGATTAGAGTTGGCTTGTAACATACATTTCGTTAATGACCGTAGCTTATTATCACATGACCCACGATTTGTTGAAGGATTTTTTTTTTTGAGAACTACCTTAAGTCCAATGAGAAAAATAGAAACTGATGTTTGCTGTTGCCACAATCTTGTGACATTTGAAAGCTGTTTCATTCCTAAATGCATTAGGGAACCATTGTGGTCCTGGTCATCATTTAGTTGAATGTCAATTTTTTTTAACCCAAGTGTGTTATATTATTTTTCACCAGTGTCTCAATTTTACTCTCTCTAGAGAAGAGTCTCCACACATTAATTTGAGGAGAGAAAAAAAAAATCTTTGGCATTTGAAAATTCCTAAAATTTTTTTTGTAAAAAGACTTTTTTATTTTGTTGTTTTTATCTTTGGACTAGGGAAAACTAGTAAACCACAACTTTTATTTCCCCTTTACGAGTACTTTCCCACATGAAATAGCTTCTAAGAAAAGTTTGAAGCTTTCTAGCAATTTATGACTCAAACTAATATTTTCTTGGGATTTTTCCCACACTCTTTCATTGGGACTTTATACATCCTAACCATAATGTCATCAAAGTAATTATAGCTTCTTGGAGTTCAGTAACATCAACAGTAATGATACAAACATTTAAGTAGTTTGCTTTACAAAGTACCTTTATATACAGTAGCTCATCGTCTTGGCAGGTTTATGAAGTAGTCATTAGCACCCACATGTGAAACGTTTGTTTCTTTTCCAGGGCTGGGGGTTGAACCCAAGGACCTGCATGTGCCAGGCAGGCTCTCCACCAGTGAGCTGCACCCAAGTCCCAGGATCCACATTTTTTCAATGAGGTTATTGGAGATAGACCAAATCAAATGAACTGAGCCGAATCACAAAGGGTCTCAGAGATAGAAAGTCTTGGTTTTCTGAACCTAAATCAGTAAGAAAATGCCCAAAATAAAATGACCTTGTCATTGGGTCAGAAATGTCACCAAATTAAAGAAAATCATTCTAGTCCAGTGGGTTAATTTGGATGTTTTTGGTGGGAGGAGATTAGCAAAATGTACTCTGTGGCCCAAATTGCTTCTCCCCTAGTTTCTTTTGTAGGAGTTCTCCACCTGAGCATGTATTTTAACATGTATTTTTAAAGTTTATAAAATTAAATAAAAAATCAGCAAAAACCAAAGAACAAGCAAATGAGATGTATCTGACCTAGGAAGCCTATGACAGTCACAATTTAGTCCTTTACAGTCAAGCGCTCCTGAGCCCTTTTAGAGCTACCTACCTTTAGGTACAGGCACAGCGGGCAGCGTCTTCTCATGAGCAGGTGCTCCCAGCGCAAGTCTTTAGGGCAGATGTGAATAGCCTACAGCCTTCTGGGTTTTCTTACCCTCATTTTTTTTTTTTTGCATGATGAGGGATTGCTGTGGTCCACATACAAAATATATAAATCTTGTGTATAAGTCATAGAACTTCCTTAAAAAATTTTAAAACTATCACATTAAAGGAAAAATGAGAGCGCAAAATCCTTAAAACCCCTCCCAAAACAAACTCAACCCTGCAGGTCTCAGGTTGGACTTCCTGTCTTGGGTGGATGCAGTCTAAGCCAAGCTACCTTCGGCAGACAGGACCTCACCAAACACCTGGAGGAGGTGACCCACGTGGGAGAGCTGGCCCTGGGCGGAAAGGGTGGTTCATTCTGGGCTTGGCCGCGCCTGGGCTTCTGCCTGCAGGCCAGGCTGGCTGTGTATGTCTTGGTGCACATCTTCGTGTGTGGGAGCTGTCCCGTAGATGCTTTCCATTTTGAACAATCTAGTGATGTTCTGGAATGTGCGGTGGAGAACCTTGGATCACGGTAGCCCTAACTGGTATTCTTTTCAACAGTGAACACAAAAATAAGCTTGTCCCCACCTTTTTTCGTGATACTAGTTTCCTAAAGAAAATAACATTTTTGATGAGAAACCGGCTAGTAGCCTGTGTCCTCTTTCTCTGGGTGGGGTAACCTTGGCTACGTGTGGGTGGGTTTATAAGCACCATTCAACTCAAAGTCCCTTCTCCAATAACCCTTTCTCAGTAGCAAACTGACATCTTTGGCTCAGACAATTGTGACTCAAAGCAACAAGCTTCTGTCACCAGACTCTGGGGTCAGATTTGTCAGCGAGGCAGATTGGGATACACAGTCATGGCGGGTAACTGCACATGGAAACAGGAAATGTTTTGCTTGCTCAATGGGGGGAAATTGAAGGGAGGACATTAAGTCTGCAATATCACTTAAAGGAGCTTTTATTTTATTAAATATAACCGTAATCTTTCTTTGGTCCTTGGGGAATCCTTAAAAACACCCAGCTACCTCTTTCCATTACAAAAACTGTAATTTTTAATGTGCTTCCTGAGGCCATTTTAGCAGAAGATATTACTTTTTACTTTATTGAATATAAGTAAGCTAAGATTTGGGAGAGCATTTAAACTTTGATCAAATAATCTGGAATGAGCGAGTATGTCATATAGCATTTTCACTGTGGCTCTTCATAGCTGCCCTTTGCAGAGCAGTGCGTAACTTCCACAGTTTGGCATTTGCTTTTATTCGAGCGGTGGAGTCTGTGGTGCTCTCGGTGGATAGGCTGCTGGCCCTCTTCTCCCTCTTCTGCTTGAGCTGTGTGTCGTCTTTTCTTTCCCCAAGAGCTGAGCGTCTGGAGTCATGGCTGGCAGAGAGTGAAGGATGGCATTTAAATCCCACAGTGCCTTTGCAAGGTCCCTAAAACCAGCTGTGCAGACACAGTCACAGGAGTGCTCTTGTGCCGTTGTCTTCATGTAAAACAGGAACAAAAATACCATATATAAAAATAAAAATTATGGGAGCAGAAAAGGCCATCAATAGTCTGATCATCAAAGGCATTGCTGTTACATAGTAGCGTATTTCATTTTTGTTTTTATGCACCTGCATTGTGTCCGAGTTAGAGTCTGTAGTGTTATGTACATGAATGATTTATGGGAAACTTCCTGTGGTCAGTACTTGTGATAGTCTCTTGTGTCACTTGCCTATGTTTCTGGGTTCCCTTTTTCATATTCATGGTGTCATCGCTGCATTTCTTTGTTCCTTGAAGTTTTGTATAACCATGAGACATTTCAGACAGAAACTTAGGGACTAAGTTCCTTCCCTCTGCCGCGGGTGGCAGGTCGTGTTCCGGTGGCGGGTTTTATTGGCTTGAGCGCCCCGTTGGAGAGCACCTGTGACAGAGCCCTACCTGACGTGAGCAAGAGATCAGCTTTTGCTGTTTTCAGCCACTGGGAAGTTGAAGTTGTTTCTTACTGGGACAGCTGGCTGCCAAAGTGTCTGCAGGTGTCATTTAACTCAATCGCCAGAATGATTTTGTGAAGTAGATATTGTAAGGAAACTGAGGCTCAGAGATGTTAAACGGCCTGCTGTAGGTCACCGTGTAGACAAATTCTGGGGCTAGAATTCTACCCAGGGCTTTGTGATCTCCTCCAAGAGTATCTTGACCATAGCAGAAATTAAAAATTTTTATTCAAAATTCTGTGACTAAACTTTTATAAACTTCTTAATTCTCTAGCGGACAAGTGCTCTGAAATCTGCTTATGCATTCCCTGACTACTAGATATTTATGTTTTTCTGATGTTTTGCTGTTCCAGGAGGGTACTAACAATGTGTACAATTATTTAGTTGAGTTCCCTCCTGGGAGGTAGGGTGAGGGACTGCCCAGTGCAGCATTAGTCAGAACCAAAACCAAAATCAAACCAAAACAGGTAGAGAGAAAGCCAGCCCCAGAGCAGTGGGGCTACAAGTGGAGATAGGTGAAGCAGGCCAAAGAAGACAGAGTGACATGAGTCCCAATGACATTCCTTAAGATGCTGGAATCTAGAGGCAGGAAATTCGCATAAGAAGGGCAGTCAGTATTTAGCATGTACTCTGTGTCAGTGTCCTACCAAAAGCCAGGCACAAGCTACTCATTTATCCTGCATGGTCTTCATCGACTAGACAGATGAGGAAGCTGAGTTGAAAAAACTTCCTTAGAAGTTACATAAGAGGATCTAGAGGCCAGGCCAGGCGTGCAGTCCAAGACCCTGGATTCAATTTCCATCTCTCTCTCTCTCTCTCTTTCTCTTACACACACACACACACACACACACACACACACACACACACACACCCACCCTCTGGGACTTGAACACAAAGCTTTTTCTTTCTAAGCCACCATGCTAAAAAATTTGCCCTCTGTTCCTGCCGGTTGCCTGCCTTCAGATTCAACCAATCATGCGTAGGAATTTTTTTTCATTGCTGAAGTGTTGAACATGTCTAGATATTTTCCCTTGTCATTATTTCTCAAACAATGCAGAACAGTTACCCCTTATACAGTATTGGTGTGGTGTTAGGTATTACAAGAGAGCTGGAGATTTTTCTAAGTACACACGGGGACACACATGTGTTCCATGCAGATACTGCACCACCTAGGTTAGGGATTTGAGCTTCTGAAGGGTTTGGTGATCTAGGTAGATCCTGGAACTTGTTGTTCTGACACCAAAGGACAACTGGCTTTGCCATGGGTGATAGAAAGCTGTTAGAGATGGTCAGTTCATTATGAATTATAAGATAACTTTTCACATAGTTTTCCTACAACTGTCTATAAGTCCTAGAAATGAAACACTGGGCTAGTTAACTAGTTAAAAATGTAAACTGATTAGTAGAGAAAGATTTAAATAGCACAAAGGCATAGATATAAGGAGTACATTTTTATTCTTGCAGTTTTAATTGAATTCAAATTTTTAGAAGATTTTTTTTGATGTGATGCCTAATTTCTTTCTCTTTTTCCGTTTTTTTGAGACAAGGTCTTGCTCTATAGCCCAGGATGGTCCTGAACTCATTGATGTAGCCCAGGCTAGCCTTGAATTCAGAACAATCCGCCTGCCTCAGCCTCCCAAGTGCTGGCATTACAGGCGTGCGCCACCACACCCACCTTTATGTGGTGCTGGGGAATCAGCACCGGGCCTTGTGTTTGCAAGGCAAGTACTTTAACCTCTGTGCCATTCCTCAAGCCCACAATGTCTAATATTATTTTATTCATAATTTTTTTCAACTTTCTATTAGTGTATATCAGTTACACATATTAATGGATTTTTATCTTAGAAGACTTAATCAGTGCCTATTGGTTATACAGATGAGTGGGTTTTATTTTGGCACATAACAAAATTTAGCCATTCCCTTGCCCCTGCTTTCTTCCACCCCCTTCAGTTTCAGCATTTAGTGGAGAGTTTCAGTATGGATGACGCACTGGGAGCATGGCCACACCCTGTTACCGTCACATCACCTCCTGCTTCTCTCTCTTCCTAATAGTCTCCCCTTCACTTTCTCTTTATGTTTTCAGATTCCGTATGTTAGTATCCGGCAGCACGTGTGATACTTGTGCTTCGGAGTCTGGCATATTTCACTCAACCCAGTGATCTCCAGATTCCTCCTGTTTTTTTTT